>CM065468.1:54092000-54592000 GCA_032872505.1 Leptopilina syphax
GAAAATCATTGAATTCAATTATTTTAAATACAATTATAATTGAATTCCAGGGGAAATTAAATTATTTATAAATTCTTCATAAGAATTCAATTATATCAATAAATAGTAAATTTTCCACAAGAATCCAATTATTTTAAATACAATTTTAAAAAAATTCTTCTAAAAAATTCACTCATTTTTTAAAATTTTGCAAAAATTCAATTACTTGTAGAAATAATAAATTTTTTCGCAGGGATTCAATTATTCAAAAAAGTTTTAATAAAACTCTATTCAAGAATTCAAATATTTTCAGAAATGATTAAATTGTTGATGTACTGAAAATTATTGAATTCTTGTAAAGTATTTATAAAAAAATTTGAAAATACAGTGGAACCTCGATTATCCGAACTAACCTAGGCAAGGCCGGGTTCGGATAATCGAAAGTTCGGATAGTAGAGATTTTAATTTTTTTTATATAATTACACTGAGAAAACTGGATAGTCAAACTTAGAGGGTTAGGTTTTGAGTGTTAAGCCTGATTCTCTGAATAGTTAACTTTTCCTTCCGAGTGAGTCAAATTAATCATCGGAGTGTCTATTTATCCCTCCGAGATTGTTACGAAAAACTTAACCTCAAATATAGTCTGTTTGTCCCTCCAGATAGTTAGTTGAATACTCCAGTTTTCTCCGTGTAAAGTAAAAAAATCGACAGTTGAATTAGGTATATATATTTAATTTAATCCATTTTTTAAATATTCATAAGTATATATACGTAAATTTATATATTAATTCATAATAATATATTAATAAAACATAGAATTCAGAATTTTTTAAGATTTTTCTGGCATAAATTTCGTTATTTTCCTTTGAAAGATTCGGGAGGCCAAAAAAAAGTTCGGATAATCAAGGTTCCACTGTAATTGAATTCATTTCAAGAAGTTTATCAAAATTTTTTCAAATATTGAATTCTTTCGAGAAAATGTAATTAAAATTATTATAGTGAAAATAATTTAATTCTTGGCAAGATTTTTATTCACATTCTTTAAAATAATTGAATTGTTTTGAAGAATTTATTTCAATTTTTCTTGGAAATAAATGAGTTTTTTTAAATAATTTTTATTGAAAATTTTGAAAGTAATTGAATTTTAAGAAGAATTTCTTTTAAGTTTTTAAAATAATCGTGTTTATTATTAATTGTAATTAATGATTTTCCTATTAAATTATATTAAAATTATTCATAGAACATTAAATTTTTTTAAACAATTTTATTAGAGTTTTTGTAAATAATTACATTTTTTTAAAAATTGTTGAAAATAATTAAATTTAAATAATATTTTTAAATATAATTGTATTCTTTCGAGTAATTTTATTAAAAATGGTTCTTGAAAATAATCGAATTTAATTAATATTTTAAAAAATAATAAAATTGTATTCCTTCGAGAAATTTTATTAAAATTGTATTGCAAATAATTAAATTGCTCTAAAAAAATTATTATTTATGAGAAAAATGAAATTCTTGCGAAAAGTTTTATTAAAATTTTTGTATAATAATAGACAAGAGTATTTAATATTATGTACTTAATAAGTGAATTTTTAAAATTTTGAATCTGTAATCATTAAAAAATTGATGTTTATTCAATGAAATTGATGTTTATTATTGAATTAATAATTTCGTATTTCATTTTACAGTACCAAAGATTGTAAGTATTTTAAAAAAGGGCGAGGTAAATGTCCCTTTGGAAACAAGTGCTTTTATCTTCATGCTTTGCCCGATGGCACGAAAACCGATGTAGGACCACCGGTCAGACAACGTCGCAATGCCGAAGCAGACATTGACATTTTTCATGTAAGTCATGGATCATCCTGGGACTATTTATTGACATTAATCTATATTTTTTACTACCTCCTTGGGTTTGGTGCATCTATTTATATCTCATATTTGTTCTATCGAAAATCCATATTATTTTTCTACATCTTCTCTATATTAATAATGTGCTCATTATGGTTCTTTCCATATTTTTCCAAGTATTTTTTGAGATACTTGAATATTTATTTTGATAGATAATCATTGCGTACAAATTACTAAGTTTGCTATACGCATTTGTATTGTCGATTTTTATATCAAAATGTCTAAAAAAAATATGTAAAATTTCTTATTTTTTTTAACCAATTGCAAATTGTATGTTTTTAAAGATAATTTAAAATTCACAAGTGATATGACATATCAAATACTCTAAATTTTGTATTTGTTTAAGACTGATATTGATTTTTAATAAAATTGTTGAATGAAATTTGAACGTTTGATGATTTTCTTCTTTTAAATAGAATATTTCGATTAAGGATTCATCTTGACATTCGAATCGAAAAATTATTTTTTTATTTTGAAAATTCGATGTTATATTATTTATCTTAGGAGTCAGTAGCTCCTCCGCCCTCAAAAGGCTACGTGGTTTATGATCGATTTCTTACTTGACAAAAAGAGGTTTTTATTTTTTTTGAAAATTTAATATCTTTTTCTTGTTGAAAAGTAGAGGTCGAGATTTAATTTTTGTCTCAAAAAACAATTTTTTAATTTTAATTGAAAGTAAATGTTAAAACATTTGTTGTAAGATTTTATCGATAGAGAAGTTATTTTCTAATAGAAATTCTTTTTTGATCTACAGCAATTACTATTGTGGGATTTTCTGGACGAGAGAGGAAATCGTTGGATGTACAGCTTCGACGATTTCGATGACATCATCAACAACATCTCAGACTCGGAGTCTGACGAGTGGTCAGAATACGAAGTCCATGTCGTCTAGTCGTTTGCTTGGCGAAATAAAAAATGAAAAGAAAGAAGTGAATATGTCACCCAATCCAATAACAAGTTGCACTCCATCGGTTGAGTTGCATCTGTAGCCATTGTTCGATTTCGTCCAAGTTATTCGTAAAAAGGCAGTGGCGCTTTGCAAGTGACAGTCCTTTTCCAATTTGCCGATCTCCACCTAGTTGACAAAAAAAAGGAATTATTAAAAATCAATCAAGCGTTTGTCGTCATATGCGAGTGAATGATTTCCTAGATTATAAATAGGGTTTAGGCACACTTCGGCGAATGTGGTGGAAGTCTCTGTAATCGTTCGCTTCTATGTCTAATTCTTAGGGATAAATTAGCTATAAAAACGCTTGGTTCGGATTATAATACTGGTGGAATACGGCCTTCTTTCATTTAGCTTTAAAAAAAAAAATTATCCGATTAGAGACTCTCAAGCCTTCTGTTCGGTCATCCGTATAAAAAAAAGAAGAAAAAGTGGTCCAAATTATGAGAATTACGGTACAACTCGCATTTAGAAAGACAGTGATTCTTGGTTTTCTCTAGTTTATAGGTTACAAAAACAAAACTCATTAATTTATTTTTCTTAAATGTTTTTCTCGTATGTTAAATATATGTTTACTCACTCGCGCTTATACTTGAAGAGTAAAAATGTATCCAAGTCGAATGAGAACAAAAATTCTGCGCGTGAAGACGTGAATTACTGTCACTTTTTATTGTTAGTAGAAGGAAAGAGAGAAAGAGGAAACAAAAAAAATGAAAGAATTGCATTAGAGAAAATGAAATAATTTTCTGCAGTGTTTATGTTTATATTTGTAGTTGTTACGGCATTATCTACCTTAAGAAGAGTCGCAACCGAGTTGAGAAAAAGAATAGTAGACGAATTTTATTTTGGCATTTATCCAAGGTTTTCGTTGATCGAATTTTTGTCAAGTTAAGAAGAAGAAGAAGAAGATTTTTCTCTTCTTTCCATAGGTGCTAAGAAACTTGGTTGCGACTCAGAAAAGCAGCTATAGATATAGACTAATAGCTTACGAGTAATATAGAAGAACTTAAGTTTGCTTTTTACTCTTTTTCTCGATCTAGTAGACGTCAATTAAAACTACGGATGCAATCCAAAAAGAACGAATGAATTTTCTGCTATTTGAAATTTGAAATTTTAGGGAATTTTGTCGAGAAAGTTGACGTCTTTTTGGATTGTCTATATAGAGATGAGACAAGAATGTGTGATCTGGCAGTCGTATTTGTGCAAAGCGTTACGTTTTTTCATTTCGAACAAATGTTTAAATTCTATTCAATTAGTATGATAATCGCCGATAGTTGGTACAATATGCTTTAATATGACTGCACTGTGAAATTATTCTAGATAGATTATTCTACCTTTTAATATTGATATACTAAATTTCATTTCTCCAAAACCTCAAACTACATTTTTTAGAGCTCAAGACAATTTTCGTAAATTCGTAAAAATTTCGACACTGCTAGAGAAGAATTGTTCAGCCTCGTTTCAAGTTTTATCGTTGACATTGTTGTTGTTATTGTTGCTATACTACAGTCGCTGTTATTGTTGCAAATCCAGAAGCTCTTGATTTTATTTTTTTTTCGAGATAAAGAGTTAGTACTAGTCAAAATTTCACGAGGTATACATTTTTCTAATTGAGTTATTTGAAAATTTTCAATTTCAAATTTTATATACAATACAGTATTTTTCCAATTGATCGTAATTGGAAAGAATAGAATAGAATTTTTTAAAAATGCAAAAATAAATTAAATTCTTTTCGGAATTTTTGAATTCGAAGTACGTAAGCATTACTTGACTCAACATAATATATTTAAAAGTATTTCGTTAATTTTCAATGTTTTTCAAAGTATTTCACTCAATATTCAAAAATATTAAAATTCAGTAGCCTTAAGCACTTGATTAAAAACTATAATTAAAACAATACTTGTTTCAGAGCGAATCTTATTTGTTTATTTTTCTTTTTTTTCTAGATTTAGATTCATTGCTGGAGATCAACATTGTTAGTAATTACGACTTCCATATTCATAAATAAAAAGAATTCTAACAGACTTTGAAATTTTGTCGTAACGCGCCCACCAGTAAAAAAAATTTCAGATTTGCATGTTCATAGAGACTACAGAGAGAAAAAAATGATGGAAAAGCATTTCTCCGCACCGTCGAATTCCAAACGGCTATCACAAGCCTGTATTTCAAGAATTATTTTATCAACTTTTCTATATCAAGCAGCCATATCGATTGGCTTCAATTTTCATTATAATATATATGTATTATATTTTTGTTATTGGAAAAGTAGAGTATATAGTAATAAAATACATAGTTACATTCAGGCCACGCGTTTCTCTCACTTCAGGACCTGCAATTTATTTCTACGTAGAAAATTATCGGGGTTGCCACGCAACCTGGAAATATCAGGGAATTTTATAAACCTTGGAAAAGTCAGGGAACATTGATCGTCATCCTGGAAAATTATTGTTTTCTAAAGTTATTGCGTTTATTCTTGAAATCTAATTTTACTTAAATTCAAAATTCATTCAATTTTAAAAGAGTTGCGTTTACAATTTTCATAAGTAGATGAACTTCTTCAAAAGGTTTTAATTTAAAATTTTGAAAATTTCAATTTTCAATGAATCTAATAATTAGAAATCTTAAAGAACATTTTTTAATATAGATTTAATTCATTATTAAAAATAATGGATTTATATAAGAATTTTACTTAAAAACACTAAAAGAAATTGAATTTTGGAGCAGTTACAAATGATTGCAGAAATTCAATTATTTTCAAAGTAGTAAAATTCTTCGCAGAAATTCAATTACTTTCAAAAATTTTCCTCAATTCAATGATTTTCAATATTTCACAGGAATTCAATTATTTATAAATTTTTTTTTTAATTTCTCGGTATAATATTACTACATTACTTTCATAAATAATAAATAACAAAAATCTTGATAAATAACAAAATTCTTCAGAAAAATTCCATTATTTTCAAAAATAACAAAATTTTTAGCAGGAATTCAATTACATATACAGTCGAATCTCGATAAATTGAATCTCAAGGGACATAGAAAAAATTCAAATTATCGAGGGTTTTATTTATCGAATGTTTTAAGTATCAAAATTTTTCCAAAGGACCAGAAAACAAATTAAATTTATTAAAAAATTCAATTTATCGAAAGTTTAATTATCGAGAGTTGACTGTATTTAAATATTTTTTATAAAATTTTTCGCAGAAATTCAATTATTTTCAAAAATAACAAAATTTTTAGCCAGAATTCAATTATTTTTATAAATAACAAAATTTTTCGTAAGAATTTAATTATTTTCATAAAGAACAAAATTCTTAGTAGGAATTAAATTATTTAAAATTTTTTTTACAAATTTGAATTATTTTATTCAATTATTTTTTTTACAAAATTCTTCGAAGAAATTCAATTATTTTTAAAAATTGTAATACAATTCTTGTCAAGAATTCAACTATTATTATAAATATCAAAATTCTTCGCCGAAATTCAATTATTTTCGAACACTACATAAAATTCTTCGCAGAAATTCAATTATTTTTAAAAATAAATAAAAATTCTTTTTAAAAAATAACAACATTATTAGCAGGAATTTAATTATTTTTTTAAATTTTCATAAAATTCTTCACAGAAATTAAATTATGTTAAATATTTTAATCTTAATTAAATCTCTTCAAAGAATTCAATTGAGGCCTTGGATCCAATAACTCGCCCGACGCTCGGAGGAACGCGCAACTGCCAGTCAGTGAGCAGTGAGCGCCTCTGGGCCACTCACTGCTACCCGACTGATATTAGCGCGTGCCTTCGAGCGTCGGGCGAGTTATTGGATCCAAGGCCTCAATTATTTTCAAAAATTTTAATATAACATTCCTCGCAGAAAATTAATTAATTTCAATAATTTGTCAAAATTCAATTATTTTTAATATTTACTATTTCAATAAAATTTCACAAAAGAATTCAATTATTTAAAAAGAAATATAAATAAAATTCGTCTCAAGAATTAAAATATTTTCAAAAGTAATAAAATTTTTCGCAGTATGGTTAAAAATTTACAAAAATTCTCATCAAAATATCAATTATCTCTATAAATAATAAAATTCTCCAAAATAATAAAAATTTCATAGGAATTCAAATAAGAAATATTATAAAATACAAATTTTTTATAAATTTTTTCGCAATAATTCCATTCTTTTTATAAATAATTAAATTTTTTACAGAGATTAAATTATTTTTAATGCAATTTTAATCAAATTTCACGAAAAATGAAATTATTCTTAAAAATTTTATTAAAATTCGTCAAAAGAATTTTAATTATTTAAAAATTTGTTGATAAAATTCTTTTATAAGAATTCAATTCTGAGAAACAGTTCATGATTCAATAAATTATTTATTTTTGTATTTAAATAATTGAATTCTCGTAGAATTTTCTAATAAAAATTGATTTAAAAATGAATAATTTCAGTTAAAACTTTAGAAAATTATTAAATATAAAGTATTATAGCGTGAATTTTTAGATATAAAGATATAATTGAATTTTGAAAAGGTTTCAAATTATAATCTTTGAAAGTTTGAATTTTTCATACTTTTAACTAAAAATTGTGTAGATTTAATTTTTTTGAAAAACTTTAATGGAATTTTTTTTTGGAAATTATTTCAAGTTTTTATTTTCTAATATATATTTCATTGAAGAATCGAAATTTCATAAAATCGAATTGTAAGAAGGTAGATTTGATGTTTTCAGTTGGATCAATAAAGATAACAGGGTACAAACTTTTAAACTTGACAATTATAATTGATTGATTGTAATTTTACTTCCAGAAACACTGTTTCATTTTTCCATCATTTAACATGGAAAATTCCTTTTTAGAAGATAGTCAAATTTATATTATCACAAATTGCCCTGATTCAGAAAAGAAATATTTTTTACAACTATTTTTTACTTCCTTGAATTTTCCTTTAACGACCTTTCAATCTCCCTCCTTGATTCCGGAAAACATTTTCCTTATCAACGCGGATGTGGAAAACGTGAAGTGAATTTTAATCCTTAAAAATATCTACTCCAAATGTAAATGAAGCCTAATTGAAAGCAGTATCTGGGTGTATATATATTGTCGATAAATTAGAGTTTTTTCAGTTTTCTGTGATTTTTAATTTCCAAGAAATAGATACATAAGCAAAAAGAAATCAATGGAGCTAATTTTTTCCATTCTCGTTACTTTTCTTTCATCGCAATTATTTGTTACTGGTAACTTTTAATATTTTTAAAGTCATTTCAGGGCTCGAACTAGGTCCGTCAATCCTGTAAAGGTCCGTAAATTTGCTTCAAGTCTGTAAAAGTCAGAATTTTAAAAGAAAAGATCCGCAAAGTCCGTAATTTGATACAAAAAAAAGAAAAGTTCGTAAATTGGACGATATAATTTGGAGAATTTTACAAAAATTTACAAATGATTGCAAAAATTCAATTATTTTCAAAAGTAATAAAATTCTTTGCAGAAATTCAATTATATTCGAAAATTCTTTTAAATTCTCATTACAATTTCAATTATATTTATAAATAATAAAATTCTTCACCGAAATTTAATTATTATTTTCAAAAATTTAAATAAAATTCTTGAAAAAATTCAATTATTCAAAGGAATAATAAAATTCTTCGAAGGTATTCAATTATTTTTATAAATAGTAAAATTCTATCCAAGAATTCAATTATTTTTAATACAATTTTAATCAAATTTCATGAAAGAATTCAATTATTTTCAATACAATAACAAATTCGATTGTATTTAATAAATTAAAGAAATTTTTCGAAATAATTCAATTATATTCTAAAATTTTTTTAAAAATTCAAAGAAATTCTTCAAGAGAATTTAATTAGGATTATCAAAAATTTTAATAAAATTCTTCCCAAAAGTTCAATTATTTTCATAAATAGGTAATAAAATTCTTTGAAGACATTTCAATTATTATCAAATTTTTCGATAAAATTCTTTCTAAGAATTAAATGCTTTACAAATTGTTTATAAATTTTTTTGCAATAATTCAATTATTTTCATAATTTAAAATTTTTACAGTCGGTATTCAATTATTTTCGTTTATAATAAAATTCTTTTTAGTAATTCAATTACGTTCATAACTAATAATAAATTTTCAAAATAATTTTATTATTTTCAAACACAATTTTAATAAAATTTTTTAAAAAATCAATTATTTAAATTGATTTTTATAAAATGTTTCGCTACACCTATATTCAATTATTTAAAAAAAATAATAAATTTCTTCGTAAAAATCCAATTATTTTTGAAAATTTTAATATAATTCGTTGCAAGAATTCAATTATTTTTTAAAAAATTTTAATAAATCCTGCTTCGAAACAATTTAATTATTTTAAAAAATTTCGATAAAATTTTGGACAAAATTTAAATTATTTTCAAAAACTTTTCCCAATTCAATGATTGTCAATATCTACTATTTTAATAAAATTTCCCAAAAGAATTCAATTATTGTAATAATAAATCTTGATAAAATTGTACTCAATACATTTAATTATTTTTATAAAATATAAAAAAAATTTCACATATTATTTCCATAAGTAATATAAAATTTTTACCGTGATTTAATTATTTTCGTAAACAATAAACTTTTTTTTAGGAATTCAATTATTTTCATAAATAATAATAACATTTTTATTATTTTCAAACATAATTTTCATAAAATTTTTCGAAAAAAATCAATTATTTAAAATGATTTTTTAAAAAATTTTTCGCTATAATTCAATTATTTAAAAAAAAATAATCAAGTTCTTCGTAAAAATTCAATTATTTTTAAAAAGCTTGATACACGGAGAGAGAATATATATTAAATTTTGTAAAAGTATTTTACAAATTGGGGAAAAAGTGCGACAGAGCGAAATTTTGATATAGAAAATACTAAACTTTAAAAAAAGATTTGTGAAATTTAGTAAAGTTATATTAGAATTTAATTAATATTCTTGATATTTGATATAATTATACTACATTTCACATAAGTTTTTTTAAGGTTTAGTATTTTTTATCAAAATTTCGCTTTGTCGCACTTTTTCCCCAATTTGTTAATTACTTTTACAAAATTTAATATATTATATTCTCTCTCCGTGTAAAATTCTCGTAAAAATTTCACATTATTTTCAAAAATTTTCCCCAATTTAATGATTTTCAGTAACTATTATTTTAATCAAATTTTCCAAAAGAATAGAATTCAATTATTTAAAAAAAAATTCAATAAAATTCTACGCAAACATATAATGTTTTCATGAATAACAAAAATTGCACGGGAATTAAATGATTCACAAATTTTTTATAAATTTCTTCGCAATAATTTCATTATTTTCATAAATGATAAAATTTTTTACAAAAGATTCAATTATTTTCATAAATAATAAAATTCTTTTTAAGAATTTAATGATTTTCATAAATAATAAAACTCATTGTAGAATTTCAATAATTATTTTTAATACATACAATTTTAATGGAATTTCTCGAAAAATGTAATTATTCTTAAAAATTTTATTACAATTTGTCAAAAGAATTCTATTATTTAAAAATTTATTGATAAAAATCGTTATGGGAATTGAATTTTAAGAAACATTCAATTATTCAATAAGTTATTAATTTTGTGTATTTAAATAATTAAATTTTTGTAGAATTTTCTAATAAAAATTGATTTAAAAATGAATTTCAGTTAAATTTTATAGATAATAATTGAATATTAAATAAGCACTATAACATAAATTTTTAGAAATAATTAAATTCTGAAAATGTTTCAAATTAAAATCTTTAAAAATTTAAATTTTTTATACTTTTAACTAAAAATTCTGTGAAATTAATTTTTTTCAAAAGGTTTAACTGATTTTCTTTTTTGAAATTTTTTGATTATATTATACACTACCGTCGGGAATTATCGGTACGGCTGCACGCGCAGGGCCCAAAAACATATACCAATCTTTAAATCACGATTTCTTTGTAAATGCAAATGTCAGAAAATTAACAAATATACCATTCGAAAGATTATTAAATTCTGCGATTAATGATACAAAACTGAAAATTTTAATAATTTATACAAAGCTTGCAGCAATCTACAAATTTGACAAAAAAAATTTTTAAATAAAATTTTTTTAGAAATTATTTCAACCCCTGCACATTTTTTAAAAATTGTAGGAAAATTTTGAAACTTATATAGGTGTAATCATTCAAGTCTCATCTTTAATTTAAGACCAAAAGAGTTCCAACAAAATTTTTATTTTAAAATTTTTTTTGGCAAATTTGTAGATTGCTGCAATAGCTTTGTATAAATTATTAAAACTTTCAGTTACATATCATTAATTGTAGAATTTAATAATCTTTCGAATGGTATATTTGTTAATTCTCTGACATTTGTATTTACAAAGAAATCGTGATTTGAAGATTGGTATGTTTTTGGGCCCTGCGCGTGCAGCCGTACCGATAATTCCCGACGGTAGTGTATATCTATTTTTGTCAGTAATTGGTTCATAAATGGTTCGTAATTTTTCATTTTTGGTCCATAAATCCCATATTTTTAAATACTTTCACTGATTTAAGCCCTGTAATTTAATATTTAATTTTGTCTACACAAAAAAACAATTAATAATTTTTAGCGGAAGATATGGATCCAAAAATTGTGGGCGGTTCTTTGGCGAAAGAAGGACAATTCCCCTATCAGGTTTCACTTCGAAAAAATAATAAACATTTTTGTGGAGGATCGATTATTAATGAAAATTGGATATTAACAGCTGCTCATTGCTTAACTGGGTGAGATTTTATATTTTATATTTAAATTTGCCTCAGAGATAGTTCAACTTTTCAAAATAGTGGTTTATTTGATATTCCCAGATTCAACGACAGTAATATTGATGTTGTTGCTGGAACAAACACCTTAGATGAAGGAGGAGTATTTTATAAGTCGAAGAAAATCATACCTCATCCTAATTATAGTTCTATACTGATTAGAAACGATCTTGGACTTATTCAGTTAGAGAAAGCAATTGAATTCACTGATAAAATCAAATCCATCACTCTTCCTACAGATGATTTCTCAAAATTTGGAAACTCTGCTGTTTTATCTGGATGGGGAACAACCTCTGTATTATTTATTTTCACTATGCACAATCATTATTTATCATTTTTATGCATTCTATTTCAAACCGTACCACCTGCAAATGTCTATCGCGAGTACTGCACTTTTCATATTTTTTTTTTTTAAATATAAAATGTAAATAATGATTTTAGTAGAGAATTTCTCAAGCTTTAAGATATAGAAACCTTTTTCTACTTAAAAAAATTATTTCTTGGTTTAATATGCATTTAAAAACTTTGAGTGTTAATTCAAGGGTTGCCACAGGCCAGGAAAATCAGGGAATTCAGGGAAAAGTCAGGGATTTTTATTAAAAGTACTGGAAAAAATTTAATTTTTAGAATTCATAAGAAAAATCAGAATTTTTGGTGTCTTTTTTGTTTGCCTCATAAACTATGAAACTACCACTAATTCTAATACAAAACCTTCAAAAATTTTTTCTATTTCTGACAAAAATAGATTTTTTTAATATTATTTAATTATTTCAAAATTTTTAACGCAATTATCTTGATAATTAACTAAATTCTTCACAGAAATTCAATTATTTTTAGGAATTTTAATGAAATTCTTTACAAAATTCAATTAATTTCATAAATAACAATATTCATCCCAAGAATTCAATTATTTTCAAAAGTAATAAAATTCTTCGGAGAAATTCAATTATTTTTTAAAATTTTAACGAATATCCCGTCAATATAATTCAATTATCTGTACAAATAGCAAAGTTTTTCTGCAAAAATTCAATTATTTTCAAAAATTCAAATAAAAATCTAAATCTTTGCAAAAGTTCAATTATACTTTCAAAAGTTATTCGCAATTCAAGAATTTTCAATAATTACTATTTTCATAAAATTTATCAACAGATTTAATTATTGAAAAAACTTTTTGATACCATTCTACGAAAACATTCAATTATTTTCCTCGCAGAATTTCAAATATTTTTAATAGAATTTTAAATAAATTCCTTGAAAAATGCAATTATTCTTAAAAAATTTATTCAAACTTGAGGAAAGAATACAATTTTAAGAAACATTCAATTATTTCATAAAATAATAAAATTCGTTACAATATTAATATAGTTTCATAAATAACATTAAATTCGTCACAGAAAATCAATTATTTTCAAAAAATTTTAATTAATTCTGCAAGAGAATTCAATTCCGAAGGAATTTTAATAAAATTCTTTTCCAAAATTCAATAATTATTTTGATAAATATCAAAATTTATCACAAGAATTCAATTCTTTTGAAAAGTAATAGAATACTTTACTAAAATTTTTCTCATAAATTCAATTGTTTTCAAAAATTATTATTTAAATCCTTCTCATGCAGAAATTCAATAATTTTTTAAAAATTTAATAAAATTCTTCAAACAGTTTTCAATTATTTTTAAAAATTGTTATAAAATTCTTTAATATAATAAATTTCATTAAAATTTTAATTGAATTCCTTAAAAGATATTAAATATTTTCAAAAGTTGTTAATACAAATTCTTCGTAAAAATTAAATTTCAAGAAACATTCAATTATTGAATGAATTATTTATTTTTGTATTTAAATAATTGAATTCTCGAAAAAGTTTCTACTAAAAATTGATTAAAAAATGAATTTCACTTAAAATTTCAATTTATAATTGAAAATTGTAGAAAATAATAATTGAATTGAAATGATGAAAATAATTTTGAAGAAATTACAGTAAGAATGTTCATTTATAATAATAAAATAATGATTTTGTCACTCGGTCATCTTGAATTATTATAAAACATAAAGAAATGGATCTGAAATTTTTGAACATCTTAATTCTAATGAAAAAAAAATGCTTAAATATTTATTTTAAATAAAACTATTGATGTTTTCGAATAATTTTACGTTTGAAGAAATTTGTAAATAAATTTAATAGAACATTTTTTTTTAATATCTTATAATTTTTACAGTGAATCAGAATATTTTTTAGGGTCAGGGAAAAAGTCAAAGTTCTGTCTGGAAATCAGGGAAAAATAAAGTTAAATGTTTGTGGCAACCCTGTAATTTCTGAAAATGAGTTATCTTTAATTTTATTGAAAGTTGTCTCAAAAGAAAGATTAGATTCTCTAGCTCAAAGATTATTTTGGGCTTTTTAATTGATTCTTTGGATGGTAAATATAATACTAGAGAATCTAATTTTTCTTTTGAGACAACTTTCAATAAAATTGAAGATGACGTATTTTGAAAAATTAACTCTCAATGTTTTCAAATGCAAATTATACCAAAAAATAATTGAAAAAAATTAAATTTTTTATTCATCAAGAATATCGAAAATAATTTAACTTTAATAAAAAAATGAATTTCAGTATCCCGGAAAACCGCCAAATGAACTGCAACACATTTTTCTAACTGTGATTCCTCAAAAGGAATGTTTAAGTGCAAATTTCCGAATAACGAACAATAATATTTGTACTTTAAACAAAAAAGGGGAAGGAGCTTGTCACGTAAGCATTTACAACTTTGACACTTCTATTTATTTATTTATGCATAATTTACAATTTAATTTTATATTAGTTAGATATTTATTCTATTTAAAACAATATTTTAATTCGATTTACAGTTTTAGACAAAAATTTTTAAATTGAAATTTTATAGAACACCTAAAAACCTAAAAAAAAGTTGTAAAGTTCTTTAATACAGATTTAAGGGTTCATATCACTTTGTCATCTTCAAAAAAGCAAAATTCTTTTATTACGGATTTCGAAAGTAAAATATGTCAAAAATGTGGTGTAAAATTTTTAGAAAGATCCAAGCACTCAAAATATATTTTTTTCAGTGCTATTTGAGCGCGTACACGGGCTATAATGAAATCTTAAAACTATTAAAATTAGTTAATTAATTTTCTAGGGAGACTCTGGTGGTCCTTTGGTTGCTGATGATGTTCAAATTGGTATTGTATCTTGGGGGAAACCTTGTGCCAAAGGTCAACCAGATGTTTTTACTCGTGTATACAGTTACATGAACTGGATAAATAAACATATTAAACCCGTTGAATCTACAAACAGTGTCGATGACTAGTGAAATACATATATCTTTAAACCGCGAAAAGTGTATATATATATATATATATATATATATATTTACTTCTTCTAAAAAACTTAATACTTCTAGTCTGCAATTTATTACAATAAAAATTACAATATAAATATTTGCTTTTATTTTAGTCTCATTATTTAAACATAACAAGACACAAAATTCATCCAGGTAAATAATCTGATTGATTATTATCAGTGTTGATTAATGTATATGTTATACACTAATTCGACAGAGAATTGAATAACAGGCATCACAGTACTGAGAAAAAAAGGTTAAAAAAGGTAATTTCTTTTCCTCAAAAAGGGGACAAAAATTTATTTGTTTATACAACTTGCATAAATAATTCAAAGTTTTTATCATATAGCTTCTATAAAAATTTTTAAAAATGATTCGATTTTTATCAGAGTTAGCACAAAAATTTAATTTTGTTTTTCCCTGACTTTTCCCTGATTTCCAGACAAAATTTTGACTTTTTTCTTGACCCTAAAAAATATTCTGATTCACTCAAAAAAATTATTAGATACTCAAAAAAATGTTCGCTATTATATACATTTATTTACGAATTTCTCTAATTGTAAAATTAATCGAAAACAACAATAACTTCTTTTTTTTAATATTTAATTATTATTATTTTTTCATAGGAATTAAAATTTTCAAAACATTCAAATTTAATAATCATTTTGAAATTTAACAATTTATAATAATTAAAGATGACTATAAAAAATATTTTTACTGTAACTTCTTCAAAATTATTTTTATCATTTCATTAAAATGATTATTTTCTAGAATTTTCCACTAAAATTCTTGTTTAAATCAATTATTTACAATAATTTGTTAAAAAATTATGAGAATTTTTAATATGTATTTATTTACAATTCAATTTTACGAAATTTCATCGATTATTCGGAAATTCTTCAATTAAATATAACTATATTAGAAAATATAAACTTAAAATAACATAAAAACAATCCAATTAAACTTTTTCAAAAACATTATAGTTTTAAAATTCATTTATTTCTAAAAATCCACGCTCTAATGCTTTTAATATTCAATTATTATGTAAAATTTTAACTGAAATTCACTTATAAATCAATTTCTATTAGAAAATAATTTGCTACGAGAATTTCATTTTTTTAATAGAAATATAAATAATTTTTGTTGAATAATTGAATGTTTCTTAATATTGAATTCTCATAAAGAATTTATTAACAAATTATTAAATAATTAAATTCTTTCGATGAATTTTAATAAAATTTTAAAAAATAATTACATTTTTCGAGGTATTTGATTACAATTATACTAAAAATCATTGAAATTCTGCAATGTATTTTATTATTATTTATAAAAATAATTGTATTATTGCCAAGATATTTATAAAAAATTTGTAAATAATAGAATTCCTGTAAAATTTTTATTATTTACGAAAATAATTAAACGTTTGTGTAAAATTTTAATAAATTTTTTTTAATTAATGAATTCTTTTGAACAATTTAATTAAAATATTAGATATTGAATATAATTGAATTTAGGCAATATTTGTATTATTGTTGTTAGAAAAAGGTGAAAAAGGGGACAAATCACTAAAAATGGGGAAAAAGTGACAAATCGTCAAAAAAAGAAGAAAAAGGTGATATTGAAATAAGGGGACAAAAGGGGAAAAGCAGAGGACCAACTGTGATGCCTGGAATAAACTTTCCATTATACCTTTTTATTTTTAAAAATTTCTTTTAATTTAGTAGAGAAATTCCTGTTTGTAATCCTGTAAACCTCTTAAAATATAAAAACAGCCCAGATGAACCCGAATCGCAGTATTTTTGGGAGCTGACGAGCTGAAAATTACGATCGAAAGAAATATTTATTTTTAATAAATGAAATAAAATTAATAAATAAGTATATGAAATAAATTAATAAATTATTATAAAATAGTAAATAAATTTTTATTTATTTTAAAAAAACATGTGCATATATATGTATAAGAGTAATAAGCAAATTGAATAGTTATATTGTTTATTATTTTTTATTTATTTTTCTTTTGTATATTGACTGTTACATGTAACACGTAGGTATTCATACATTACAATGATTCTTAACTCAATAACAAGAATAAATTCCATCAAAGAATTTAAACATAAATTTTTTCAAGTTTTATTGACTAGATTATATATATATATTATATATATATATATATATATATATTATATATTATATATTATAATATTATTATATATATATATATATATATATATATATATATATATATATATATATATATATATATATATATATATTTCTTTTTCATAGTGATGGGAAAAAAACTTTTGTTTTTACTTTTTTATTACGGTATAAATTTATATTTTAAACTTTTCTAAAGGAAACATTACTATATATATATATTTTTTTTTTTTGACTAGAAGATAATAATATTTTTTTCATACTGTTTGCACTATACATTTCTTAGTCGCATTTTTAGAAATGGTTCAGTACAAAATATAAGTACATTTATATATTTATAAAAATACAGCAATACAACAATGTAAAAGTTTCGTAGATAAGCTAAATTTTTAAAATGAAAATACAGTTTTTAAGAAAATTAAAACAAATCATTTTTTTCAATATTTTAAAAAAGAGAACCGGGAATTTCGAAAATAGCTCAACTCGGTTTATTCTTGAAATTTTACAGAAGACACAACAAAGGTTTGTTTTTATAAGCTAGTAAGTTACATGAAGTGTTAAAATAAATTATTGGATCAAATTGTGTTTCTAAATTTATTCATTTCAAAATAGGATATACTATTTTTTTCAGATAAAAATTCTTCGGATTTTCTTTTGAGAAAACAATGCAAAAAATATAAAATACAAAAAAGTGGAATTTGAAAAAATTCCAAGTTGAGCTCTTTCCGAAATTCCCGGTTCAATTTATATTTTAGTTTGTAAAATTAAAAATTGTTTTTTTTAAGAATAAATAATTATACTCAATGTAGAAAATTGAGATAAATTCCTAATAAATTGACTAATTGTGAGTTATCCGCATTGTACAACAATTATTTTGCTACATATTTTATCAAAATTGTAACAAGTATTTTATGCCGATTTTACAATAAAATTAAAATTATGGACATTTTACTATGATTAAATACGTTAAATCACAAAGTGGTAATAAATACGATTTAGATATACATATATAAACTTTTATATATTAGTTTGTTTATTTATTACTTGCTTATAAGAAGAAATGTACTAATTATAGAAATATTCGATTTGTTCTACATATAACATTTATTATTTTGATAATTATAATTATTTGTTCTTTATAAGGATCAGTCTCATATATTGACCAATAGTGAATATCTCAAGCGTTTGGCACACCAGTATATTTTAGAAAAAATATGTGCAATTCGGGAGGAAAATGATTTCCAACTCATATTTTTACTTTTTAATAACTTAAATAGATGACAAAATGGTTATTGTGCAACACTGTAGGATAAATAATTATTATCAAAATAATAAATGTTATAAAAAATAAAGTCACCTCTCAACCTATAAGGAAGCAAATACTCAGGCGTGAAATGAACACAATAAGTGTTCAACTGCAGCAGTTTATTTAAAATTCATTGAAAACATGTTCTTAATATCAAATTTTATAATATTTCCAAAAGGAAAAAAATTGATTCAAAAAGTTTTAAAATTGTAATAAATTTTATAAATTTATTTAAAAAAATAATTTTTAATTAAATAATTCTTGTTGTTATTCCCGCAAGCAGCACGTAAAGAAACCTATGAATATAGCATTATTTATATATTAATTGATAATAATGCACAGTATTATTTAATAATCTTTTAATATTCTTGGGTAATATTCCTTTAATATTAAATATTAAATATTCTCTGAATACAATCGGGCAATATTATATCATGAGGCGGACCTTTTAATTTTATACTACATAGAACACCACTGTGATATTCCAAACAAATATTATCATAATTTTAATTATCATTCAGGTAATATTACGTGCTGCTTAAGAATTTGATAGTAAAATATCTATTAATATTGAAATAGTTGAGCTGGATCCTTGTCTAGCTCATGCATCTCGTTAATTAATAGATATTTTACTATAAAATTAGTAGTTTTCTACTGAAATTCAGTAATATCTGTAATAATTTAACTGCAAAACGAATTCGCACTCTTTCAGATTTAAGAATATTAATATTTATTATAAGTTTAAAAGGATAAAAATTGTTTTTTCACCGCCACTCTTTTGAATAATACTGTATTCTTTAATAAACGATGGCTTACGTACTATTTATATTTAAAATGTTTTATCAAATGTTCATCGGATCGACCATTATTTTTCTATATTGCTAAATTTCAAGGAATGATTGGACTTATAATTCATTAATAAATTAATTTAAAAAAAACAAGCATGCTTTAAAAAAAATTTCATATACGTTTACATTTCTATTCTGTAATTTCATTAGTTAACAAATTTTTTTCATCTCAACGGTTGATTAATCGCAGTCGTTGTTAACTGTTTTTTTAAAAATATTTTTGCAATACCAATTCAATTATAATTTCAATAATTTACAAATAAGTCAAACCTAATGTTTACTCATAATTATTGTTGCTCATAATATTATCAATATTAATTAACTAACATTATTAATTAAACAATATCAATATAACGCACAATAAAGAATGTTTGTGTTTGTATTTTAAGGGGCAACACTACCCTAGAGTCAGAAAAAGAGACCTATATCTTTGATGATTTGTTTTGAGAAAATGGAAACTAGAATAGGATTTCTTTTTGAAGGGGTTAATTAAATACATATTGAAGAGTAGAAAAAAAATTTTTATTAAAAATTTTATAACAAAATGGCGGCGGTAGATTGCATAGGAAAAATCGACTATTTTTTTCTTTACCAAAACGGCCGGAAAGGTTTCTTGAAAAGTTTAAGTCCTGGAACAGAAAACAAAGAAATTTTATAATCCATATAATATAAACTTGAAAAGTACATAGGAGTTTTTTTTATATCAATTTTTTGTATAAATGGTGCTCTTTTTTAGTAAAATAATCAATTTTTCGACAAAAAATAAAAAGTAAATTGTTTATAAAAATTAAAGTTTACATCCAATTAAAAAAATCCTATGTACTTTTCAAGTTTATACTATATAGATTATAAAATTTCTTTGTTTTGTGTTTTAGGACTTAAACTGTTTAAAAAACCTTTCCGGCCGTAAAAAAATAGTCGATTTTTACTATGAAATTTACCGCCGCCATTTCGTTATAAAATTTTTAATAAAATTTTTTTTCTATTCTTCAATATGTATTTAATAAACCCTCCAAAAAGAAATCCTATTCTAGTTTCCATTTTCTCAAAACAAATCATCAAAGATATAGGTCTCTTTTTCTGACTCTAGGGTAGTGTTACCCCTTAAATTATTTAAGACATTTCATTTTTTTCGGTATTTTTCATATTTTTAAATAATAAAACAGGAGTATTTTAATTTTATATATATAACTATATGTTCTGCACGTATTCTATAGACATATTATTATTAATTTAATCCAATAAAAATATTGCTATTTGGGCTAATCAATAATAATAAGTGGCTGAAATTATTTCCTTTGCTTTCTTATTTTTAAAAATATCTCAATTTTTATAAGAGCTATAAGATGGATTCTTTTAAAATTGCAGATCTCATTTAGGAATACAAAATCAGCAGTCCTTATAAATTGAATTCATCAAGTTTATAACTATGATTTTTTCGGGTTTCAAAATTTTTCAAAAAACGTTCTTTTGCAAATATTTTTAAAAAAAATGTTCTGAGATCTATTTATATATATGGGACGTTCCACGTCAAACGGACCAAAGCATTTTCATTGGAAAACATTTTGGGCAGAGCTTTGGGCCGTTTGACGTGAAACGTCCCATATATGTATTTCTTTAATTTTTTAGCGCTTTTTGAGATGCATCTTTTGACTCCTTATTGAACATTTTTCGGCCACATTAGCTAAAGTTATAAATATTTTTAAAAATTGGAATTTTGAAAAAATTGATTAAATTGTAATAATGCATATGACAATAATGTTATTTATAATTTTCATAAAATGAAAGTCTTCATGAGGAAGCAAAGTGTTCATGAACTGAACACAAAAGTTCCAGTTGTAACTTTACAACGGATTTTCTATTGGCTCTAGAAATGTTAAATTTGGTATAAAACAGAAAATTATATTTCTTTAATAAAATCATTAGGGTAGGGCGAAGTTTAAAGCCAACCTAGTAAGCATTTTCGGCCATAGTATTTTTAGATTGGGCCTAGCTATTAAACTGCATGGCATCAACAACTATACATTGAGATACCTTTTGGCCATAGAGTGGTATAAGGAGATACAACGACATATTAATTGGAAAAAGACGATCGGCTTTTAGCTCCATGATGCCATTTTTGATAAACTTTAAAAAAAATATGTACACAACTTCTTACATATATAATCAATATGTTTTAAGTACTTGACCATATACTCTAAATAAACTTCTAATGGATTTTTTGTGAGGAATAACAAAAAACTTTATGAATATATCCGCTAAATTGACACCTTACCATCTTTCAACTTGTATTCGTTTGACAGATTTAATCGGTACTGAGCGCCATTTGTCATACAAAAATTTTAACATCCAAAACACTGCAGAATCACGGTTTAAAGGGAATATCAGCCTTACCACACCCTACCCTAATAATTTCTATTCTTGTCATACAAAAAAAATGAATGTAAAGATTTTTCGCTTCCTTTTAATAAAATAATAATATCCCTCAATATTGCCCATTGAAACAAACAACAATAAGACAATTAGAGTATTAAAAATCTTTCTTTTTTCTATTAGATTAGATATATAGCGACTAACAATTTATATTATAATTATAATGTAAAATTTTCGTAAAACATTACCAGTTACATGTGTTATAGCGACGATTTAATATCAAACTGTCGTTTCTCGAAAGATTTTTACTGATGAGTCCGCATGTTTTATGTGAATATAACGAGTTATAGTTGCTGTGCCATTGTTGAAAATTTCTTGAAGATTACCTTTGATAATTGAATCTGAATTATTTTCAGACTGAATCTCCATGTGATTATTTTCCACCAT
Source organism: Leptopilina syphax (assembly GCA_032872505.1). NCBI lineage: Eukaryota > Metazoa > Arthropoda > Insecta > Hymenoptera > Figitidae > Leptopilina > Leptopilina syphax. The sequence goes on from CM065468.1 coordinate 54,114,155, forward strand.
ATCTGCGTATCAGGAATTAAATCTTTCTTTTAAAAATAAAATAATTACTTTTGTTTAAGTAGACCAAAAAATATGGAATTACATTGATTATACACTTTCCAATATTGAATTAGTGAAAAATTCATTTTTTAATTCAGTGACTATAATAATAAAGCAAATTTTGAATACACGGAGAAAAAAGTTATCTATTTTAGCTCATTCTTATAGCTGCCTTAGCTAACTTAATTGCTACTATATTTGCATATATGTCCGTTCAAAAAACATCTTATGGCCTAAGGATGTCTTTCGAATAGACATAGACGTCCTAAGGATGTCCTACAGACATCTCATGTTCCAGTGCCCACAGGGAATATTATTATCGTAAACGCATAATTTAAATAAAAAATCTTGCGAAATGGAGTCACATCGTGGCAAAATCATTATGAAAAGTTTACGGTGGAAATGGTTTTTTATGCAAACTCAGCAAAACTAGTGTAGCAACAGGCCCAAAGTAAGAGACCCTACCTATATACCAAAAATCCTAAGTCCGCAAAAATTCCCCACCCATAAAGGCCTTTCTCCAATAGGTTTTAAAAAGTGTGCGAATGACTGCGTCTGCGTCGGTTGCTATAGCAACACATGCTAAAATCAACGCAACGCAGTCATTCGCACACTTTTTAAAACCTATTGAAGGCCTTTCTCCAATAGGTTTTAAAAAGTGTGCGAATGACTGCGTCTGCGTCGGTTGCTATAGCAACACATGCTAAAATCAACGCAACGCAGTCATTCGCACACTTTTCAAAACCTATTGGAGAAAGGCCTTGAGGCCTTGAGGCCTTTCTCCAATAGGTTTTGAAAAGTGTGCGAATGACTGCGTTGCGTTGATTTTAGCATGTGTTGCTATAGCAACCGACGCAGACGCAGTCATTCGCACACTTTTTAAAACCTATTGGAGAAAGGCCTTTAGAGAAAGGCCTTATGGTTCCCGCGTAGAGGCGTCTCGCGTCCATGAACAGTATGCAGTCTTGATCCGGTACGCGAAGATACTTCAACTCTTTGAAGTCGGTCGGGAAATCGGCCAAGCCCGTCTGCGAGTCGAAACTCAATTTATGCCTTACAACTGGATTGTGAGAACAAGTTGGTCGGATGTTAATAAAAGTAAAAACTTCAAGTCAACAGTTCGATCATCATCAAGAGTCAGTTGCAAATGCAAAAATTATTTTTCATGGCTCAGGGATCCCGACATTTTTGCCTTATATTCTGAGTATTACTCGCTGATAAAGCTTCTGACATTCAACAATTCTTCAACAAGCTCCTCGATTCTGCAAATTTATTCAGCACCATAAACGTGTATAGAGTATCAATTTCACTGTTAATGAACAACAGATTAGACAAGAATGTCTAAATTTCCAGGTTTTTCAAAGCGGTATCTGCTATTAAACTAGCTAGATATAAATATGATGCAAAATAAGATACTAAACCAGTCTTACAACACCTTTCGACATTATATCCTAATGACACTCTAACCTTAGAAATGCTGTCAAAAAAACTGGTCACTCTTCTATTTCTAATCACTGTTTAAAGGGTTGAAACCCTATCTTCTATTTCTCTCGCAAATAGTAATTTAAAGAAGGAGCCCGTTTCAATTAAGATTACCGATCGCATCAAAACATCAGGCACGCCAAAATACCAACCATTAGTAGAGATTCCTACCATGTCAGAGCAACCCGAACTGTGCGAACCTGGAACACTTGACGCATACATCAAAATGACTGAGAACCTAGGATGCACGGATTCTAGTAAAAGAAAACTGATCCTCACGTTCCTGAAACCTTACCACGCATCATCATCACAAACAATATAAAAACAATGGATCAAGGAGATTCTTTGAGTAATGCTTTTGCGATTGATATTGTTAGCTGTAACAAAGATCGAGATAAATTCATTAAGCTGCGGGAGGAAGAGGCAACGTGCATTTTAAAAATAAAAGAAGATGTCAGCAAGATGCTAAAGTCCTAAAAAATCAAGAAGAATGTCAATATGAAAATCAAGAATGGACTCAGGCTGGAGTCCCATGGCACCGTTTTGCGTTGCGTTTTGTAACTAGGCCATGAGTGCAAGTATAGCGAACATATATCTCCATCTCTCTCACACTCATGGCACCGTTTTGCGTTGCGTTTTGTAACTAGGCAATGAGTGCAAATAGAGCAAACCTATATCTGTATCTTTCTCACACCCATGGCCTAGTTACAAAACGCAACGCAAAACGCTGTCATGGGACTCCAGCCTCAGAAGCTTAACATCGCTCATACAGGATGTCAAGGAGAAGCACGCAGCAGCAACCAAAAAAGACGAAAAGTTCTAGCAGGGATTAACTTGGTCGGAAGAAGCACGCCAAAACCAAAGGCTGAGACGTGACCGTTTTAACGCAGCAATGATAAAAAAACGTTGTCTTGCAGAGTCAGAAGTGGAAGAGAAGCGGTCCTAAGTTTGCGTAGGACACAAAGAGGTAGAAGGAGGAGGGACTTTCTAAAAGGACTGAAGGCAAGGGGACTATAACGGTACAAGAGCCGAATTCAATCAAGAAAGGAAGACAGCCACAACAACGAACAACAATGATCTTCAAAGTGGCTGAAGGAACTACATTCGCCAAAGTGCTGAAGAAAGTTCGTGAAGAGGCTGACCTAGAGGACAGTCAGACAAGGGCTGTTGGAGCTTTACCCACTATGACTAAGAATGGAGAACTTCTTATTAAAATTAGAGGGACTTCAAATAAGGTGACTTTCACCGAGGAGGTGACAAAGGTTATTAGAGCTTTAGATTAGGTGCAGATGTCAGATCGGCAAACTACGATGGAAATCCACGATATGGATACGCTTACAGAAAAAGAAGTTTAGGATGCCCTGAAAAAATGTCTACAGTACCAGCAGGAAGCAGAAAGGTGACAGTCCTTGGACCAAATAAGCGAGGAGTAAAACTCGCTATCGTGATCACCAGCCAAGAAAACGCTGTTAAGCTGGTGTCATAGGTATGCCTTGACTACTGCCATATATAGGTCGACACTGCCAAACATTAGATAAGTCGGCTGCGTGCTTCAAGTGACATAAGGTAGTAGATTGCAAGAAGAGACAATGCTGCTTTTATGCCAGGCAAAATTCAGCAATATCCAACATGACGCTGGATCAGAAAAATACAGAGTCTTCAGAACTGCCCTAGAGGAAGCAAAGAAGGCTTTGTTAAGGACAAGGAGAAAATAATGCCAGAACAAGAGCAGTACGGAAGAGTCGCGTCAGCGACTAAATAGGATCATTTATCTGCGAAGTCTGAAGCCAAAAGGTAATTCCGTTGGTGAATAGAAGGTTTGAAACCCAGGAGAACCAAGAAGAGGTTTTCAATCGGTATTGGTTACTGCCTGAAGTAGGTTTCTTTTCTTTCCTTGCATTTTGTGCTGAGTCCGACATACCCCGCAGCGAAATAAGAGTTTCCTGGGTATGCGTTCAAAGCATTTTACTCATTTCCCCGTAAATAAAAAAAAATTTTGTTGTAAAATACTCAGGGTTTAAGCTCACCGCGTAAATGGAAAATAAATAATCTGAACGCTCAGAAAATTGTGATTATCTTGTAAAACAAAATTGATAAAGTGGACCATTTTCATGCGAATGTACTCCTATATTTGATCAAAAAAGGTCCTTCTCCCGTTGTGATTCTTAGTAAAAATTATTAATTAAAGTCAGTTAATCACAGAATTTATAAAAATTTTCACTGATTCAGTCATAGGGAAACGTAAATCCGAGGGGGTAATTACTGGTTAAAAAGGTGTACAATCCAATACACTTCATTTTTCTATTACACGTCTACTTAATAATTTAAACACTAATTTTAACACTTTTTTTTTGTTACATCTAGGGTCGCACCTTGTGTTTTGTAAACATACGAAAATTAACCAAAGCGACAATGTCACTTCCTAGATATTGCCTAGAAGCTTGCTGCAAGATATTACCTCTATATAGAGATGCAAAATTCTCGGTAATTTAAAATCCGGTTAGGCTTCGTCCATAAATTACGTCACACGTTTTTAGCCCATATTTGATCTCCCCCCCCTTTGCCACGCTAAGTAACATCTGAAGGAACCCCCTCCCTCTGAATTACGTCACAATTCGTAACCCCCCTTTAGAAATTTTTTCCAAAAAGAATCAATGTCATCTAATTTTACATAAATAAAGTTACTTATATAATTAGTACATTTTTTAATATTTTAAAAACAAGAAATATATTTGATATTTTTATTTATTACAATTTTCTCATTATAATAAGTAGAGTATAAAGTGTGGCATAACAAAATAAAAGGTCCTCACCCCCCCCCCCCTTTGTCACATTTTCATAGACCGCCTTCCCCCCTAAAAAGTGTGACGTAATTAATGGACGAAGCCTTATATTCTCGAGAATATGACCGAGAATATTCTCCTTCCGGAGACTTTAAGAGAATTTTCTCTACATTTAAATACATGCGTACACTTATCTGTTTTAAAATAAAAAAAATTGTATAAATTAAAATTGATAATAATTAATTAAATAATTAACATTACATAATATTAATAAATAAAATAAATAATTCCGTAACAATATAGTTTCGTTAGAATAAATAAATAACTTAATATTTTTGAAAAGAAAAAACCTATGTTCCCGTGCAACTGAAAAAACCATAATTTCAATAATATTGTATAAAATAAAAGTTAAATTGGTATAAAATACTTAAAGTAATTTGAATAAAATAAATAATGTTTTTAAGATATGATTGATAAATTTAGATTTTTACGTTATGTCTTGATCACATTTTCGTATTAGTTTTGTTGTTGTAAGAATATTGTAATCATAACTTAAGTTCTATTTCAATCGAATAGTTTAATATCTTTTAAAAGTAATTATTATTAATTAATACTAATAATTATAGGTATGTTCTCGTTGACTGCACTTCTTACACTTTAACACCTAACCTGCACTATGCTGTTCTCTTTGCTGGATGTGACGTAATTTTACCATACATTTCGCTACACTTTCTGCACCTACTCTTGAGGTGGTGTAAAAGTTACACTTAGTGTAGGCAACGAAAACATACCTTATAATACTAATCATATAAAAATAGCAGACAAAAGTGTGGTACACCAACGAATTATCCAATCAGATATACCAGTTAAACTATAGAAACTATTAGAGGTGTGCAAAATTCGAATCGACAGAAAATTCGAATCGAACTAGCCAATTCGAATTCGAAGTTTCGAATTTCGAATCGGCCGATTCGAATCGAAAGTAAATTCGAATCGAACTAACCAATTCGAATTCGAAACTTCGAATTTCGAATTGACCGATTCGAATCGAAAGTAATTCGAATCGGACAATTCGAATTTCGAATTTTGCGACTCGGTTATTTTATTTGCATAACTATTTTGACAGAAATCCTAACCTAAAATTAGCAGGCTGGTATTCATAATAAGTAAGTATTCATAATTCTTATTTTTATTTATTTTAACAATTTAATAGCTAATATATAATTAAATATTGTTTACATTATTTATATTTTGATTACCTTTAATAGTAATTTATAAATAAAAAAATGATTAATTCAATTTCATTTAGTAACAAATAGGGTTAATAAATACAATTTCCTTTGCGATTTGCGGCGGTATTAAATTCCGTTTCTTATTTAACAAGATTGTAGATTCGTCCGAAAATGCATTAAAACTATAAAGCTTCCAGAAATTCAATTTTTTATAATAATTAAAACCATTCATTTTTCTTTTTAGAGATATTAAAGTAGAATATTTTCAAAAATTTTAATAAACAAATTCGTAAAATTAACTTTTTATAATTATTTCTAAATCATTTTTGAAAGACAATATTTTTACAATTACATACCTACAATTAAAAAATGTAAAAAAAAATTGAAATTTGGTAAAATCTTTTAAAAACTCATTTAAATTTAGTCAAATCTTTTAAAAATAATCAATTTTTAAAAAAATTTTAAAAAGTAATTAAATTTTTAAAGAATTTTAATTATAAATAATTTCTTAAAAATTTTAAAATAGTAAATTTGAGAAAACTTTATAATTTACTTTGTTCCAAGCTAATTGAATCTTAAAAAATTATGATAAAACAATTTTAAGAATAAGTTTTTTATATAAAATAAATTGTAATTTAATTTTTCATAACGCGGTGCTAAAAAGGGCATTTTTTTTGCAAGAATTCAATTATTTTCATAAATAATAAAATTCTTCTCAGGAATTCAATTTTTTTCATAAATAATAAAATTCTTCTCAGGAATTCAATTTTTTTAAAATTTTAATAAAATTCTTTACAACTATTCAGTACTATTTCAATTGAAATTTTGAAAAAAATTTAATTATTGTCACAAATTTTAATAAAAGGCTTCGCAGTAATTCAATTATTTTTTAAATCATTAACAAAATGTCTCAAAGGAATTTTATTATTTTAAAAAATTTATTGTAATAAAAAGTTTAATTATTTTCAATAGATTTAAAAAAAAACTCTAGAAAAAATTTAATTTTTTTAAACTTTAATAAAATCTTCGAAAAAATGCAATTATTTTAAATCAATTGAAATTCTCAAAAGAATTTAAATATTGGTATAATTTTAATAAAAGACTTGGCAGTAATTCAATTATTTTAAAAATATTTTACAAAATTTCTCTAAGGAATTTAATATTTTTGTCATAAATTTAAATAAAATCTTTGCGAAAATTCAATTATTTCTATGAATGATAAAATACTTTACAGAAATTCAATATTTGTGTTTTTACTTAAAATAATAAAATTCTTTTCAGAAAATCAAATATTTTCGTATAAATAATAAATTTGCAGAAATTCAATTATTCTCATAAATAATAAAATTCTTCTTAGGGATTCAATTATTTTGGAAATAATGAAACTGAAAAAATTTCAATTATTTTAAATACAATTTTAATCGAATTTCTCTAAAAATGGCATTATTCTTAAAAATTTTATTACAATTTGTTAATAACGATTCTTTATGGGAATTCAATTTTAAGAAACATTCAATTATTCAATGAACTATTTACTTTTGTATTTAAAATTATAAATAATTGAATTCTAGTAAAATTTTCTAATAAAAATTGATTTAAAAATAAATTTTAGTTAAAATTTTAGATTACAATTAAATATTAAAAGCAATATAGCGTGAATTTTTTAAAATAATTTAATTTTGAAAAAGTTTAATTGAATTTTGTAAATATTGTTTAAGTTTTTATTTTTTAATATTCATTTAATTGACAAATTTAGGAATATGTATTTGAAATTTCATAAAATTGAATATTGTAAACTAATGGATTTGAAAATTCTTAAAGAATTTTTTCGAAAACTATTAAGAATAATCGATTTAAAGAAGAATTTTAGTTAACCCCTTGGCTGTCAACGAGATTTCCACTGTTTGGGCCAAAAGTGTGTTGAAAAAAATTTTAATGGATTTTTATGAAACTTGGTACTCTATGGTTTCTTGGGTCGCTGATTACGAATCTGACATCAGTTTTTAGAAATTCAAAATGGCGGATCCAAGATGGCGGAAATTTTTTCCAAATTCGTCGAATTTTCTTGAAACTTGTTACTCGGGGGTTTCAAGGGTTGCTGATTACGAATCTAACATTAGTTTTCCAAAATTCAAAATGGCGGATCCAATATGGCGGACAACGAAATAAAAAATTGATTAGATTGGCTTGAAACTGAATACTTGAAGATTTTCAGGGTCGCTGATTACGAATCTGAAATCAGTTTTTCAAAATTCAAAATATCTGGTTCAATATGGCGGAAAATTTTTTAAAATTTATTGAATTTGTTTGAAACTGGTTAATATGACATCAGTATGATAATTTTTGGTGAAATCGAATTTCGATAAATACCCTACAAAAATAATTACAGATTCGTAATCAGCGACCCTAATAACCCCCGAGTATTCAGTTTCAAGCCAATCTGATCAATTTTTTATTTTGTTGTCCGCCATATTGGATCCGCCATTTTGAATTTTGGAAAACTAATGTCAGATTTGTAATCAGCGACCCTCAAAACCCCCCAGTAACAAGTTTCAACAAATTCGACGAATTTTGAAAAAAATTCCGCCATCTTGGATCCGCCATTTTGAATTTCGAAAAACTGATGTCAGATTCGTAATCAGCGACCCCACAAACCCCCGAGTATTACGTTTCAAGTCAATCTGATCAATTTTTTATTTCGTTGTCCGCCATATTGGATTCGCCATTTTGAATTTTGGAAAACGAACGTCATATTCGTAATCGGCGACCTCGAAAACCCCCGAGTAACCGGTTTCAGGAACATTTAAGAAGTTTTTAATCACTTTTTTTAATTTGCGCATATATGCGTCATGAAACACTTTTGGCCAGTTTAGTTTTGCGCATATATGTGTCAGCGACAGTCAACGGGTTAAAAATTCTTGAAAATAATAATTGAAAAATAGAATAGAAAAAACTTGAAGATATTGATCGGTTATGTTATGAAAAATTGAATTTATAATTTGAAGTAAAATATTCTCTTATTTGACTCGGACTATAGTTATATTTTTGTCAGTAATTGGTCCGTAAAGTCCGTATTTTTAAAAACTTTCACTGGTTAGAGCCCTGTTCACTTTCAACACATTATTGGTATTTGTATGTTATTTATATATTAAAAAAATTATAAAATTAATAAAAAATATATTGACATTTTTAAGAAAAAGTTTCTAAGTACTTAGAATTATGAATACTTACTTATTATGAATACCAGCCTGCTAATTTTAGGTTAGGATTTCTGTCAAAATAGTTGTGCAAATAAAATAATCGAGTCGCACAATTCGAAATTCGAATTGTCCGATTCGAATTACTTTCGAATTGGCCGACTCGATTCGAATTACTTTCGATTCGAATCGGTCAATTAGAAATTCGAATTGGCTAGTTCGATTCGAATCGGCCGATTCGAAATTCGAAACTTCGAATTCGAATTGGCTAGTTCGATTCGAATTCACTTTCGATTCGAATCGGCCGATTCGAAACTTCGAATTCGAATTGGTTAGTTCGATTCGAATTCACTTTCGATTCGAAACTTCGAATTCGAATTGGCTAGTTCGATTCGAATTCACTTTCGATTCGAATCGGCCGATTCGAAACTTCGAATTCGAATTGGCTAGTTCGATTCGAATTCACTTTCGATTCGAATCGGCCGATTCGAAACTTCGAATTCGAATTGGCTAGTTCGATTCGAATTCACTTTCGATTCGAATCGGCCGATTCGAAACTTCGAATTCGAATTGGTTAGTTCGATTCGAATTTACTTTCGATTCGAATCGGCCGATTCGAAACTTCGAATTCGAATTGGCTAGTTCGATTCGAATTTTCTATCGATTCGAATTTTCTGTTGTCGAGTCGAATAATTTTCGGTTCGACTCGATTAAATGCACACCTCTAGAAACTATGTTTTGTACACAAGCACAAAAATTCTCATAAATTCTCCTGGAGAATTTTGGTCGGTTATATTCTCGTTCCCGTTCTCCGGGTAATATTACCTCTTCGCATCTCTACTTCTCTATATTATGATTACACTGAGAAGCGTACACGCTAATCCACAAGTAAATGCCCCCTCACGTATATCTTATTTCAAGATAAGACAGAAATTAATCGAGTCATGATAGTACATCGTTTCAATTTAAAGTTAAACTTGTTTGAAAATAAAATATATCTGATTTTATAGAGAAGAAGAAGAAATTTAAATCCATGCAGGTCATAATTTTAAATTTCCACTGCCTTAAATTCACCATAAATCTAATGATTTCAAATTTAGCACTTGAGTGGCAATAAATTATGTGATAAATTAGTATTATTAAAAATCTATTGTTCAGAAAATCAATGAGTACTTTCATAAAAATGTAAAGCAGTATTTCCTTTTACTGTGCATTTAAAGTATAAGAATAATACTCATATCGCTTTTAAAAAATAATCCTTTAACATATTTTGACATTATAAAAACCCTGAAAATTAGATTCCAGAAAATATCTCACTAATGTTTTACAAATAATGTTTCACTTTTATGTTTTTTTGGTCTACTCCATAAGACATAAAAAATCTAATTAACAATAGTTTTAAACATTCCAAAAAATTCAAGTGCAAAATCTCATGCAGTAAATATGTATATATGTAGAAAGATATATATATATATGTAAGAAAATCAGAACATTAAGATATAAAGCAACAATAAGTAATTACCTGATGCAAAAGATTTTAAATAATTCAGAATACACATTCCAATACATCTTAAAAATTGTCGGAAATAAAACTTTACAAATTGTTCTTACCGTCAAGCGGGGCTATTTTGTGCGCGCGAGATTCTAAATTAAAGAAAATCTTTATAAAGAATTGTTTCAATTTAATATATTTTTTTAAACATTGTTCGATTGAAGGACAACAGAGCAGCAAAATCAACTGAACAGTTATTTGGTGCATAAAATGGTACCGCTTGACGTTATATTTAGAGCAAATTTTAAAACAAAATTGAACATTGATTGTAAATGATTTTTATCTATATATGAAAACACATAAACAACAATTTATATTTATACTCAAAAAACTAAATAAGCATTCAACTAAAGGTTGCAATTAATAAAGAGAAATTTCTATAAAAAGTGTGTCTATATTTATACTCAGTCATGTCGTTTTTTCTGATATAGGATAGCTCCACAATTAAAACAATATTCTTGACTAGCAAAACACAGATAATACAAAACATTACAATTCGTTTAAAAAATAAATTTGAGCGACGTCGTAAAAACCCCGTCACATTTATCAAGTAAATTATTTACATCAATAATTAATTAAGAGGTAGATATATATTTGGAATTGTAAGACAAAAGTTCCAATTCAAAAGTTCCAATCCGAAAGTTCCAAAATACAAAAGTTTCAATATAAAAAAGTGCCCTTCTAGATATAAAAACTTCTCCTATGATGTGTATAAGTTGATAAAAACAGTTAATCAATAAATCAAACTTCAGTAACAATAAAGATATCAAAAAGGTTAAAAAGTCATAATGATGTACCCCAACAAATGAATAAAAAATACCTAGCAACGTGTAAACTTTTTTTGGAACTTGTGTCCTCCAACCGTATCTAGACATATATTATATTGTACTCTGTGCTTACAGAACAAGTGATTTTTTCTTTCTAAGAGAACAACACACAAATTTTCAAGATTCACTTTTGATTAACTTATACGTAATATAATTATATAAAATTGATTTTTAAAATTCAATGTGTTAACTTTTCTCTATATATATAGTAATTCTCTTTTTTTGTCGTAGTTAATGATATATATTACAAAATATAAATATAATATTTGCTTGAAAATAATTTATTTTCAAGTATAATAATTATCGACTTTATAAAATAATTAACAAATATATATATAAGCGTATGCATGTTTTTAAAAGTCTTCTAGATGTACATTTTATTGAAAAAAATCCGCATATAAAACAATATTTCTCAGGAAGTTTACAATGCAAACTTGTTGCAAACATTCTGAAAAATGTACTGTTACTCGTTCTTCTGAATAAAGACTAATATTTTTGTTAGAAAGAAAAATAAATATTTATAAATGATAATTATACTTAAAGAAATAAGATGTTACAAGTTCCAAAAAATTAATTTTTTATTCAAACGCACTAGAAACTATAGTTATTTTTCAATTTTTAAAACAAAGTGAATATTTTAAATGATTTAATTTACAAATATTCTTTTCCAATTCATTTTGTTTTTTCGATAATTCTTAGAATGTTTTAGAATATTTCAATCTAGGTAGTATACACTGGTTATAAAGGTGTACACTCAAGTCAAGTACCACAAAGTATTATCGTGGCTATTACAGAATATTACATAATTATACATATTACGTGGTATTATCCCCTCGATTTCAATAAAAATGTATAAATACAAATTATACATTTAATACTGATACATTTCTCTTTAATATGGAACATTCAATTTTGTACAAAGAATTTATATGTAATTTCCTGTGTATTTTAGAAGCCACCGCGATAAAATAATTTATTTATTTATTTATTTAGAAAAACATAACGAGGTACACAAGTACACAAGTACTCCTAAATCAAAAAAATTACCATATAATTTGTTTGACTAAATCTAGGTTGCCACTTAATATTACATATTTCAGTTCATATTGAATACAATATTACGCAATGATGATGTGAACCTTGTGGCATTGTTTTCAAAGAAACTTATTTCATTAGAAATCATATTACCTTCTCTATTAAGCCGAGTAATTAAGGAATTATTACTATAATTAGTTTTATGGAATGCCACTGAAAATAGTGTATATCGCCCAGAAAACATTCTAGGGACAGATAAATCCGCCATAGAAAGAAGTGAGGGACAAAAGACAGCTCCATTCATAAGTCTGTACAAGAAGGTCATATCAATGAAACAAAACGCGAAGTTAGCAATGGAATATTCAATACTGCCCTTAACCCCTTCACTGGCAGGGCGTTCCAAATGGTGTTCCTGCCAGTGAAGGGGTTAACTCTTTATAATCATGTGTTCGCATGTCAAATGGAATGTTGAGCATTCTCGCAGCGAATCTAAGAAACTTATTCTGAACACGTTCAATTCTAATTATATGGAAGACGTAGAAAGGTGACCAAATAATACATGCATATTCCATAATCGTTCTAACAAGCGACAGGTACAACGTTTTGATGGTTGTCAAATTATGAAAAACCGAGGCGCATCTTATTATGAATCCCAAAGATTTTAAGGCCCTTGAGACAGTCTCAGTAATATGATCATTAAAAACAAGATCATTAGTAAACATAACCAAATCACGCACCCTCGCCACTCTCTCCAAAATATGACCATCAATAATATATTTACTCTACCTTTGGAAAATGAAACAGCATAACTCTTTTTTATATTTATACTTAAAGGATTATTTAACACAGCATGTTTGTAATTTATTTAAATCTTTTTGCAGATCAAAGGTTTCAGTTTGAGAGGTGGTTGGATTAATTACTTTGTAACATTTACGGTCACCCACACAGCACATGATATTTCCTGAATACTTCCTGAATATTTCACTGAAAGATTGAAATATTTCATGGCAAGATTCAGGAAATATTTCTGCAAACAGGAAAATGTCCGCTTATGTAGGAATATTGACGCGAAAATTGAGAAAATATTTCATTGAAATATTCCTGCAATATTACACATAAAGATTCTGCAATATTGTGAAAATATTTCAAAAAATGGAAAAATTTGTTAAACACCTCAAATCAATAGGAATTTTCTGAAATATTTTAAAACCCATAGGATATAGTAAGCCAAAAACTACTGCGCAACTCTACAGGCCATAGAAACTGAGTTCGACCAGTGCGCATCATTTCAGTTGAATATTTCCAAAATATTTCAATGAAATATTTTCTCAACTTTCGCGTCAATATTCCCACATAAGCGGACATTTTCCTGTTTGCAGAAATATTTCCTGAATCTTGCAATGAAATATTTCAATCTTTCAGTGAAATATTCAGGAAGTATTCAGGAAATATCATGTGCTGTGTGGGCATCAGCATAGAGTAATAACAAGGAGTGCCTGAATATTAGTTTTATGTCATTCATATATATAATGAACATCAGAGGACCAAGACGTCATCCCTGTGATATTTCTGAAGTTGCTAAAAAGGGTTTACTAAATTCACCACCAACCCTTACTACCTGATACCTGTCAGAATATTATCAGAAACTTCTATTGATTTCTTTTTATTTACTAATATATTATGGTCAACTCTATCAAACGCCTTCGATATATCAGCATAGATGACATCAATTTGCAAGCTTATTCTCAGACTTATAAACAGGAGTTATCACACCTTTTCTCCATTCAAAAGGAAAAAGGCTGCATTTTAGAGATTTGTTAAAAATTATAAACAGAGGTTCAATTAACGAGTAACTACATGATTTAACAATAGAGGGAGGAACTATATCAGGGCCTGACCCCTTATTAACATACAAGTCTTTAATATTTTTGAAAATATCGTTCCTAGTGACTGATATAAAATTCAGGTTCACATCAAATTTGCTGTTAAAGGATAAATCTGGGACATCAGATGCTGGTAATGTATGCACAGATTTAAAATGTTTAGCAAAAAGATTTGAAATTTCCAAATATGTGTCACCAGATTCATCCTTATGAAACAAATGTGTGGGAATATCATGATCGCGACGAGTAGAATTAACATAGGAATAAGAACAAAATTGTTTTGGATTATCTAGTATAGATTGTAATGACTTTATTTTATTATTTTTCATCCTACATGCACAAAAATGGCGCCTTTAGATAGCTCACGACAGGGAGTAAAGTCAAGACAACTGCTTCGCGAACGCAAAGCATGAGTTAGTGAAGGGCAGAGATATATTTGTGTCCTCTTCTCCCTTATGCATCTCGTTCGCGAAGCTATTGTGCGTTGGACTTCATTCATTTGTTCGACCTTTGTGGAGATTGGCCAATAGATCTCGCATCTATGGTAAATATTCCCATGTAGATCTCTCACAAGTGCAATACAGGGTCGTCTTGTAGCACATACATAAGTACCGAATTCGCTTAACCCCGTCTAGGGCAGGTCTCCTACTACCTAGCCTTACTGATGAGTCCAAGTAGTGGGGACCGGGACGAAACGATATAAAGTGATCTTCATACCGCACTCACATGGTTGATATACTTTTATCTCCAATTTGGTATGAAAATGAACGCCATCTTCGTACAAAGGCGAACAAGTAAATAACTTTTACTCCCTATCGTCTGCTATTTGAAATCGGCACGATTTTATTATAAATAAAAAAATATCGTAAGTAACACTAAAACAAAGGCAGCCCAATTGGTTCACGGTGATTTTTGTGTCACGAAAAACTTTTCACTCTACTCAGGTCACAAAAATCACCGTAAAGAAATGACTGCCTTTGTTGATTAATATATGTACTATTATTACTTTGGTAAAGAAAATATTAACAATAATTAATACCTTCTACTTTGGCAGTTTACTTTTTAAAAATATATATTACACAAATATATTTATTTATATTCACATAACTGAACTAAGCATTCGTTACCTATTTATACACATTCAACTTTAAAATAAAGTTGATCAACTTAATCAAGGAAACAACTAACAATTAAAAACTACTTTTTTTATCTAATTATATGTTAGCGTGAGTCAAACTTTTTCGCTATTAAAGTGTATAAGGGAAAAGTAATCTTGAGACAATTCTGACAATGAGTAAAATTGCTCAAAGAATATACATCTATATAAATTGGATAATGTAAATTTTGAGCCTCAGGAAAATTTAAAAAATCTTTTAATAATATGCGACAATTCCTGAAACTAAATATTCCAACGATGAAGCTAATAACACTGCTGTTTCTCTTGAACGAAACGATTCTATAACTTGGTTTCCAATGAGTGATTCATTTGGATGATTTTTAGTAGAACATGGGCCTGATCAGGAAAAGGATTTAAATTATAATCATTCTGAAAATTTTCTACAAATGGTTCACAAAAAGACAACGTAAAAATGTCACTGTTGACTTAGCAGCGAAAATGATGAAAGGGCTTATCAATCAAATTCAAAGCTTTCGTGATAAAGACTTTCAAAAAGTATTTGATAGAGTGAACATTTTAGAAACAACGTTAAGAATAGAAGAGGATTTCAAACAAAAAAAGAGACGTGTAAAAGGCAAGATATGGATGAGTGCTCCCATTCTATTTATGATTCAACTGAAAGAGACACATTTAAGATTAAAATATTACAAGTAATTGATATCATATTATGTCATTTTTAAAAAATCATTATTTTTAAATTTTTGAGGCTCAAAATTTAATTTAGAAGTATGGTTCTAAGGATAACTGTTTTGTTTTGCGTTTTATAAAAGAAAATTTATTCTATGCACCCGGTAAGAAGCGGAGAATTGAAAAGAATTCAAAAGTTGTATTCTTCTTAATTTCAGTCGAATTTACCTCCGAGCTAAAAATAAAAAAATCAATTTTCAGAAAAATCTATTATTCTGAATTGACTTCACAAAAATATGAAAGGCGCATTCAAAAGAATGAGAAAGTACAGCAAATCAGTAGAAATTTCTATTTCACTGAATTCTGAAACGCGCATTCAAAATAAATTCGACAAGTCAAACAAACCATAAAAGTTTCTAATCCACTGAATTCACTTGACAATTATTCTGAGATGCAGATAATCGTTGTTATAAGAATCTTTATACCTTTAGTTATGGGAAACTTTATTTTTACAATACAACACCGAAATTACAATAAAATTTCAAATTATTTGTCAAAAGTTCTATTATCCTTTAAATGCGCTTCTGAAATTTGAAGCTTTCAATTGAGAAGAACAAACATTTCAGATTTACTCGTCGAATATTCTATTCTTTTGATTTTCGCCTATTAAGAATAATTAAAAATCTTCGATTTGAGGAAAATTTACTGGAAATTTAATTATTCCATATTCCACGCTTCTTACGAGGCAATTTGAACTGCCCTAATATGATTATATAAATATATTTTTTAGTACACCTATAATATAAAAAACTAGATTTTCCACACTCGATTTGATATTCATATTTACGCTTGCATTGTAAATGAGCAAAAATAAATGGTGGATTCCACGTCAGTTCAACACACTTATTTTCATGACTTGTTGGGATTTGGCTGTAATTTTGTAAATTTATTACTTTTACAGTGATAAACAACTCCACCAAATATTTTTTCAAAATTTTGAAAATTACCAAAAATATGGAATTTTCAAAATTTTTGTCTTTTTTTTTAAAGTGCTATAACTTTGGTTCTAATTAACCGATTTTTGATTTTAAAAAAAGGATTTCTTTGGTTTTAAGTATATTTTAAGTAAAATTTAATATAAAAAAAAATTCAAACAAATTTTTTTTTGAAATTTTGAAAAATTAAAAATCCGTTTTTGAAAAAACATCATCTTCGATTTTTTTCAAAATTTTTCTAAATATTAGGGCAAATGTGCTTTACATGTCCTGTAAATTTCATCTTGGGATCTCAAAGGGATTCGGAGTAAAAAAATAAAACGTAACCACAAATTACGAACATATGGGGCAAAATTCCTCAACTGCCCAGGTAAAAAAATGAATTTTCTCTAAACTTTGCTAAAATGTTACTATTATTAGTAGAAGTGTGAATATTATTTTTTTTTTAATTTGATAAAATATTTTTTGAGTTATGGAGTTTCAAAATTTTGATTTTTTTGAAAATATCTTTTTTTCGATTTTATATATTGATAAGTAAAATTTAATGAAATTTAAAGTTAAGTATGAATAGTGGTTTTTAAAGAGGTTTTCACGGGCTATAAGCTGGTGATGAAAAGAAGTTGTTTCCTGTCAATTTGACCTTGAAATTCAAGTTCAAATTCTTAATTTCAATATACAGTAGAACCCGGTTAATACGATCCCGTTTAATACGATTTCCCGCTTAAGACGCTCATTTATGGTGGTCCCTGCAATTAAAGACATACATTTTATATCCCACCTAATAAGTTTTCCCGCATAAGACGCATTCTTAGTGCGGTCCCTATACAGAATCGTATTAACCAAGTTCTACTGTATCTCAAAATCGGTGTTTTTTATTTTTTCGTAACCAATCCCAATCGAAAGCTTACCTTTTTTCATATGAGCCATGTAATAATCAGAGTGGTACCATGGAACTTTTTGAAGAAATTAATTATAAATCATCATTTTCTATGTAAAATAATGATAAATTATTATTTTCTACTAAAATTCTCATGGTCCCACTCTGATGTTTACATGGCTCATAAAAAAATGTCACCAGATTATAGCCCGTGAAAACCCCTTTAAAAATCACTATTGATTCTTTAAATTTCATTAATTTAACTTATCAATATATAAAATCAAAAAAAAGATATTTTCAAAAAAATCAAAATTTTGAAACTCCATAACTCAAAAAATATTTTATCAAATTAAAAAAAATTAATATTTACACTTCTACTAATAATAGTAACATTTTAGCAAAGTTTAGAGAAAATTTATTTTTTTACCTGGGCAGTTGAGGAATTTTGCCCCATATGTTCGTAATTTGTGGTTACGTTTTATTTTTTACTCCGAATCCCTTTGAGATCTCAAGATGAAATTTACAGGACATGTAAAGCACATTTGCCCTAACATTTAGAAAAATTTTGAAAAAAATCGAAGATGATGTTTTTTCAAAAACGGATTTTTAATTTTTCAAAATTTAAAAAAAAAAGTTTGAATTTTTTTTTATATTAAATTTTACTTAAAATATACTTAAAACCAAAGAAATCCTTTTTTTAAAATCAAAAATCGGTTAATTAGAACCAAAGTTATAGCACTTTAAAAAAAAAGACAAAAATTTTGAAAATTCCATATTTTTGGTAATTTTCAAAATTTTGAAAAAATTTTTGGTGGAGTTGTTTATCACTATAAAAGTAATAAATTTACAAAATTACAGCCAAATCCCAACAAGTCATGAAAATAAATGTGTTGAACTGACGTGGAATCCACCAAATTGCTAAGTACAAATTTATGTTCAAGTGAAATTTTATAAATATCATCTTTAAATTTACGTCCATTTCTTATTTATTCGGTTATTGGCAATTAATTCCAGCTTTTAAAAAATAGTAAAATATAAATTTGGTGATTTGAAATTAAACGCTACAAAAAATCTTAAAATATATAAGTATAGGCGACACGGAAAAATCTTATTCAGGAAACATTCCTGACTCTGCGTTCAAGAACGGTGGATATGAGAAAAAGTCAAATACTCTTATGTTGATAAAAATATGGTATTTTTTTATCCATAAAGATATTTAATTTATTACTTTTGGGTCTTTCTTGAAGTTTTAACGCATATTAGCAGAAATTTAATTACTATTTCTTTAAATATTTAAAAACTATTTGATCCGTAATTTTTGGCGGTTTTTTTCTCATATCTACCGTTCTTGAACAAATGCAAGAATGTTTCCTGAATACATTTTTTTCCATCTATATTTGTATGTCTTCTTTACACTATACATATATTATTAATAATTATTTACATTCTTTTATTGAAACCACTTTTTTAACTACATTTTTTATTAATTTTTAAGATTCAGGTTGAATATTAAATAGGAACAATATTACCATATATTGAATAAAGTTTATAAATAAGATAAATTCCTATACTGAAAACTGTAAGGGATGGCATTTAAGGGTTCCTGAAAGAAATCGCAAATAAAAACCTCTCGTTTTTTATATTTTGCCTAAAATGAAAAAAATCAGTTGGGGGATCGTTTTTGAAAAACTGTTCTTCAGAAATTTTGCCGCATATGTATATTCTGAGAAAGTAAATTTCTATCAAAATGTTTTTCGATAATATTAAGATTTTATATAATTACCATTCTACTAAATTAAAATTCTGAGAAAAAACGTTTCGCTTAAGTTGATATTAGATCAAATTAAATTTCTGACAAATTTAAATTCGATCAAATTGACTTTCTGCCCAATTATAATTGAAATAAATAAATATTCTACTAAATAAGAATTCTTTCTAGTTTCCTTTCTAATAAATTTATATTCTTTTTAATTCTTAAAATTTTAATTGTGAACTTGTGCTTTTATATATGTGACACGGATAGTTAAAAGGGACCAACGATCCGAAAAAATCGATTTTCACTTTTTTATCTGTTCTTATAGTAAATAAACCGCTCTTTCCAACGCAATAAACCGCAGATTTCTAGCTGCATTAGTTTTCTCACAATTTCACTTCAAAGTTAGGCACTTTGACAAAAAACAGTGCAAAAAAACTAACTTGGTAAACTTCAAAGTCGTTTTTCTCGAAATCTTTTTTTCGGACCGTAGGTCCCTTTTAACTGTCCGTGTCACATATATATAGATTTTCTTCAAGGAAACCATATGACATCCCATGTGGGTGTTTTCAGTAGAGATAAATTAACAGGTTGTCCAGCAAGGAGAAAAAAATATAATTGCTAATTGCTTATGTATTTAACAATAAATTAATATCGAATGAGAGTAACAAATAGTAAAAAAAACCTATTTTAGTCTTGTCAGGTTACAAAATTTCTTAATTCATAAAAAATTTTTATTTTTTTTTACAAATTTATAGAAATTTCTCTGACTTTGAATTTAATTCCCTAACATTCCCCAAGTGCTGGACAACCTGATTAAAACATGCCTTTCGGTCATGTTTTTTAATTGTTTTAACTCTCCGTCACACACATTATATAAAAATTATTATGTACACCATATCTATATACGTGTAGACGGAATCCGCCCTTACTCTTAAAAAATAATGCAGCATGAAAAAACTTTATGTACAGCTTAAGTTTATAAATATATAATGAAATATATTTAATTTTAATGAAAAAAAATGTTTCTTTAATAAATGAAGATAAGGGGTAACATAGCATATTAAGAACTCGAATATTTTCCACATAGTACACGAAGAAAAATCCTCTCTATATTCAAATTAGTAAAATTGTTTACTAATTTGAATTAGTGACTAACTTTTTGCTTTTGAATTAGTAAATTTTACTAATAAATTAGTTGAAATTATTATTTATTAGTAAAACTTACTAATTCAAATTTGGACAGATATTTACAAAATATTGAAACTGTCTCAGGAGAATTTCTCACAAAGTGAGTGCGACGGAGGGTTAAAAATATATTGATTTTATTATTATTAAAAATAATTAGTAAAATTATAAATTATTACTTTAAATACAGGTACTTGCTTAAAGAAGATGATAATGAAAAATAATTATAAATCAGTCAAATTTTATTTTAATTATTGGCAGTACTGATCTTGGTAATGATATCTAGTTAAGGCACATGTAACACGTAACAATTAACAAATTAATACTATTTATACCTATATATGTATAAAATTGTACGAAAATATCAGTGAGATCTATTTCACATATATTCTAAAAAATAAATTGTACTTATCTAATAATTTACAAATTTAGATTGATATCATTTTTTTACTAATTTTCAAATAAACACTGTACTTGATCTAAGCATATGTAAGAATAAAATATTTAAATTTTACCAGAAATTCGGAAAAGAAAAGAGAGAAGTGATGATCGAACTTGAAAATTGAGGGTCAAGATCAAAACACCAACTTACTTTGACTAGTATTAGAGCGTGCATCCTAGCATACCGTCGGTTATTCGATACAAGCCTTCAATTTTTTATTTTTTGGCTAAAGAAATTGAAACTGTTTACTTTAAACGAAATTTACATCAATATTTATTTATGACACTCCACTGCAAAAAGCAGCTTATCTTAATTTCAGATGTTTTATTATTTGAAATATCTTACTTTAAGATGTTGAAAATATCTTCGTAACTTTGCTAAACATGTTATAATTATGTTGCCTAAATCACGTCACATCAATTAGTGATGCTCATCGCGCGAATGTCGTCTCTCGAAGAACCGAGAATCTCACGTGGAAAACAATGAGAACAATAATTGAATGTTACATTTTCATCTATTTCCTTTCATGAGAGCAGGACAGAGGCTCGTGGTGCGCATTACATCACTAGCCTCAATTCATTTATGCGATACTTTAAATATTTTGATCAAATATACCTATAAAGCACCTTAGATATCAATAAGATACTTTCTTTTTAATAATTCTATAATCTAAGATGGAAGATACCAATTATAAATTATCTATTTTTGCAGTGCCTTGTGTCAAGACGGTATAATTATACGAGTGACATACATTTTTTTGCACCTTCCCCCACTACTTGAATTTGTAACAATAATCATATTAAGCAGTAAAAACAATAAAGCGCAATAAATAAATAAATTTTAGTGCAGAAAGTAAAATTCAACTTCAAAGATTAGTGTTGCAAAAATATATTTTCATTAATTATTAAAATGAATTTTAGAATGGACTTGGTAGTTTGAGTTTTAAATTAATTGACTTTTACTTATTTTTTTTAATGACACGAATAATTATACCTATGTTTCAAATTAAATTAAAATAAAATATTTTCTGTATAATTGAAACACTGTGAGCTTTTCCAATATGCAAAATGAACATTTACGTTCTAGGAACTTTTCTAAATCGTTTAATGTCTGACAAATTAACATTTTAAAAACGTTTTTAAAATATGAATAGTTTATAGTATACGTTATTATTATTATTATTATTATTTATTGAAATATCTTAGTTTTAAGAAGTAGGCAGCAGCGCAACGAACGTTCGTCGTCTTATGCTTTATCAAACCAGTGCGGCCAAGTGGCACTTGAGACCCCAGCCTGCTTCTTCAAACTAAGATATTTTAATAAATAATTGAAGAATCATTCTAAAACTTCATAGAAAACTTTCTTAAATATTAAATATATATTGTAATAAACGAATGTCTCACTGAAAGTTTGTTCAACTGCGTCAACTTCCCCGCACAGACTTTTTGTCGACAAAGATAAGAGAACGTATGATTATTATTAATAGGTCTCTATTTACAATTAAAAATTAATAAATTGATTATTTATTTAACCCTTTCGTGCCTTTGGTACATATATGCACCACATAAAAAATTTGACATAATTCTTATTTTGAACCAATTAACAATTAACCTTGTTTTGATCACAAACTATTACTACTATTTGTAAAAATAAAAAAAAAAGATTTAAAAACAGACAATAATACAAATATTTTCTCATATATGATGAGAATGAATGTACACACATAGTTCAAAAATTTTCAGCATTTTTCATTGCAAATCTGCAGCAGATTTGTGACAAATAGCAAAATCTGTCTTTGCGTGATAAGTTTTCAGAAAAGTTCAGCAGCAAACTTGCATAATATTTACAGCAATAAGTTTCCAAAAAAAAGTTTCAAAACTTTTTTCTGCATGCAAGCCTTTACTCACGGAAAGGCGACTAAAAAAATAATGCTCAGGCCCAACTACCATAGAAAACACATAAAATTATTTTTTTTCTTACTCAACCAAATTTTCTGCAAGTAAAGACATTTTGCTATTTGTCAGAATTTTGTTGCAAATTTTCAGTGAAAACTTGTTAAAAATTGTTGTGCTATCTGGGTATAATAATAAGAATATGAATTACTACCAAGACCATAATAAATATAGAGAGCAACTAAAAATGAGAAAAATTTATAAAATAAGGAAAATAAATGAAAGCAAAATAAAAGATAATTCTTACTCAGGGCTCAAACTAGGTCCGTCAATCCCGTAAAAGTCCGTAAATTTTCTTAAAATCCGTAAAAGTCCGTTTTTTTTGAAAAAAAAGTCCGTAAAGTCCGTAATTTGATAGAAAAAAGACGAAAAGTTCGTAAATTGTACTTTATAATTTTGGAAATTTTGAAAAAGTTAAAAATAATTGCAGAAATTCAATTACACTCGATTCTTGTTATAACGAATCTTGTTACAACATTCTCTCGTTATAACGAACATTAAAACTCTCGATACAACGACAAAAAAAACACGAACGAATTTAAGAATTCAATTTAACCAAAATTTTGGTTAACTCAAAAAAAAACGACAAATTTAATCGACTCTTAACTTTATTTAACCTAAAGAATCTAGTGATCCGATTATTATTAAAAATACTTACTTTTTCTTTAAACTGATTCTATAATTTGAAAACTTTTAATATAAATAAACATACATTACGAAAAATTTTGCACGTATTTGACGTTTGAATAGAACGTGAAGTAGGATCTTCTCCTTCTGTCGTTATATCGAGATTTTGAAGTCCCGAGATCGTCGTTATAACGAGAATCGAGTGTATGTTCAACAATTTTTATAAATTCTTATCAAAATTTCAATTATCTTTAAAAATAATTAAATTTTTCTCCGAAATTCAATTATTTTCAAAAATTTTTCTCAATTAAATGATTTTCAATATCTACTATTTTCATAAAATTTTCCAAAAGAATTCAATTATTTCAAAAAATTTTTAATAAAAATGGAACGCAAACATTTAATTATTATCAATAATAATTTTTTTTCTAAATTTTAATTTTAATTATTTTTAGTACAATTTCAATCGAATTCCTCGAAAAATGTAATTATTCTTAAAAATTTTATTAAAATTCATTGAAAGAATTCAGTTATTTAAAATTCTTTTGATAAAATTCTTTATGAGAATTCAATTTTGAAAAGCATGCAATTATTCAATAAATTATTTATTTTTGTATTTAAATAATATTTCAATTCTCGTAGAATTTTCTCATAAACGTTGATTTAAAAATGTATTTCAGTTAAAATTTTAGATTATAATTGAATTTTAAAAGTAGTAGAGCGTGAATTTTTAGAAATAAAAAAATTTTGAAAAGGTTTTAAATTAAAAGCTTTGAAAATCTGAATTTTTAATATTATTAACCAGCAATTATAAAGAATTAATTTTTTTGAAAAAGTTTAATTGAATTTTTTTTTTTTTGAACAACGAATTATTATTACATTTTTTAAATAATTTAAATCTTGTGAAGAATATTATTATTTATGAAAATAATTGAATTCTTGCAACGAATTTTATTAAATTTTTTTTAAATAATTGAATTCTTTTGAGAAATTTTATTAAAATAGTTGATTTTGAAGATGTTTAGTAAAAAAAAATTCAATTTTCTGAAATTCACAAATTAATGCAGAAATTCAATTATTTTCAAGAGTAATTATTTTCTTCGCAAAAATTAAATATTGTTCAAAACTAATAAAATTCTTCTTAGGGATTCAATTATTTTCTCAAAAAATAAAACTCACTGCAGAATTTCAATTATTTTTAATTCAATTTTAATCAAATTTTTCGAAAAATGAAATTATTCTTTAAATTTTTATTAAAATTTTTCAAGAGAATTCAATTATTTAAAACTTTGTTGATAAAATTTTTTATGAAAATTAAATTTATTTTAAAAAACATTTAATTATCCAATGAATTATTTATTTTTGTATTTAAGTAATTAAATTCTAGTAGAATTTTTTTAATAAAAATTGATTTAAAAATGAATTTTAGTTAAATTTTATAGATAATAATTGAATATTAAAAGCAATATAGCGTGAATTTCAAGAAATAATTGAATTTTGGAATTAATTTTTTTTAAAAAGTTTAATTGAATTTTTTTATATTATTTGAAGTTGTTTTATAGTTATGTAAAATTGAATTTATAGTTTGAAGTAAAATGTTCTCTTATTTGACTCGGACTGCTTATATTTTTGTCAGTAATTGGTCCGTAATTTTTAATTTTTGGTTCTTAAAGTCCGTATATTTTTAAATAGTTTCACTGGTTAGAGCCCTGGATTCTTATATACTGTAAAGTTTTAAAAAATTGCCATAAAAAATAATTCTACTCTAAGAAAAAAAACTCCAAGGTAAATAATTTAGATAAAAAAATATTTTATTCAAATGATCGGAAACTTTACTTTAAGCACTATAAATAATAAATAAATTTTCTTGTATCAAGTAATTATTATTTAAGGCGCAATTAAATGGTACGAGGAGATAAAATTTATTTATTGGTTGTAAAACCGTTTAACTGACTTTTAAACAATAATTATTTGATACTAAATAACCGATTAAGTATTTAAATGAAATAAAGTTTGTGTGTGCAAAAAAAGTGATTAGGAAATAACACAACAGCGTTTACGCTCCTTCTCAATGAAAGTGTCTCTTCTGCTTTTGTCATTTACCCTTTTGCAATTCTTCTTTAATTTTAATTTTCTTGTCTGTTTAGTCGAATCCTGGTTGGTATTTAAATTTTCAACCTCTCTGTCAGATTCTTCATGTGTCATATTCGGATCATGAATCCTTCGTCTTCGTTTTCGTTTAGTTTTCAACGGTTGTTCGGACAACGGAAGTGGATTGGCACTTTGATCGTTGCCATTTTCGATGTAAGTCGCCTTCTCCGTCTGCGTTGATTTATCAATTTTAATCTTCACTTTGTAAGATTCGTCATTGTAAGGGATGTCGGTTATCGTGAAACTGTTAATGTGAGAGACAAGAATCTCATTCGTAGTTTGTTGACTCATACCGTCGACTTTTTCATCCAAAGATCCCTCAACACTTTCCGACTTGGTTCTAGCATGTTCGGTGCAACAACTCTCGTTCGACACCATGTTACTCGCGTTGATAATCTTAATCTGCGGAATTTCGCGATTCTCCAATTCCAAGAGGGTATTCGATTTCGAAAAAATGTTGTCATAGGAATGAAATCCATGATCACTGTCACCTTCGCAAAGTTTCTTCTTCTGCCAAGAAACGTCACTGTTGCTACGATTTCTTCTCAAGTCGTTGGTAATTTCAATCTCCTGTTCGGAATCCACAGCCTCTTGAGTCGCGATCATGGCGATTTCTTCCAATTTCAATTTTAGCAGTGCTGGCGAAACTATTCGATTGTTTGCTGCTGATTTTTCGGACGATTCTAACTCTAAATTGGGGGTGTATCCGACAGCTGCCATTGTATTGGGGCTTGGACTTTCCATACTGTCTGGTGTGTAAGGATCATGCTTAATAGGTGTTGCGTGCAAGAAATTAGACGAGCGATCGGTGGCGAATGATTTGGCACAACTACGGCTAACAGGCAACAAGGATACTAAGTCCAAGTAATTGTCTGGCACTCGAAAGCAAAATTGAGCAATGTTTTGTAAGTTGCAGCAGTTTATCATACCTGCGTTCAAGGCGAGATTAACTTTCAGGTAGACTGGCTGCAAAGGGAAAATGCACGATGGAGATGTAATCGTTTGTCAAGAAACACAAATTAAGGAAAACAAAAAAAGGAATTCTTTAAATCTCTTTCTTACTTTGGAAGTTTCTAATATAATACCTAATACAAGGAGGTATATTACTCTGTCTTTAGTCAGTTTTACTCATTTTTAATATCTTACTTCAAAAAGGGTTATTTTACTTTTTCTTGGTGCACTAATACGTAAAAAGGATTTTACTTGTACTCTCAGACTCTAGCCTATCGTTATCAAGAAAATGTCCTTATTTCAATCTCGTACCGGTTTCTCAAATTATGTGTAACATTTTATTCAATTTATTATGTATGTATTATCAGAAATTTATTGACTCTCCTCCACTTTCCCTCTTCGTCTCTCTTTCTTTCAGATAACCGATTACTTATAATGTGTAATCTTGTAATTAGTAATTAACAATGAAAGAAATAATAAATAATTAAATTTTTATTATTTATATAAAATTTACTTTTAATTTTACATTTTTTAAGTTTATAATTGTTCATTTACTATATACATTAACATTAAAAATTAATACCTTCTATAAACTAAGAAGTTTTTAAAGATGACATATCCATTAACCCATTAATACCATTAATGTGAAGAAACACATTTAAAATATTTTTTTTAATTTTTTTAACTAATTTTTCTTGTTTATTTTATAATTTCAAAGAAAATAAAAAAAAAATTTTTTTCGCAGTACAATAAACGGAACTCTTATTGGTTTTAATTAATTATAAGGGTCTGGAATAAAGAAACAAATATAACACTAAAACACCGGATTCGTAATAAGCTGCACACCAAAAACCCTCCGGTAACAAATTTCCATCAAATTTGTTGAGTTTTTCAAAAAATAGGCCGCCATATTGGATTTATTCTGAAGTTTGAACAATTAACACAAGGTCCGTAATTAGCAACCCGAAAAACCCCTAAGTAACAAGTTTTAGGCAAATCCGTTAAATTTTTTAAGAAATCGGCCGCCATATTGGATCTTCCATATTGAATTTTGAAGTTCAGACTTAAAATACGTAATTGCCGATAAAGAGTGATGAATTTATTAATATTCTTGAATTAAGTAGTGCCAGATGTTAACATATCAGGAATAAAATAACTACAAACGCATATATAATATTTGAGCGTGGTATTCTAGATTTTCTTTGTAAACAATCAAGTAATTCTTTCAGTATCAATTTTTCAAAATTTAAAATGTCGGCTTAAATATGGCTGCCAAGAGGCGCATGATTATTCTCCAAATGTCATTTTACCGAATATTATTTATCCGAACTTTTATTTTAACAAAATGTCACTTTTGCGAATCGACATATTTACGAATTGCCACTTTTGCAAAAAGTCTTTTTTGCGAAATATCATTTTTACGAATTGTCATTTTTTACGAATCGTTATTGTTCCGAAACGTCATTTTTTTCAAATTGTCATTTTTACGAAATGTCAGTATTGCGAAACGCCATTTTTACGAATTGTCATTTTTGCGAAAAGTCATTTTTGCGAATTTTCATTTTTGCGAACTGCTATTTTTTCGAATTGTCATTTTTACGAAATGTCACTATTACGAATTTCCATTTTTGCGAAAATTGCTATAGTAAACTTGTATGCATATATAGATTTACTATAGCAATTTTCGCTAAAATGACAATTCGTAACAGTGACATTTCGTAAAAATGACAATTCAAAAAAATAGCAGTTCGCAAAAATGACAATTCGTAAAAATGGCGTTTCGCAAAACTGACATTTCGTAAAAATGACAATTCGAAAAAATGACATTTCCGAACAATAACTATTCGTAAAAATGATACTTCGCAAAAATGACTTTTCGCAAAAGTGGCAATTCGTAAGAATAACGATTCGAAAAAGTGACATTTCGATAAAATAACAGTTCGGATAAATGATATCTGGTATTAATTTCTTAAAATTCAAAAGCTCGGATTCAATATATGGCAGTAAATTTTTTTAAAATTTGACGAATTTCCTTGAAACTTGTCACTTAGCGGTTTTCAAGAATGCTGATTACGAATTCGGTCTGAATTTTTCAAAATTTAAAATGACGGATGCAATATGGCGTCCTATTTATTAAAAATTTAACGAATTTGTTAAGGAAGCGCAAACTATTATTGCAAATTTTGAAATGTTAAATAAATATTCTTGTACAATTTTAAAGCGTCTAGGATGTCATAAATTTTTTTATGTAAATAAATAAAGTAAACTTATAAGAGTAGTTGTGTAATTTAGTGGTTGTTTTTTAATAGGTTATTTACTTTTGTTATAAATTTTAAAGCAATAAAAGAATGTTTATAAATTATTTTGAAGTTAGCAGAATCTTTAAATATTTTTTTAAACACTTTTGAATAAAATTTAAGGGTAGTTTTATAGGTGAGGAGTGGTTTATAATCAATTAAAACCAATAACAGTGTTAATTTATAATAAAACATAAATATTCATCTCGAAAAACAAAATTCCCGGAATGACAAAAGAATGTTTTAAAATTTTTTTTAAACTTAGTCTTGATCAGGTGAAAACAATTTCTAAATTTAAGTGGCTCGAAAAGCGCGCTTTGAAAATTTATAAATGTAAATATTGAATATTAGATTGAGAAAAGTCAGAACTTAACAGTTTATTAATAGAAACGAGAATATGTCAAGAAAATTGGCTATTCCATGATAACGATAGAAGAGAAAAAGAAGGTAAAAATCAATATATATATATATATATATGAAAATTTGTTTTAATAAGGTAATAAATTAAATACAACACTACATTGAGCAAGCGCGAATATTATAATTATGATGATTCGTGAACTTAAGTATATATATGCTTATAAAAGGAAAAATGGAAACATATGAAGAACGAGGGTGAACAAAGACATGAATATAGACAGAGAAGTTTACAGATAGGTACCTTAGTGTTTAGATATTCATTCGAAACTCCAGAAAAACAGGCTGCACCATAATCATTAAACAATGAATCATCAGAATGAGAATAAAGAAATACGTAAGTTTATGTTCCCAGATAGAAATTTTTATACTAACATAGATATTTAATCCTTCAAAAATCGATAGATTTATACTTAGGTATAGGTAGTATATGTATATTTATTTACTATTTATTATTTTAAAAAAATTATAGATTAAACCTCTATCAATAACTGAAATTAAATAATAAATAAAATATACTATATAATATAAATAATACATAATTATAAATATGTAGTCTATATTTTTTGCATCCTCTTCAATTTCTTTCCAAGTTTTCGCAAATGAATGTTTTATTGTTATTTGAGAAAATGTATTATTGAAAAAAAATCTGGCGACCATAAAACATTAATATGTATTGGCCTCGCAGAATCAAAGAAACTCTCAACGTACCTTATGATCCCCCATACATTTTGTTGGACCTATTATTCCATATTCCACATCATTTGGTTGAATCTGAACTCAGTTAAAAAGTGAAAATTATTTGAGAGTCTTTTATTTACCTCTTTTTCGGAATGAAAGAAGCGCAAGATTGTAATTACATTTTGAACTAGTTGTTTGGCAGTGGAACTCAGTAAAATCCGATCACACCAGGCCGGTACTCTAGTTTGCATGTAATTTGCTCCTTCCTGAATGTCCTCCTCGAAAGGATAACTTGGAATGAATTTTATCGGGAATTCAAAGAGTCTTCCATTGAAATCGTCAAGTTCTTTGTCAAATTCCTTAAGCTGTAATTGAAACGAAAATTTATTAAATTTCAAAATAAGTTTAATAAATAATTGATTTCAAGCCAGGTGGAAGAAAAAGTCCTGATCATTTCGAGCCTCAAGAGCCTCTTTTGCTGTGTGGGTCATATCATTGGATTGATTAGAATCTTTAATCTAATAAATTGCAAATATTCACACTTTGTGATATTAAAACATGATCTTTTCAATCTTTTTGTTGTAAAGTTAAAGTCAGATTTTTAAAAGTGTGAAGGAGAGGGCAGAAAAGTGAAGAGTTTGCTTAAAATTTTTTATAGGGTAGCAGCATCTTATGCTCCTTATTGTAATTTTTGCTGTTAATATCATTCATCGTGGCTAAACCAAAAGTTCCTGGTTAAAAATTGATTTCCATTTAACTGGATTTGCTTGGAATTTGTTACTTAGAGATTTCTGAGTCACTAACAACGTATCGAAAATTATATTTGGGACAAAATTCGTGAAGTGGGCAACTAATTTTCAGTTGGTCAATATTTTTCATGAAATTTATGTTTTTCTGTTTTAAATAAAAAATACAAGTTGAACAGTTTTGCAAAATTCGTTTTTTTTGTTGTACATATTGTTAAACAAACTTTTTTGCATGAATTAAGAAAAGTTTTTTTTTTAATAAAGTAATAGGTAAAATTTAATGATTTATGATTATATAAAAATAACACGGTTTGCGATTGACATTTTTCATTTTAAAATTTAACGTAATTTGATAAAATTATAAACTATTTAAACAAATGAAAATAAATGCAACTTTTCGATCTGTTATTTTATTTTTTAAAATTGAATATTGTTCCTTATTTAATGCCCAAGTATTACCAAAAAGAAAAAATTGGTATTTTACATTTGTTCAAAAGATATAATTATAATTATGTTAATAACAATAAGCATTAAAAAATCATAAAATCTTAAAAATATTTTTTTAGCTTTATTAATTAACAAAATTAATTAAAAAACCTATTAAAATAATGTTTGAGTGTTTCTGATGTATGAAAAAAGTATAACAATTTATTAACTTGTTTAAACAATTAATTGTTGTTATTTTTTTAAATCTGCACTTAGGGCTAGAAATTTCTAGTTTTTTCACAATAATTGTGCAATTTGTCATGAGTAAAACATCTGCTAATGATAAAAAAATAATTAATTAAACATTGTCTAAATAATTAATTGTTGTTACATTTTTCATAAATTGTACTTGGGGTTAGAAATTTCTAGTTTTCTGTATTGTGCATTTTCTTGTAACTACCACATTTAAGTATCAAAGAAAAACAAAAAATTAAATATTTGAACATTGTTTAAACAATTTATTTTATTAATTTTTCAATTTACTGTACTTAAAACTATAAATTCCTAGTTTTTTCTTAATTGTGACATTTTTTATATAACTTAAATTTTTTTTTATCAAATAATTTTAATACATTTTTTTAATTGTTATTTTTTAATTCTACCAATTACCGATAAATGTTGGAAGTATTGTTTTAATATTTGTGTACGGAACCGCCATTGCAGTGCGAGTGCAACTCGCACTTGTCCAATTTTTTAAAATTAGTGGGCAACGACGTCAGTCGAAATATAATAATGGAATGACTCATAATATAGTGTGCAATAACTTTGTTTTTCTATTTTTTGATGTGTTATATGTTGTGTTATATGTTATAAAACATGAATGGCAAATATTAATATAGCACTATAATAAAACTTAAAAATTTTATTGTACTTACCCACTGGCCCTCATTTTCAATGAAAACATTTTGATGTTTGTAGTGAGAAAACTCTTTCTTCCCCAGTGTTAAAACAACAGAGTCGTCATTATTTCGGAATTGCATTTTCGAGATACTGCCTTTAGCGGAAGTTTTACTTTCTCGTGTGTCTTCCGTAAGTTTCTGCAAATTAATAAAAAGAAAATATTTGGGACGCGCTCCGAAGAAAGATACCTAAGAAGCAAATCACCTTGAGGTTACGTTTGTCTTTAATTAATAAAAGTTAGTTTATATTGAGAGTTGATCCCCTTTGTGTAATTTCATTGAAAAAATGTCAAACATAACCTACAATTTTTTATTTACTTCATACACTTTTCTTCGGAGTGTATTACATTAATATTTAATCTTTTCGGAAAATCTACGTAAATAAAAACTAAAAGTAAAGTCATACACTTTCTAATTGAATATAATGCTTATTCAATTAAAAATAATATAAGAGAAATTACTTAC
Source organism: Leptopilina syphax (assembly GCA_032872505.1). Taxonomy (NCBI): domain Eukaryota; kingdom Metazoa; phylum Arthropoda; class Insecta; order Hymenoptera; family Figitidae; genus Leptopilina; species Leptopilina syphax. Next base: position 54,146,916 of record CM065468.1, read on the forward strand.
TTTTATAACACTGGCAGTATCAGTTCTAAAATTAAAATCCCCGAATACAAAATAAGGGGCGTTTGGATACTGGTCGTTATGAAACCTTTCTAGAGTATGTTCCAGGGCTCTCCTTCGCGTTTTACTATACACTGACGGAAACTGCGAAATAAAAGCCAAATGAAATGATTTACTATTTTTAAAATTTGTAACTAAGTTACAAAAGGTATTTTGGTATTTAAAATAACAAGGATAATTACTGTTTCCATGGCGATAAAATTACTCGCATCGTGGAATAGATGTATATTGATCAGATCAAAAATTGTTCCACTGATACTCCATCTTGTCCGCAAAAATCCTTTTCTAGACCACTTGCACTCTGGGAAAAAGTCCTGAGGAAACTTTGCTTTTTCCTTAGTTGATACTGTTTCAATATTTCCCGAATGCACTTCTTTTCCGTTAACTGGCAAAAATTCGCCATCTATATAATGCAATGAAAATTTTTATTACTATTATTAGTTATTAATTTTTTAACTTTGTTCAACAAAATAATTCATTAATTAAAGTATAGGGGAGAGTCGGGTAAGAGCGGAACTTAATGCTTGAGCACAAAAGCATAAATTTCAAAAATATCGTTTAGTGTTAAAATTCACATTAAAAAGTATATTTTTTTAATCAATAATAATATTACAATTTGCGAAAGCATTAAAACACATAATTTTAGTTGCAAAGCAGCATAATGTGTATAAGCATAAATACCACATAATTCATCATAACATAAAACACAATTTTATAACTATTGAGCAAAAACGCAGCATAGTTTATTATAAGTAAAAGAAGAAATTTTCCGAATAAAGCATAATAGAAGCATAAAAAACATTATTAAGAGCATAAACCAGCTCGAAGAAAGAATAAAAGTTTTTTTTAATTATTTTTAAGAATATTGTGTTATAATTGAGAAAGAATGATGTATTGAAATCATTCTTTAAAAATAATTCTACAATAAATTTTTTTTGGTTCCAAACCAAACCCAAAACGAACTTACCCGACTCTAGCTCCCCTGTACACAGGGCTCGAACCAGTGAAAGTATTTTAAAATACGGACATTACTTATGGACTTAAAATTAATTAAATTCAATTAAACTTTTTCAAAAAAATTACTTTCAAAATTCAATTATTTCTAAAAATTCACGCTATACTGCTTTTAATATTCAATTATAATTTTAAATTTTAACTGAAATTTATTTTTAAATCAATTTTTTTAAAAAATTCTACTAGAATTCAATTATTTAAATACAATAATAAATAATTTAGGCACTGAATAATTGAATGTTTCTTAAAATTCAATTCCCGTAAAAAATTTCACCAACAAATTTTTAAATAATTCAATTCTTTTGACGAATCTTAATAAAATTTTCAAGAATAATTACATTTTTCGAGAAATTTGATTAAAATTGTAGGTATTAAAAATATTTGAAATTCTGCGATGAATTTTAATATTTGTGAAAATAATTGAATCCCTAAGAAGAATTTTATTATTTTTGTACAATATTTAATATTTGCGAAGAATATTATTACTCTTAAAAATAATTGCATTTCTGTAATAGATTGTAACTTTTCCAAAATTAAATTTTTTTGTTTTTAAGTAAAATTATTCTTCTATAAATGCATTATTTTGAATAATTTTTGAAAAAGTTCTTTGACAATTTTCAAATCCATTTGTTTACAATATTCAATTTTATGAAATTTTAATTATTCGTAAATTCTTCATATATTCGAAAATAAAAACTTCAAATAAAATAAAAAAAATTTAATTAAACTTTTTCAAATAAATTAATTTCAGAATTTAATTATATCTTAAAATTCACGCTATATTGATTATAATATTCAATTATTATCTAAATTTTAACTAGAATTCATTTTTAAATCAATTTTTACATATTAAAAAAAATTCTGTTAGAATTCAATTATTTAAATACAAAAATAAATAATTCATTGGATAATTGAATTTTCATAAAGAATTTTATCAACAAAGTTTTAAATTATTTGAATTCTCTTGACAAATTTTAATAAAAATTTAAAGAATAATTTCATTTTTCGAGAAATTTGATGAAAATTGTATTAAAAATAATTGTAATTCTGCCAAGAATTTTATTAAAATTTTTGAAAATAATTGAATTTTGGAGAAAATTTTTATTATTTTTAAAGATAATTAAAAGTTTGGCGTAAATTTTTGTAAATTTTTTAACATAATTAAATTTCTGCGAAGAATTATATTACTTTTGAAAATAATTAAATTCTTTAGATGCATTTTATTAAAATTTTCTTTTTAAATAATTTAAATTTTTTGTGAACTTTTATTGGAATAGTAAACATTGAAAATAATCGAATTTTGACAAATTTTTGAAAATAATTATATTTCTACGAAGAATTTTAATAAAATTATTTTAAAAAAATTGAATTGTTACAAAAAATTTCATTAAAATTTTTGAAAACAATTTAATTCTTTGAAGAAATTTAATTAAAAATGTATTGAAAATAATACTTAAATTCTAATAAATAAATTGTATCAAAGGTTTTTAAAATAATTGAATTTCTCTGATAAATTTGAATAAAATTTTTAAGAATAATGACTTTTTTCGAGAAATTCCATTAAAATTGTATTAAAAATAACTGAAATTTTGCGATGAGTTTTATTATTTATGGAAATAATTGAATTTCTGCAATAATTTGTAACTTCTCCAAAATTCAATTTGTTTTAGAGTTTTTAACTAAAATTCTTCTATAAATCTAATATTTAAAAAAAAATTTGAAAAAAGTCTTTGAGAATTTTCAAATTTATTTACAATTCAATTTTTCAAAATTTCAATTATTCGGGTATTTTTCAATTAAATATATATTAGAAAATAAAAGCTTCAAAAAAATAATTTCAAGTAAAATTCAATTAAACGTTTTCAAAAAAATTAATTCTTCTATAGAATTGTTAGTTAAAAGTATGAATAATTCAAACTTTCAAAGATTTTAATATGAAACCTTTTCAAATTTTCAAGTATTTCTAAAAATTCACGCTATAATACTTTTAATATTCAATTATAATATAAAATTTTAAATAAAATTCATTTTCCTAAAACGAATTTTATTATTTACGAAAATAATTGAATCTCTGTAAAAGTTTTATTATTTATATATATATAAAAAAAGAAAATAAAAAATTTGTAAATAATTGAATTCCTGCAAAATTTTTATTATTTTTTGAAAATAATTAAATGTTTGCGTAGAATTTTATCAAATTTTTTTTTAATAATTGAATTCTTTTGGAAAATTTTATTAAAATAATAAATATTAAAAATCATATAATTGAGGAAAAATTTTGAAAATAATTAAAATTTTGTCTGGAATTGTATTAAAATTTTTGAAAATAATTGAAGAATTTCGGAGAAGAATTTTAATATTTCTGAAGGTAATTGAAATTTTGAGAAGAATTAAAACATTTTTGAACATAAATTGAATTTTTGCGAAGAATTTGATTGCAGAAATTTAATTTATTTTACATGTAAAATTCTCCAAATTATATCGTATAATTTACGAACTTTTCGTCTTTTTTTATCAAATTACGGACCTTTTTTAAAACAAAATGACTTTTACGGACTTGAAGAAAATTTACGGACCTAGTTCGAGCCCTGCCTGTAAATTTATACTTGATACATAAATACTCAATTACCTTTAAAATCCCACAGAAATACATCTTTCAATGAGTCGTGCACAAAATAAAAGTTTCCAAGAGCCTGTAAAATGTTAACGTTAAAATGCTTGAAATTTTATTTGAAAAATTGAGTTTTTTATAATTAATTGTTTTTCTACCGTGAAGTGCTCAGGCGACGAAAAGTCCTCGTCGAGATAAACACGAACTTTATCAAACAGCCTTAATTCTTCAGAAGACATTAATAACCTTTGAATTTACAATAAAAATTATCGTATATGCGATTGCTCTATTATAATAATATTGATATTAAAGTCATTAGAAAATTACTACAACAGTCTATGTAGCTTGCAATAAATAAAATACTGTAAAAATAGCCAGGTTTTATAAAAAAAAAAAAATTTTGACTTGGAAAATTGCTGAAGGTAAATTATTGAATATCGAAAAAATTTCATTGTTTTTTTTCTACTGTCATATTTCTTTTGTGCTCTACACATTTATCGGTTTTATTCAGTGCGTATCCTTTGAAGTAACTCACTCAAGCATAGCTTGTTAGATAATCTATTCTTATCTTTTTCAACCTTTATTAAATTATATATTGAATAATTAGACACGTGTTGATAATTTAATATCATCTTAATTTTCTATTAAATAAACAATAATGTATGAAAAAGACATGGAATTTTTTCTTCAGCTTATTGCAAATATTATGTTAGCATAATCTTATGCGTTAATTTAATATCGACTGATGTAAGACATTTAGTAGAAGCCTTTAAATTGAGAGAAAACTAGTTTTACAGGTTTAATATTACTGTATCAACTCTATATTCGTAAATTATTTAATAAAATTTCTAATTTTTTTCATTTCTTCAGCTTGACAAATGACAAAAACGTCTAAAAAGAATTGTTCGCAAAAAAATGCGACCACCCCCTTGGATCCGCCACTGTTGTTAATTATCTATTCATGAAAGTTTCAGACAGAAAGAGAGACACGAATATAACAGAATTGGGTCAAACTACACATGAACAAGATATCAAAACCACCAAATCGTAAATTTAATTTCAATTGTACAAACTGTTTGAAACAGCTTTTCAATGACGACTTTAAATCAATTTGCCAAGTAAACTCTGCGGACCAGTTTACATCAATTTTATACATTTTATAGCAACGAATATAATTGCCGCACCTTAACATTCAACAGTGTTTTATCTCTATTTTCAGTTTTATTCTCTACATTACAGAAGAAACAGTTTATTAACACACATACCTAACAAATTCCTCCACATGTCTCATACTTTGTTCGTAATTTTTCCCACCGACTTCTTGACAGTGTAGAGCTATGAATTTGGGATCTAGTCGAGTAATTGTCTGTGAGAAAAATAAATTATCAAGTTAATTAATTGTAATTACGAATAAATGCATAAAATATTGTGTACAAAAATATAAATAAATGTTTAATTACAATTTTCATAAGAAAACGTTAATTACATAATGTTTCTTTTTTTTAGCAAAAACCTAATTCTAGAAAATATAATATAGTCGGATATACACTTACGGATAAGAATTCCTCCGTCCATATTTTCAACATATTTTTCGGCTGAAAAAATTTGTTTCACATTAAAATAGTTACTATGTAATGTAATTTAAAGAGGAAAATGTATATTTTATAATATTTAATGAGAAATGCCAGGGCTCGAACCATAGTGAAAGTATTTTAAAAATACGGACTTTAAGAACCAAAAATTAAAAATTACGGACCAATTACTGACAAAAATATAAACAGTCCGAGTCAAATAAAAGAACATTTTACTTAAAACTGTAAATTAAATTTTTTCATAATTATAAAACATGAAGAAATCAATAACACCGAGTCGATCACTCCGAGTCATCGACTTCTTCATGTTTTATAATTAAAATGACCGAGTGATAAAATCATTATCAATTCAATTATTATTTTCCAGAATTTTTAACTAAAATTCTTCTTTAAATCGATTATTTTTAAAAATTTTCGAAAAAGTTCTTTGACAATTTTCAAATCCATTTCTTTACTGTTTACAATATTCAGTTCTACGAAATTTCAATTATTATTCATAAATTCTTCAATTAAATATATACAGGCTTCATAGTGCCTTTAAAAAGTATTTTAGGGGAAATAGGGGACTGAAAATTAAAAAATAGGGGACTTTTAGGGGACCATGAAAATTGGTTAAATAAAGATAAAAATATCATTTATACAGGGTTGCCACAAAAATTTAACTTCATTTTTCCCTGATTTCCAAACACAACTTTGACTTATATTTTTTCCTGACCCTAAAGAATATTCTGATTCACTCTAAAAATTATTAGATACTCAAAAAAATGTTCTACTAAATTTATTTACAAATTTCTTTAAAAGTAAAGTTATTCGAAAACATCAATAGTTTTATTTAAAATAAATATTTAATCATTTCTTTTTCATTGGAATATTAAAGATGACCGACTGACAAAATCATTATTTTATTATTATAAGAATATTGTTACTGTAATTTCTTCAAAATTATTTGTTTCATTTCAATTCAATTAACATTTTCTAGAATTTTTAACTAAAATTATACTTAAAATCAATAACATCATTATTAAGCATTTTAAAAAAAATTAATTCTATACAGAATTGTTAGTTAAAAGTACGAAAAACAATAATTTAATTCTACGAGAAATCAATTATTTAAATACAAAAATAAATAATATTGAATGTTTCTTAAAATTTAAATTTTACGAAGAATTGTATTAACAACTTTTGAAAATATTTAATTTTAAGTATTTATTATTCTTTCCATGTACACCTGGTAGGTTTTTACATTTGAAAATATTTAATTTCTTTTAAGGAATTTAATTAAAATTTTAATGAAATTTACTATATTAAAGAATTTTACAACAATTTTTGAAAATAATTGAAAACTTTTTGAAGAATTTTATTAAATTTTTTAAAAGTAATTGAATTCCTGAGAAGAATTTAAATAATAATTTTTGAAAACAATTGAATTCATGAGAAGAATTTTATTAATATTTTTAAAAATAATTGACTTCTTCAGAAGAATTTTTAAACAATTTTTCACAATAATTTAATTCTTGAGAAGAATTTCCCTGTCTATTTGTAAAGATAATTTAATTCTTGACGAGAATTTAAAAAAAAATTTGAAAATAATTTAATTTCTGCAAAGTATTTAATTACTTTTCAAAAAAAATTGAATTCTTCTGATAAATTTTGACATTTATCAAAATAATTGAATTTTGGAAAAGAATTTTATTAAAATTTTTAAAAATAATTGAATTTCTAAGAGGAATTATGTATAATAAAATTTTTAAAACTATAATTGAATTTCAGAGATTTTTATAATAATTTGTAAAAATAATTGAATTCTTAAGAATATTTTGATAAAAACTTTTTAAATAATTGAATTCCTTTAAAACTTTTATTATTATATGAAAATTATTGAATTTTTAAAACGAATTTTATTAAAACTTTTCAACATAATTGAATTCCTGTAAAACTTTAATTATTTATGAAAGTAATTGAATTCTTGCATCAAATTTTATCAAAATTTTGAAAAATAATTGAATTTCTGAGAAGAATTTTATTAAATTTTTTTTAAATAATTGAATTTCTGAGATTTTAAAAAAAATTTTGAAAATAATTGATTTTCTGCGACGAATTAAATGTTATTTATGAAAATATTTAATTATTGCAACGAATTTTATTGTTTTATTGAATAATTGATTGTTTTTTAAAATTGAATTCTTTCCTCAAGTTTTAATAAAATTTTTAATAATAATTGCATTTTTCTAGGAAGTTTTTAAAAATTTTATTAAAAATATTTGAAATTCTGCGATGAAAATAATTGAATTCGTAAATAAAATTTTATTATTTATGAAAATAATTGAATTTTTTCGTAGAATTGTATCAACAAATTTTTTCTATAATTAAATCTGTTGATAAATTTTATGAAAATAGTAAATGGTATTTGAAAATTATTGAATTGCAAAAAACTTTTGAAAGTAATTGAACTTTTGCAAAGATTTTTATAAACCTATTTAAATACAAAAGTAAATTTTTTATTGAATAATAGAATGTTTCTTAAAACTCAATCCTCATAAAGAATTTTATCGACAAATTTTTAAATAATTGAATTCTTTCGGATGAATTTTAAAAAAATTTTTAAGAATAATAACATTTTTCGAGGAATTCGATTAAAATTTTATTAAAATAATAATTGAATTCTTGTGATGAGTTTTAAAATTTATAAAATAATTGATTCCCTACGAAGAATTTTATTATTTTGGAAGTATATTGAATTCTGGCGAAGAATATTATTACTCTTGAAAATAATTGAATTACTGCAATAATTTGTAACTTTTTCAAAAATTAAATTTTTTCGTGTTTTTAACTATAATTCTTCTATAAATGAATTATTTTTAATAATTTTTGAAAAACTTCTTTAAGAATTTTCAAATTTATTTGTTTACAATTTACAATCCACGATTTCACACGCAAAAAAAAAGGTTGGATAATACATCCAATTTTTATTGGATAGAAGGAAATTAGCTGTTATATCTATGTAAAATCATATATGAACAAACGGCGTTGGTTCCAGTGACAATTGAGGAGCTGGATCGAAGAACCGGCTCTTCGCTCGAACTCACGCAGAAGATAGTCCCTTCGTCAGTTATGTCATGAAAATTTAAAACTCAAAAAAAAAATTTTAAAAATTATGACCTTGTAGAGGAGAAAAAAATACATCTTTTTTCTATTTGCAATTTTTTTCTAGAATGCAAGTTATTAATACTAAAAAATAAAAACTAAAAAATTTTTTTCTGAAAAATTAATTACCTTTTGATAAATATATCGTCATTTCTCAGTCAAATATTAATGAACTGAACCGATTTTTTTTAGGCTTGCACAATATACCTTACCGAAGCCCACAGGCCAAAGTAAAGCCCAAAAAAACAAATTGTTTATTAATTATTAATTTTGAAAGTTGTTATTTACAACAGGAATTTCAATTTTCAACGAGAAAAAGTATGCGACGAAATTTCACATTATGAAAACTTCTCGCGAGAAAGTTTTTCCTTTATTATTCAGGAAGTTTTTCCAAAAAGAATTAAACCGATTCGATGAGAAATAAAGAAAATAAAAGAAAAATAGCGAAACAGTATTTTCGTTCGCAGCGAAAACCCTGTTCGGCAGCCATGTTTATCATATGACTCGTAGCTTACGCACGCTCACACACTCACGCTGCTGTGTAAAATAGAAATGTGTGCGTGCGTACGTTACAAGTCATATGACAAACATGGCTGCCAAACAGGGTTTTCGCTGCAAACGAAAATACTGTTTCGCTATTTTTCTTTTATTTTCTTTATTTCTCATCGAATCGGTTTAATTCTTTTTGGAAAAAATTACTGAATAATAAAGGAAAAACTTTCTCGCGAGAAGTTTTCATAATGTGAAATTTCGTCGCATACTTTTTCTTGTTGAAAATTGAAATTCCTGTTGTTGTAAATAACAACTTTCAAAATTAATAATTAATAAACAATTTGTTTTTTTGGACTTTACTTTGGCCTATGGGCTTCGGTAAGGTATATTGTGCAAGCCTAAAAAAAATCAGTTCATTTCATTAATATTTGACTGAGAAATGACGATATATTTATCAAAAGGTAATTAATTTTTCAGAAAAAAATTTTTTAGTTTTTATTTTTTAGTATTAATAACTTGCATTTTAGAAAAAAATTGTAAATAGAAAAAAGATGTATTTTTTTCTCCTCTTCAACGTCATAATTTTTAAATATTTTTTTTTTGAGTTTTAAATTTTCATGACCTAACTGACGAAGGGACTATCTTCTGCGTGAGTTCGAGCGAAGAGCCGGTTCTTCGATCCAGCTCCTCAATTTTAAATTTATACTTATGATTAGTCATTATATCTATTTAGTTGGATACGGTTTCCAACGAGTTGGATGTAGCAGCCAACTGAAATTTGTAAGTCCCGATTCCTATAATGCGCATGCGCTGTCAAGAAGTTGCGACTCGATTAGGTAGTCCAAGTTGGGTGGGGGAAATTCAATATGGCTGACATCAGCTGATTTACCGGAGGACAAACAATGCATTGAATTCAATGGGACAAATCAGTTTTTTAACCATAACTTTTTAAATATTCATTTTTGAACCATAGTGTAATGGAAAATTATTCTTTATTTATCGAAATCTATTTTTTAAAACAATAAAACCAAAAATTAAATTTTATTGTTTTAAAAAATAGATTTCGATAAATAAAGAATAATTTTCCATTACACTATGGTTCAAAAATAAATATTTAAAAAGTTATGGTTAAAAAACTGATTTGTCCCATTGAATTCAATGCATTGTTTGTCCTCCGGTAAATCAGCTGATGTCAGCCATATTGAATTTCCCCCATCCAACTTGGACTACCTAATTCCGACAATTTCGTGCGTGAACGTGAACTGTCAAGACAAAAATACTATAATGGACGAAAACACGATAAATTTTTTGAAAATAATCGCGCCAACAAACTGTGAACATTTAATAACATTGTTAAACGAAAGTGATTAAGTGAAAGTGAAAGTGTCAAGTAATAGAGTAGCAAAATTGAAATCAAAGTTTGTAAAATTCTGTCTTCGCTTTTACAGAGAATCTTATAGATTATAAAACACTATTATCTCTTAAAGAGAATATGATTTTGATAAATTGATTTATTTGTGATGAGGAATACCTAACGCGGAAAACATTTTTAGGTTATGTTTGTTAATTTTAAAGAAAAAAAATCATAAAGAGAATTAATTTTCAGTGATAACTAATGATATTTAAATCTTAATTATATCTAAAACATTCAATAAGAATTAAATTAGTAAAATTCAATAAACAAATAATTTTATTAATATTCATGTGTAAATTTAATTAAATATGTAAAATATAAATGGTTATTTCACTAAGTATTAGAAAATAATTGCATTATCCAACTTAAAAGTAGGGATAACAAAAAAATAGACAGTTCACAAAACAAATTAGCTCCCCTATCCAACAGAATTGGATAGTACATCCAACATCTAAGAATCCAATTAAATTGGTTATCCTGTCCAACTAAATAGATCGCGCTCCAGACACTATCTAAAATAGCTGGGGTATCCAACACATAGTATACTGTATCCAACTATTTTTCTGCGTGCAAAAAAAAGCAATTGAGGCCTTGGATCCAATAACTCGCCCGACGCTCGAAGGCACGCGCTAATACCAGTCGGGTAGCAGTGAGTGGCCCAGAGGCGCTCACTGCTCACTGACTGGCAGTTGCGCGTTCCTCCGAGCGTCGGGCGAGTTATTGGATCTAAGGCCTCAATTAAACTTTGTCAAAAACATTAATTCCACAGAATTGTTATAATTAAATAAATAAATATTATAAATATTATTATAAATATTAAATAAATGTTATAAATAAATAAATAATTAAAAGTACAAAAAATTCAGATTTCCAAAGATTTTAGTTTAAAACCTTTTCAAAATTAAATTATTTCTAAAAATTCACGCTCTAATGCTTTTATTATTCAATTCTAATCTAAAATTTTAACTGAAATCCATTTTTAAATCAAATTTTATTAGTAAATTCTACTAGAATTCAATTATTTAAATACAAAAAATCATTTATGAAATAATTGCATGTTTCTTAAAATTGAATTCTTTTGACGAATTTTAATAAAATTTTTAAGAATAATGACATTTTTCGAGAATTTTGATTAAAAATGTAATAATATTGTAATTGAAATTTTGTAATGAATTTCATTATTTATGAAAATAATTTAATTCCTAACAAGAATTTTATTATTTTCAAAAGTAATTGAATCCCTGTAAAAATTTTATTATTTATGAAAATAATTGAATGATTGCGAAGAAATTTATAAAAAAAATTTTAAATAATTGAATTTCTTTAAAAATTTTTATTACTTATGAAAATAATCAAAGGTTTGCTTAGAATATTATTAAATTTTTTAAATAATTGAATTATTTTATTAAAATAGTTGATATTAAAAATCATTGAATTGAAGAAAATATTTGAAAATAATTTAAATTTTGACAAGAATTTTATAAATTTTTTTGAAAATAATTAAATTTCTGCGAAGAATTTTATGAAATTTTTTAAATGAATTGAATTTCTTGGAAGAATTTAAAAAAAAAAAATTGTAATACCAGGCATCACAGTACCTTTTTTGTTCAAAATAGGTGAATAGGTGATTTTTTTTTCTGAAATAGGTGACAAATAGGTGACAAAAAATGACAAATAACACAATGAAATGTATTTAAACTTGTATGAACAATGTATTAAAGCTCCAATTTCTTACTTTTTTTAATCTTTGGCAGAAAGTAGCTTAATTTTAAATATTTTAAAACAATTTATAAAGTTATGTTATCTACATTACGTAGGCAATAGATACATAGAATTGCGCTATTTTTTATCAAGTTTTCTATTCAACCAAAAACCCCCACAGCACCGAAACTTTCCTAAAAATTTATTAAATATTTACTTGCAATATTCGGCATATTTGACTAAAAAGTTTAGTGAAAATTGTGTGAAGATTTAAATGTCCCGATTGAATAAATGTTTAGTGAAAATTTCCTGTACATTTAAATTACATTTTCGCGCTAAACATTTATTTAATCGGGACATTTAAATCTTCACACAACTTTTAATAAACATTGCAATTACATATTCCGAACATTGCAAGTAAATATTTAATAAATTTTTAGAAAAGTTTCGGTGCTGTGTGGGAAGTTTTTATCCCTTAATATTAATAGAGAAAGGTAATTATGCATCTTGAGTCCCTCTAATTATGCGCTTAAATTATGCAGAATTATGCGCTTAAATTGTGTATAATTATGCGGAATTATGCGACTAAAAAGATGAATTCTGCGTTAATTATGCGCTAAAATTAGCATGATAATGCAGAATTATGCAATTAAAAAAAATTCTGCTTCAATTATATGCTAAAAAATGTCCATTTTACAAAATTATGTTGCGTTTAAAAAAAAAATTTCATTTTAAACGGTTACTTGTTATTTTTCGAAACCAATTTCCCGAAAGGCCCTAAATTTTTTTTTTTTTTATTAAAAAATGGATATATGTGCGACTCCAAGTGGGAATTTAGTTTTTTCGGAGTAAGTAAACCAATTGCAATAAAATTCAGGAATTTTAATCTACACATAAAAAGAAATGTTTCCACCACACTTAATTCAGCCAAACAACGAAAAAATTGTTTATATTATGTTTATACAAATTTTTATAAACAAAACAGGTATTAAATAATAATTGAATAACTTTTGAACGATCAAACGAAATTGAATGAGGCAAACACTAAACAAACATTTGCTGTGGTTTCTGTGGATTCCGAAAAAAATTTTAACAACGGAAACATCTTTATACAAAATTTTGTATAAAAGTATTCGGGACAGGGCCTTTCGGGAAAATGACTGGAAACGATGTTACTCATCATTTATAGCACTTACTGCTTTTTAAAATTTAAGATTTATTTAATTTTTTAATAACATTTAACAAGTTAGTTTAGAGTTTAAAAACTTATTTATTATTTAATTTAAAAAAAATGTTTTAAAAATAAAGAAACTGAAAAAAGTTTTTATGGTTTTTAGTTTAAAAAACCACTATTTTAAAAATTTTGAGCTTATTATGCGATCATTATGCAAAAAGAGTACAATTATACTCTTATTGGTACATGTCTGAATCACAAATAAAACGCGCCGTATTCAAATATTAAATTTGAATTTTATGAACAGATTTCAAAATATTTAGCAGAAAAATTTGTATCTGAGCATAAAAGGTGACAAAGCATCAAAAAAGGTGGAATAGGTGATAAGTCATTAAAATAGGTGAAATAGGTGACAAATTTGAAAAAAGGTGAAAAAAGGTGAATAGGTGACTATCTGTGATGCCTGTAATACTTTAATTCCTATACTAAGAATTTTGCCCTTTATCGAAATAATTGAATTCTTACGAAGAATTTTGTTATTTATAAAAAATCAGTCAAAGAAGCAGGCGCAATGCGCCTACATCATAGGGTTTCGTGGCCTAAAATGACAAAAAAAAAATAAATAATAATTTATTTAGAAATTTTTTTGTACAAGATTGAAATTTTTTTTTATTATCATAGTAACGGTTGTAATGGCAACCATTACTATATCAACGGTTGCAACGGCAACGGTTGTTATGTCAACCATTAATATAGCAACGGTTACCATGGCAACGGTTGTTATGTTGTCTTAAGACTTATAAGACTTAAGACTTAGGACTTAGGACTTAAGACCTTCTTATACCGAAGTTAAGTCTTAAGTCTTAGGACTTAAGACCTTCTTATACTGAAAGTTAAGTCTTAAGTCTTAAGACTTTCTTATACCAAAGTCTCACTATATAAGACTTAGACTTAAGACGTAAAAACTACGGACGGACACCGAAGTCTCGCTATAAGGGTTTTGGCCCTTGGCCACGAAACCCTAAAAATTGAATTCATGTCAAGAACTTTATTAAAAGTTTTGAAAATAATAAAATTTTACGAAGAATTTTATGATAAATTTTGAAAATAATTGCATTCCTGATGCTAAAAATTTTGTTATTTTTGAAAATAATTGAATTTTTGAGAAGAATTTTATAAAAAATATTTAATAATATTTGAATTCCTGCGAAGAACTTTGTTCTTTATGATAATAATAAATTAATAATTTAATTATTCTGAAGAATTTTGTTCTTTGTCAAGATTTTTGTTATTCACTCTTTATCTAAGTAGGGGAGTTATTACGTAAAATTAAAAAAAAATTATAAATAATTGAATTCCTGTGAGATTTTTATTGCTTATAAAAATAGTTAAATGTTTACGTATAGAATTTTATTAAAAAATTTTTTGAATAATATTGAATTCTTTTGGAAAATTTTATTAAAATGGTAGATATTAAATTGAGGGAAATTTTTGAATATAGATAATCTAAATTTTGCCAAGAATTTTATTAAAATGAAATTTATTTTTGAAAATAATTGAATTTCGGAAAAAAATAAATTGAATTATTTCTAAAGATAATTGAAGTTTTGACGAGAATTCAAAAAAAAAATTTGAACATAATTGAATTTCTACGAAGAATTTTATTACTTTTGAAAATAATTGAATGTCTGCAATCATTTCTAACTTTTTTAAAATTTCCAAAATTTTATCGTATAATAGAGCTGTCCAGCTTGACATCATTTTGGGAACCATGTGGTATTTTAGCGTAGATTTTTATTTTATCAACATTGATGTAAATATATAAATACATTTATTTACAACATATGTGACACTCCACGAGAAAAGGGACCTTATTTACTCTAACTTGTCACAAGGTCCCTTTTCTCGTGGAGCGTCACATAATATATATTCGTCGGTACGAATATATATGTACCGACGAATATATATTCGTCGGACCTTTTTTAAAAAAAACTGACTTTTACGGACTTGAAGCAAATTTACGGATTTTTACCGGATTTACGGACCTAGTTCGAGCCCTTGGGAATGCAAAAAAAATGTTTCAATTTATTTGATGAATAAAATACTTAATAATAATAATTTAGTCTATTATTCATTCTAGAGCCATCGTTTGAAATTCTTATGATTAAAAGTATGTTTTTGTTGAAATGGACAAAGTTTATTTTCGTCAATCTTTCATGTGTAAATGTGAGTTTGGTCCGAAATAATACTTATATACAAACTTGAGAAAACCACAGGTGTTTCTGTGTCACTTGTTTTCCGACAATTGAGTGTAGAAAATAAAGTGCATTCTTAATTAGCCGAGGCATACTTCAATGACAATAAGAGATTCTAGAATGAATACTTTTCAAATATTTTTATATTACTATTATGGTAATTAAAAAAAATAAATTACTTATAATTATATAACTTGATTGTACCTACAATTTGTACATATTGTACACGACATACGTCAAATAAAATATATTTATGAAAAGAAGGAAAATTTTTCATTGAAATAACATCTCTCAGGGTATTATTTCGTAAAAAGTTTTTACTTGAGAAACAAACAAAAATTATCTTTAAAGTGTGCGATATTAATGATAAGGTGATTTAAAATTTAAGACATTATCTAAAAATATAATAACTGCATTCTTTCTATTTCTCGAAATAATTAAAGTTCTTGTTTCAAATAATATTTTTCAATTATAAAACTTAATTATTAGCTCTACACAGTAAGCAAATATGTTTGACAACATAAACACTAATATGCTGACCTTTTTCATTAATAATTAAAATAACAAGTTTACAAGAATTTCTTTTTCTTTTCGCTAATAGCAAGAGTACAATTTGAATTTTCGCAAATGAAAATTAATAATCAGTATTACTAATTACTAATAATACTATTAATATAAATTATATTAATTATCCAGTGTAATCCTGATTTCAGGGCTCGGTATTGTGCGACTTTATCGACTTTTTTCGACTTTTTTGGGAAAAAATGCGACTAATCGACTTTTTAGAAATTTTTTTTAATAAAATGCGACTGAAATTAAAAATTTTTTTTTTAAATTTAAAGGAAAAAGTTTGAGTCAAAAAAATTTTCTGTTACATTTATTTACAAATTTCTTTCAAATTTTTCGAAAACATCAATAACTTCTTTTTTAAATAAATATTTAATTATTATTTTCCCATAGGAATTAAAATTTTTCAAAAGATTCAAATTCAAACCTTTTTGAAATTAAACAACTTATAAAAAATTGTTATAAAACATGAAGAAATCGATCACTCCGAGTCTTCGACACGGAGCAATCCATGTCTTCATGTTTTATAATAATTTAAGAGGATCGAGGGTTAAAATCATTATTTTATATTATAAGACTTTATAAAAAAAAATTTTTTAATTATTTTTTATGAAAATACTTGAATTATTGTGAAGAAAATTATAAAACATTAGTAAGTAATTGAATTTTGGAGAAGAATTTTGATATTTACAAGGATAATTGAAATTTTGAGGAGAATAATTCAAAAAAATTTTTGAAAATAATTTAATTTCTGCCAAGAATTTTTTTACTTTTGAAGATATTTGAATTTTGCAAAGAATTTTATTAGAACTTTTGAAAATAATTAAATTTCCAAGATGAATTTTATTATTTATGAAGATAATTAAAATTTTGACGAGAAATTTAAAAAAAAATTAAAAATAATTGAATTTCTAGGATGAATTTTTTTATTTATAAAGAGAATTTAAATTTTGACAAGAATTTTAATAAAATTTTTGCAAATAATTGAATTTCAGAGAAGAATTTTATTACTCTCAAAGATAATTGAAATTTCGAACAGATTTTTTTAAAAATGTTTAAAAGTAATTGAATTATAGCAGAAGAATTTTGATATTTATAAACATAATTGAAATTTTGAGAGAAATTAAAAAAAAAAATTTTTAAATTAATTGAATTTCTGCCAAGAATTTTCTTACTTCTGAAGATAATTGAATTTTGCAAAGAATTTTGGCAGAACTTTTGAAAATAATTAAATTTCCAGGATGAATTTTATTATTTATGAAGATAATGATAATTTTGACGAGAAATTTAAAGAAAATTTTGAAAATAATTGAATTTCTCCGAAGAATTTTATTAATTTTGAAAATAATTGAATTTCTAGAATGAATTTTATTATTTATAAAGATAATTGAAATTTTGACAAGAATTTTATTAAAATTCTTTGCAAATAATTTAATTTTAGAGAAGAATTTTATTATTTACAAAGATAATTGAAATTTTTAACAGATTTTTTTTTTTCAAGTAATTGAATTTTGCAGAAGAATTTTGATATTTATAAACATAATTGAATTTCTTTAAAGAATTTTCGTACTTTTGAAGATAATTGAATTTTAAAGAGAGTTTTTTAAAAAATTGTTAAAAATATCTAATTAAAATTTTGCTATGAATTTTATTATATTTTTTAAATTTTATTCCGGATTGTTTGATATTAATGTTTCTGTTGTCGAGAAATGTGATTTTTTTTACAATTTTGTGTTTTCTTTTTGTCGTTTTTTTCTAAGATTTCATGCGACTTTTCGTGACTTTTGTTGTAAATTTATGCGACTAAAGCGACTTTTTTTTAGTCTTAAAGACGATCCGAGCCCTGTGATTTCTAATTTTCTTTTTGAAAATAATGCAATATTATTAATTACTGGATGGAATCACTAAAAAATTAATAATCAGTATTATAGCAACTTTTTTTATGACAATGAAAAGTTTCACTCGTTCAAAAAGACCGGCATTAGCTTAATCAAATCGTTTCGAACCGGTTTTGATCGAGTTCGTACGCACTCGATTGTCGTTCAAATTCATTCATGAATAGCGCGCCGACTATTAAAAAAAATGCACGCAGAGTATTTAAAAACGGCAAATAAGCATTTCAATTTCAACCAGGAACGATTTCAACAAAAAGATACTTTTTTTGATTCAACTCCAAAAATCCTATCCTATCAATAACTCTATGTAAAGACCAAATATAATCGTTCTGATAAGCGAAAGGAATGATAAAATAAAAGAATAATTAAAACAATTGTCTTTGTCTTTTTTTTCCATAAAATCAGCACTTACCTCTTCAAAAATACTACCGACATTGGCGGTAATAAGAACGACAGGAAGACCCGCCATTCTTAACAAAATTATTTTCTTTTTCTTTGATTGGCGAGAAGGCGAGAATCGGACAGACACCTGCCAAAAATCCTGCCCTGAACGGAGGATTCACAGTTTTATATATAAATAATAATAATAATTAATCCGTGTTGTCGCACGCTTTGACACCAGCACTCAACTGACAAGCAGAAGTGAACACCAACAGCACAAGTTCACAATTGTACGGACACAACCGAGTCAGAAAATTACCCCCTTCACGTCCCTTGGCAGCACAACAATGAGGGTCAGCGACAATTGATTCAACCCCCGTGCCGAAAATTGGCCACGGTCGTGATCCGCACCTTGCTGGCATCTAGTCTTGTACTGCAAATACACATTAACCAAATAATACGATCGCTGGCGTACGAGAAAAGTTGTATGTGTTAAATATATCGGTTCGAGTGAAACCACGCCTACTGAAGACGTCAATAGGCAGTGCCGTAATTCACAGATACGCATGGGTATACGATTTTCCCAAGGCCCTATTTTTACATTGTAAACAAAATCAACTTCTTCAGCTCTCAACTTCTTCATTT
Source organism: Leptopilina syphax (assembly GCA_032872505.1). Classification (NCBI taxonomy): domain Eukaryota; kingdom Metazoa; phylum Arthropoda; class Insecta; order Hymenoptera; family Figitidae; genus Leptopilina; species Leptopilina syphax. The sequence goes on from CM065468.1 coordinate 54,165,858, forward strand.
AACAATCAACTTAATCAATTTCAATTTAGAAAAAAAATTACTCATTTTTCATTATTTTATTTTTTAAATCAATTATAGTATACCTACTATGAATAAGTTTTTTATTTATTTACAGTCAAACTGTAAAAAGCTTTTTTATAACGATTTAAAAAATTGTTTTTAATTTTTCAGTCATTCCTGAACAAGAGAAAACTGTCTTTGAGTCTTTGTCTCTATCTAAATTTGAATACAGTACGCGCGAATTCGTTTGCACCAATTGGGATAGAAGTTCACTATATAATTTTTAGTAGAAAATTATTACTATGAATAATTTAATAATTTACTAACTTTATAGAGGAAAATTATACAAATTAACTATAATAATTTGAATGTTCTTTCATTCATTCATTCACTTTTTCTGTCCCTCACACTCTGAAGTTGTCTTTTGTTTATAATTTTGTTATTTGTTATTAACTTTAGACAGATTGTATATTATATTAATGTTATTCCCTGACTTTTCCAGGTTTTCCAGGTTAAAAAACGTAATTTTTCCAGGTTTTTAAAACTACATTTATATTTTACAAAATTTTGTTTTTAATTTTATTCTTAATTTTACCAAACTCCCTGATTTTCAGACAAAACGACTTTTTTCCTGTTCTATTACATTTATTTACGAATTTCTTTAATTGTAAATTTACTGAAAAACATCAATAACTTCCTTTTTAAATGAATATTTAATCATTATTATTTTTTTACAGAAATTAAAATTTTCAAAAATTTTAAATTCAATTATACATAATATAATAATTAAAACTTGATACCATCATTATTTTATATTATAAAAATATTGTTACTGTCATTTCTAGAAAATTATTTTCATTTCAATTCAATTCTTCATTTCTAGAATTTTAAACTAAAATTCTTTTTTAAATCAATTTTTTTAAATAATTTTTGAAAAAGTTCTTCTTTGAGAATTTTTAAATCCATTTGTTTATAGTTCAGTTTTACCTAAACTTTCGATTATTCTGACATTCTTCAATTAAATAAATTATAAATTAAAAACTTTAAATAATTAAAAAAAAATTCCATTTAACTTTTTTAAAAAATAACTTCTAGAGAATTGTTAATTAAAATTATGAAAACTTCAAATTTCCTAAAAGATTTTTTAATTTGAATTTTAACTGAAATTCATTTTTAAATCAATATTTACTAGAAAAATCCACGAGACTTCAATAATTATTTAAATACAAAAATAAATATTTTATTAAATAATTGAATGTTTCTTAAAATTGAATTTTTTATAAAGACTTTTATCAACAAAATTTTTAAATAATTTAATTCTCTTGACAAATTTTAATAAATTTTTAAGAATAAGTTTATTTTTCGGCTATTTGATTAAAATTTTATTAAAAATAATTTAATTTCTCCAAAGAGAAAAGAGTTTTTAAAACTTTTTTTTTTATAAGAGTTTTTGAAAATAATTGAAATTTTGCCAAGAATTTTATTAATGTTTTTGAAAATATTTGAATTTCGAAGAAAAATTTATAATAAAGATTATTGAAATTTTGACGAGAATTTTTGTAAATTGTTGAACACAATTAAATTTTTGCGAAGAATTATATTACTTTTAAAAATAATTGAATTCTTGAGACGAATTTTATTAAAATGTCTTTTTAAATAATTGAATTTCTAAGAAGAATTTTACTAATTTGAAAAATAATTGAATTTATGCAATCATTTGTAATTGCTTTAACATTCAATTTCTTTTAGTGTTTTTAATTAAAATTCTTCTATAAATCCATTATTTTTAGTAATCAATTAAAAATATAGGGGAGAGTCTCCAGTTGTGAGATACCTCCAGTTGTGAGACAGTTAATTTTTTTTAACATGCAATATTAAAAAACCGATTGGTTTATATAAAAACATTTCTTTTTATATGAGCCAACTTTTTCGTGTACGCCGAAGCGGATATATAAACTGTTTTTGTTAAATACCAACACTGTGTGTGATAATCGACTAAAAAGCGTTTTTTCAATAAATGCAAAGTACTTTTTTCCAAGTTAATTAATTGGAAAAGGTAAATGTAATGCATTTTCTTTTAGTGTTTTCCTTATATTTTGTGATGCAATATTGCATTGTTCCAATCTACGTTTGAAAATAATTTAATTTTCCTTTTTTCAAAATAGCGCCAATTTCTGGGTGTGAGACGCAGCATATCACCAGTTGTGAGACGGTGTCAACACCCATCTGGGCAGCATAAAAAATACGACTTTGCAGGCATACTATTTAAATGTTGTTTTGATTTTTTTTCTAGTATTTTTGGGCATGTCAAGTGGAAAAAAGTCAATTGATTCAGAAGAAATCAATTTTAATGCTCTTGTTGAAGCTATTAAATTGTGTTTATTTGATAGTCATATTTTGGCGAATAAATATTATTATTTAGTATATAAAAATATATATTATTAATATATTTAATTTTTTTACTAAATATAACGTTTTATGTCAAACTTATTAAATTTTAGCAATTTTTAATGAGTGTCTCACAACTGGAGACATTTTTTTTTTTTTAAACCCGTTTACAATTTACGGGTCAAAAATAAAACCCGTCTCACAACTGGAGACTCTCCCCTATATATTAAAAAATTTAACTAATTTCAGAAGAATTGGAATAATTAAATTTTCTCAAAAATTTACGTTCTTTAAAGACAATTTCTAGTTAAATTCATTCAAAATTGAAATTTTACAAAATTTCAAATTAAAATCTTTTAAAATACATCTGTACTTATGAAAATTATTGTAAACGTAACTTTTTTAAAATTTAATTAATTTTGAAATATTTATGTAAAATTAGATTTCAAGAATAAACTTTAGAAAATAACAGTTTTTCAGGATTTCGATCAAAATTCCCTAACTTTCCAGGTTTTTTCAAGGTTTATATAAAATTCCCTGACATTTCCAGGTTTTCCAGGTTGCGTGGCAACCCTGCATTAAAAGACTAAAATTTTCTTTACTTCTAAACAAAATTAGAAAATTGTTCAACAACTGTGATTAAGAAATAGAAAAAAATTTATTTATTTTGCATTATTTTTGTTTATGAATCACAATTTTTTCAACAAAATTATTATTTTCTTTTAGAAAAAGAAGAAAAATATTTGCACAATTCTTATTTTTAATCTTATTTTTGGAACAGGATTTTCCACAGGAATTAAGACATTAAAAAATTTCAAATTCGAACCTTTTTTAAATTAAACAACTACTAAATGTATTTATTATAAAACATGAAGACACCGATTGCTCCGAGTCGAAGACTCGGAGTGATCGATTTCTTCATGTTTTCTAATAATTAAAGATGATCGAGAGATAAAATCATTATTTTATATTACAAGAAGATTGTTACTGTAACTTCATCAAAATTATTTTCATCATTTTAATTCAATTATTATTTTCTAGAATTTAAAATTATTCTTTATGAAAATAATAATTGAATTCCTTAAAAAAAATTTATTATTTATGAAAATAATTGAATTGCAGTCAAATTTTTATTATTTATGAAAATAATTAAATGTTTGCATAAAATTTTATTAAACTTTTTTTTAAATAATTGAATTCTTTTTGGGAAATTTTATTAAAATAGTAGATCATGGTTGCCACAAAATCTAGATTTCAAAATTCCAGGCTTTTTCCAGGTTTTCCAGGTCAAAAATATTAAAAATTCCAGGTTAAAATTTAGGAATTATTTGTGAAGAAAAAACAAGTATTTTACAAAACAGTGTTAACAATATTCATTATTATGTAGTTATAAATTAATGTCCCCTTAAACAGTTAAAATCACAGGCATTTTTATGTCAAAGTGAGACAATAATACACACTTACCTATATAAGAGTAATTTTTCTGAAAGTGCTACTTTTGATATTCGATTTTTTAATTTATTTTTTTTAAATTATATGGTTTTTCTATTGAAACTACTTTATTTCATACTCAAGAGTAAGAATTTAAGTTGCGCAAAATTAATTTGAAAATATTAAAGTCTTTCTTCTTTGAATTTTACTAAGGCCGATAAGTAAAATTTGAATATTTATAAAAGCAATAATATTCCTCCTTTTTATAAATAATATAAATATACAAAAATTAAACATCAGATCTTTAACTTTATTTTAATGTGCATTAAAATTTTTTTTAGAATATTTTTAATGTATAAAAACATCATTAATAATCATGATGTAATTTTAACTTAAATTTAAGACAAAATTTAAACATTTTTATCACATATAAAACGGAGGTCCAAAAATTTTTAAAATACACATAATGATAGAAAAAACATTGTATTTTCTGGCACTAATTTTAAAAAATTTCTAAGAATTTGAAAAAAAACATAAAAATTTAGTTTTCTTATAAAAGTCCTATTGGAGAAATGTTAAAAAGACTTTGGAGATGAAATTATTTTAGTTATTGCATAAATTCAGAAGAATCAGTCATAATTAGAACATTCAAGTCGATCAATTCTAAATTAAATAATTTTTATCTTTAAACGTTGTTCAAAATCTTGAACAAAAAACAACTAGTATCAAAAAATTTTGACAATCGTAATACTAATAAAGATATAAATTCCTTTTTTTAGAACAATCTTAACAACATTTTTCACAGTTTTAGTCAATAATTAAAAAGAAAAATTAAATTAATTTAAAGAGAAGATAACATGGAAAAGGAAAATTGTATGTTAACATTTTTTAAAAAAATAACATGTTGAATGGAATTTTTCTTAATATCTTTCACTAACCAATAAAAAAATTCCAGAAACTTGTTCAAATTCCATGCTATTTCCAGGTTTTCCAGGTTTTCCAGGTTGTGTGGCAACCATGTAGATATTGAAAATCATTAAAATTAGAAAATTTTTTGAAAATTATTGAAATTAGGACAAGAATTTTTTTGACGTTTATGAAAATAATTGAACTTTTGAGAAGAATTTTGTTATTTATAAATATAATTGGTATTTTTACGAGAATTTTTTAAAAATTTTGAACATGGTTGAATTTTATTTATTTTTTTTGGAAAATAATTGAATTTCTGCAATTATTTGTAATTTCTCCAAAATTGAATTTTTTTTAGTGTTTTCAACAAAAATTTAAATTAGAAAATTTTAAAATTCTATTATTTTTAAAATTGCTAATTTTATTTTAAAAAGGTAGTAAGAAGTTAGCCGCGCGTTTTAGCGCGCAAATTATTGCTAGTTTCATAGTAAAATTAATTAACTATAATAATCTTCGTATTTTATTCTTTCATTCATTCTGTCTGTCCACACACTTTGAAGTTATAGTTTTTTGTATATGCTTTTATTTTTTATTCTTTAGAAAATATTGTTTGACAAATCGAAAATATGCAGGTATTTTTCATGATTTATAATAAAATAATATTTGAAATTAGAAAATTTAAAAAAAATTTTGATAAACAAATAAATTTTGTTTTTTTCTAAAAAATTTTGTTTGATTGATCTAAATTATGCAAATTTCTTTCATTTTTATTTATAAAAAATATTAGAAAATTGTTAATTATTAAGAAATAGGAAATACTTATATCAATTTTATGCATAATTTTTAATTCTCAATAACAATATTGTGTTCACAAACTGATTCTTTTCTTTGGGAAAAAAAACATTACATTATTCCCGTTTCTTAATATTTTTGTAGAAAATTCTCAATTTTCATAAAGAAATAATTTGCATCATTTCAATTTCTTAATGACAATTGCTTCAATATATTCAAAGTTTTTTTAAAAATTAAGGGAGAAAATGTTTATAAATTCTATTTGTCAATTGCAAATTTTAATTGAAAACGAAATTGAAAATTTTTAAATTTTTAGAAAATAAAGGAACAACCCAGCTGAAAAAAATCGTCTGGATTTTCCCATGGACTTTTCAGGTAGAAATCCATATGGAGATTTGAAACTATCCACATGAAATCCGCATGGATTGCCATGTGGATTTCCGCATGGATTTTTTTATATTCTTAATAAACTCCAAATATGAACGAAAACCTCTTTAAAAATGCAGAAAGCAGTGAGTGAGACCCCTTCGGGGTCTCAGAATTCGAATTTGATGTTTATTTTTGAAAATATTTAAAAATAGAAGAAATAGAGAATTTCCATGTGGATTTCCATGTGAATTATTTCAAATCTCCTCATGTATTTCTGCGTAAATTTCCATGTGGAAAATCCAGACGAACTTTTTCAGTTGGGAAATTTTACTCAAAAAAATGTTCTGTTACATTTATTTACAAATTTCTTTAATATTGTAAAATTATTCGAAAACATCAATAACTTCTTCTTTAAATAAATATTTAATTATTATTGTTTTTCCACAGGAATTAAGATTTTCAAAAATTTTTAAATTCAAACCTTTTTGATATTAAACAACTTATAAAAGTATTATCATTATTTTATATTAAGAATATTGTTTATTTATTTATTCATTCATTGTTACTGTAACTATTTTTAATAATTGAATTATTTTAACAAATTTTAATCATTTTTAAGAATTATTACATTTTTTGAGGAATTCGATTAAAATTGTATTAAAAATAATTAAAATTTAAAAAAAAATTTATTATTATTGATAATAATTAAATGTTTGCGTACAATTATTTTATTAAAATTTTTTTTAAATATGTAATAATTGAATTCTTTTCAGAAATTTATTAAAATAGTATAGATATTGAGAATCATTGAAATGAGGAAAATTTTTGAAAATAATTGAAATTTTGACAAGAATTTTATTACTTTTGAAAATAATAGAATTTATGCAATCATTTGTATAACATCACCAAAAATCAATTTTTTAGTGTTTTTAACTAAAATTCTTCTATAAATCCATTATTTTTAATAGTTAATTAATAAAAAATGTAACTACTTTCAGAAGAATGTAAATTATTAAAATTTTTTAAAAATATAGTAATTTTAAAAATTTTCAATTAAATTCATTAAAAATTGATATTTTCTAAAATTTCAAATTAAAACCTTTTGAAGTTGATCTATTTATGAAAATTGTAAACGCAACTCTTTGAAAATTGAATTAATTTTGAAATATATTTAAGTAAAATTATTCATTAAATAATAATTTTATGATCTATAATTACAATAAGATCTGAACTTACCCGGGTTCCATCCATCCGTCACGCCCCGGCCCGGGGCACGATGGTGAACTGATTCTTACGTTTACGATTAAGGTTATGTTTCTATTTTGCTTTGGGCTTTGGCCTTCAACTCTCTTCGCACTTTCGCAGAACACTGATAGCGGAACAGGGTTGGACAAAGCACCTTAACCTATATGCTATAAAGGGCAGGGAGAGTCTAGCAATTTCTTTAGAGCAATAGAGAAAAAATGGTGTTAATAAATTTAATGTAAAAATTTCTTATGAGAGAGGGGTTAAAATTTCCAAAACCATATGTCTTACGTAATTTATGGACTTCCCCTGAACTTGTGTGCAGGGTTGGGCACGTAAAGTACTTCAGGTACATTACGTGGTTTTTCTACAGTAAAATACCTCGTATTTTTTAATTTTGTCTTTATACACAATGTATTTTTTTGGGGAGGGGGATAAAAGACGCATACTGATTTTACCTATAATTATGTAAAAAACCAGGTAATTTACGCAGGGTTGCACAATTGCGCGCAACTCAGAATTTTTGACGTAAATTACATGAGTTTTTTATATTTGTAAAATACGTATTTTACCTCCCACCAACACAATAAAATGCATTGTGTTTAAAATTGTTGAGGTAATTTACATACGTAATATACGTAAAAAATCCCATGTAATTTACGTGACATATATTACGTGTGCAACCCTGATTTTACAGCTATAAGTATGTACTAAATTATGGGGACCTTGAAAATTTTTGAAGTTGAAAATAATATTGTAAATAATTTTTTTTATCACCAGCTTGTAGATCGTGAAAAACCCTTTAAAAATCACTATTCATACTTTTAATTTGATTAATTTTACTTATCAATATATTAAATCGAAAAAAATGATATTTTCAAAAAAGTCAAAATTTTGAAACTCCATAACTCAAAAAATATTTTATCAAATTAAAAAAAAAATTTATATGTACACTTCTACTAATAATAGTAACATTTTAACAAAGTTTCGAGAAAATTCAACAACATAAATTTTTTGACCCTGGACAGTAAAGTTGAGGAATTTTGCCCCATATGTATATAGATATATTTTTAAGCGAAAAAATTATTTTTCTTAAAGAAATACTTCAAAATTAAGTAGTAAAAATAAAAATGTTGAGTTGCTAATTTTATTTAAATATAAAAACACATGTTTTAATAATTTTCTGATGTTTTAAATTTGTATTTTATGACCATTGAATTTCTTGCAAAAAGTTATACATACTAATATATAAAAATAATTTTGTCAATTTTTTTTCTAATTGAAGATCTTAATGTATTTAAAAATTTAGCCAAACCCATCCATATACAAAATTTTTGTTTGTTTTTTGTCTTTTGGAGAAATATTAATTCATAAAAATTTTTGTCAAAAAGGAAAACACTCCTGCATTCGTAACCTATAAGACCGGCGCAGACGCATCTCGAGGAAATTGGTTTCTGGGGTTTCTGGTCTGGAGGTCGATGATATCAACAACAAATTTTGTAGGCAGAATATCTTCATGTTCTTACATTAAAATAGGTCTCATTATGACCGTAAGAAAGTTTTGAATTACATTAATGCGCTAAACAATCTTTTCACTTTACCGAACGAACGATCGATATAATCAGGTAACTTGTTTATGCTCATTATTTTTTCTACTTTACAAAGTAATAACATTACCTCTATCATGTCTTAACCTGTCAGAGTGTCAGGAAGCAAGTTCCTTAAGTCTGTGTCGTCTGCTATGTTTCAAAAATATTATTTTAACTCTAATCTGCTTATAATCTTTCTCGAATAATGTCAATTTTTAGAATCATAATTTATACATTGGAATAAAATTCAAGTCTTTTGGTAAATTCTTGATTATTAATGTTTGTTCAGGGTGGCCGCAAGTCAGGGAAAAACTGGAAATCAGGGAAAAGTCAGGGAATTTTGTTAGTCAGGGAAAAATCAGGGAAAAGTCAGGGAATTTTTAAAAATTCTTTAAAAGTCAGGGAATTTTGATCGAAAGAAAACAACAAATTAAAAAACTTTGATACTTAAATGTCAATTCAGTTTTTTATTTAGACGTTTTTGTAATATAGTTCATTATAATGGTACCGTCACTTTTTTTATAAGTTTGGACCTTTTACGGACATTTTAATGTAGAAAATTAAATAATTCAAAAATTTGTTTGTCAGGGAAAATCAAAAATTAGTCAGGGAAAAATCAGGGAATTTTGAAAATAAAATTTTGCGGCCACCCTGTTGTTTCTTAGTAATAAATTTTTTATTAATAATTATCGTTCTTTATCAGGAAAAAATTAATAATATAATAATTGTGATTACATTTCTCAATAAAAAATCTATTCTGGACAGTCATTTAAAAAAACTTGTTTGTAACATTCTATCTAAATAAAGTCTAATACATTTAAATTGCTTTTAGCAAGTATTTAAAAGCAGTTCTAATGTTTAAACAAGTTTTAAAATAAAAACAGTTTGTTATTGTTTTCAGCTGTTTAAAATGACAAAACACATATTATTAACTTTCGTTTTGCTGTCTTTATGGAGCATCGTTAGCACTGAAAACATCTTAACGTCTCAGGTGTTCGTCATTCCGATATCTCCTGATATTTTTGGGTGGAATATGGAAGGTAAGGCGTGTTTTTTTATTTACTTTTTTTATGTTTTATTATAACTAATTTCAATTCTTTCACACTTGCAAATATATTTCAGGTTTTTATACACGTCGATTTTCTTATCAATCATCACTACTTAATGCACCAGATTTACCATCATGGATTCATTATGTCTATAGTGAAAGAGCTCGACAAGGATATTTGTATGGAGTTCCTCCAAGAAGTCAACAAAATTTTAAAGTAAATAATTAAGAAATCCTTATTTTTGCAACATTAATCTCTAAAGTTCATTTTTATACACAGGAAACAATGAGTAAGTTCTTTTTTTTCTAATAATATATACACAGGGCTTGAACCAGTGAAAGTATTTAAAAATACGGACTTCACGTACCAAAAATGAAAAATTACGGACCAATTGCTGACAAAAATATAAGCAGTCCGAGTCAAATAAGAGAACATTTTACTTAAAACTAGAAATTCAATTTTTCATAACTATAAAACATGAAGATGGAGTCGAAGACTCGGAGTAATCGATTTCTTCATGTTTTATAATAATTATAAAGATGACCGAGTGATAAAATCATTTACAATTCAATTATTACTTACAAAAACTTTTAACTCAAATTCTTCTTTAAATCGATTATTTTTAATAATTTTAGAAAAAGTTCTTTGACAATAATAATTTTCAAATCTATCTCTTTACAATATTCAATTTTATGAAATTTCAATTATTATTCATAAATTCTTCAATTAAATATATATTATTAGAAAATAAAAACTTAAACATAAAAAAAATTCAATTAAACTTTTTCAAAAAAATTAATTTCAAAGTTCAATTATTTCTAAAAATTCATGCTATACTGCTTTTAATATTCAATTATACATATTTGTGAAAATAATTGAATCCCTAAGAAGAATTTTTATTATTTTTGAACAATATCTAATTTTTGCGAAGAATATTATTTTAGTCTTGAAAATAATTGAATTTCTGCAATAATTTGTAACATCTCCAAAATTAAATTTTTTTAGTGTTTTTTAACTAAAATTCTTCTATAAATTCAATATTTAAAAAAATTTTGAAAAAATTCTTTGAGAATTTTCAAATTTATTTATTTCACAATTCAATTTTTCAAAATTTCAATTATTCGGGTATTTTTCAATTAAATATATATTAGAAAATAAAAGTTTCAAAAAATTAATTTTAAGTAAAATTCAAATAAACGTTTTCAAAAAAATTAATTCTTCTACAGAATTGTTAGTTAAAAGTATGAAAAATTAAAATTTTCAAAGAGTTTAATATGAAACTTTTTCAAATTTTCAAGTATTTCTAAAAATTCACGCTATAATACTTTTAATATTCAATTATAATCTAAAATTTTAAATGAAATTCATTTTCCTAAAAGGAATTTTATTATTTACGAAAATAATTGAATCTCTGTAAAAGTTTTATTATTTATATATAAAAAAAGAAAATAAAAAATTTGTAAATAATTCAATTCCTGTAAAATTTTTATTATTTTTTGAAAATAATTAAATGTTTGCGTAGAATTTTATCAAATTTTTTTTCAATAACTGAATTCTTTTGGAAAATTTTATTAAAATAATAAATATTAAAAATCATGTAATTGAGGAAAATTTTTGAAAATAATTAAAATTTTGCCTGAAATTGTATTAAAATTTGTGAAAATAATTGAATCCCTAAGAAGAATTTTATTATTTTTAAACAATATTTCATTTTTGCGAAGAATATTATTAGTCCTGAAAACAATTGAATTTCTGCAATAATTTGTAACTTTTCCAAAATTAAATTTTTTTTCGTGTTTTTTAAAACTAAAATTCTTTTATAAATACATTATTTTTAATATTTTTTGAAAAAGTTTTTTGAGAATTTTCAAATTCTTTTTTTTTACAATTCAATTTTACAAAATTCTAATTATTCGTAATTTCTTCAATTAAATATGAGGAGCAATTTTTCAAAAGTTGATAAATTTATTATACCAATGAATTTTCAATTTAAAAAATATTTTGGCCTAACCTTAATGATTTTTAATTTTAATTTTTTTATTAGAAAAAATTACCAAAACCTTTAATTTTCCTTATTACAATAAACTTTAATTATACAAACAGAGCGTTATAGAAATAATATTCAAAAATGAATAATTTATTACAATTTTTCTACATTAAAGTTAATTTTAATGGTTATGTGAGAATTGTCATTTGTTTTTTCTCGAAATGACAAAATTTGGATTTATCAGGTTTTGAAAACTTACTCCTCGTATATATTTGAAAATAAAAACTAGAAGTAATTTAAAAAAAAAATCGCAATTTAACTTTTTCAGAAAAATTAATTCTACAGAATTGTTAGTTAAAAATATGAAAAATTCAGATTCTCAGATTTTAATTTGAAACCTTTTCAAAATTCAATTATTTCTAAAAATACACGCTCTAATGCTTTTAATATTCAATTATAATTTAAAATTTTAACTGAAATGCATTTATAAATCAATTTTTATTAGAAAATTCTACTAGAATTCAAATTCTTAAATGAAAAAAACAATTTATTGAGAAATTGCATGTTTTTTAACCCTCACGGGCTCGAGCCGGGTCCCTCGGACCCGAATGAAAGTTTTTTTGATCTACTTCCGGTTAAAAAAACATTATTGGAAAATCAACTTCACATTAGGCTTGGGGACGTAAAAACACACATTTTTCATCAATATAAACAATTCTTTATTTATAAAATATTCTGGAAAAATTACCTTTTAAGTCGAACATACGTAAGGGCTCAAGCCGGGTCCGAGGGACCCGGGCTATGAAAAAACATTTTTAAATTTGCAATTTTTATGCAATATTGGATTTATTTATGGTCTTTTTATCAACAACTGTCATAATAAGTGATAACATATGCTTAATACATCAGTAAATTTAATAGAACAAAAAATACACATTAAAAAAATCTTGCTTAATAAGTATGTAGTTCGTTTTATTCAAAATGACTCATTAAATTTATTAAACAAATTTTAGTTATATCTTGATTACTTTTTAATTTTTAAAATTTTTTATGCAATTATATCATTAAAATTGTATTAAATATGGAAAATATGAAGCACTTTGCTATTAAATTTTATTTTTTATTGCATTGAAACATCCGGGTCCCTCGGACCCACCTTGTGCGCGCATTTCAAAAATCGAACTCGAGCCTGTGAGGGTTAAATTTAATTCTTATATCAAATTTTATACATAAATTTTTAAATAATTGAATTCTTTCGACGAATTTTAATAAAATTTTTAAGAATAATATTACATACATTTTTCGAGGAATTCGATTAAAATTTTATTTAAAATAATTGAAATTCTGCAGTGAGCTTTATTATTTATGAAAATAATTGAATTCTTTTGAAAAATTTTATGAAAATAGTAGATATTGAAAATCATTGAATTGAGAAAAATTTTTGAAAATAATTGAATACCGGAGAAGAATTAAATTATTTCTAAAAATAATTGAAATTTTGACGAGAATTTAAAAAAAATTTTGAACATAATTGGATTTCTGCATCATTTGTAATTTCTCTAAAATTCTCCAAATTATATATCGTACAGTTTACGAACTTTTCGTCTTTTTTCAATCAAATTACGGACTTTACACGGACCTTTTTTCAAAAAAACTGAATTTTACGGACTTGAAGCAAATTTACGGACCTATAGTAGTTCGAGCCCTGTATATAAAAAGTACTTAATTTACATATTACGTTTTTATCGTAATAAATCAATGGGTCATTTTAGGGGACTTTTTGGTCAAGGATTCAAAAAAACCGATTTTTATTTTTTTGCTTTAGAATGTTTCTTACACTGTAAAAAATTTAGGGAGTTAACGGACTCGGGAGTTGGGAGTGAAATTTTTCGAGTTAAAAATCAACTCCAAAAGAGAGTTAATTTCTAACTCCCTTCATCCAACACCCGCGCGAGTTATTTTTTCCTTGGGGTGTTAGCATTTGGGTGTGAAATTTTAACTCTCTTTATTTAACTCCCCTGGCATTAACTCCCCAATGGGTGCGACTTTTATAGACCCCCCGGGGGAGTTAAAATTTAACTCCCTTTTTTTACAGTGTAGTATCATAAAATTACTGTCTCAAAATATTCTTCAAGAAATTTGCAAAAGAAATAAAGTTATGGCAATTTTTATGACCGTATCTTAACGTAATAGGTTACGAAAACTTTAAACTCCTCTTTTTCGAAAACACAGCATTTTTTCTATTTTTGAGAAAAGTGTGTATAAAAAATTGTAAAACATTTAACATGGTTGCCACAGAGCCTGGAAATCCTAGAAAACCTGTAAAAGGTATGGAATTTAGAAAAGGGTATGGAAAACCTGGAAATAGAATGGAATTTAAAATTTCTGGAATTTCGCCTGTTCTTAAAGATTTTTAACAAAATTTTAATTTAAAATTATTATTTAATGATTTTCATAAATAATAACATTTTTTACAGGGATTCAAATATTTTCATAAATTCATAATAAAACTCATCGCAGACTTTCAATTTTTTTAAATTTTTAATACAATTTTAATGGAATTCTTCAAAAAATGTAATTATTTTTAAAAATTTTATTAAAATTCAGCAAAGAAATTCAATTATTTTAAAAACTTTTGCTACCATTTATTTATTACAATTTAAGTTTTGTTTTCAATACATTTTTAATTAAATGTCTTCAAAAAATTGAATTATTTTCATAAATAATGAAATTCTTTGTAACAATGAAATTTTTTTCAAAATAATTTTCATAAAATTCTACGTAGAAATTTAATTAATTTCAAAAATTTGTCAAAATTTAATTATTTTCAATGTCTACTATTTCAATCAAATTTCACAAAAGAATTCAATTATTGAAAAAGATATTTTAATAAAATTCGTCTCAGGAATTCAATTATTTTCAAAAGTATTCTAATTCTTCGCAGAAATTCAATTATGTTCAAAAATTTACAAAAACTCTCGTCAAAATTTCAATTATCTTTATAAAAAATAAAATTCCTTTTCGAAATTCAATTATTTTCAAAAATTAGGTAATAAAATTCTTGGCAGAATTTCAATTATTTTTAATACAATTTTCATCAAATTTCTCAACAAATGAAAGTATTCTTAAAAATTTTATTAAAATTTGCCAAGAGAATTAAATTATTTAAAATTTTTTTTGATAAAATTCTTTATATGAAAATTGTTAATTTATTTTATGAAACCCATTTTTTTGAAGAATTTTAATTTCAATTCTGGTGAAATTTGTTAAATTTTCTAAAATTTAATTAATTATTAAAAATAATGGATTTATAGAAGAATTTTAGTTAAAAACATTTTTAAAAATATTGGATTTTGGAGAAGTTACAAATCATTGCAGAAATTCAATTATTTTCAAATTAGTAAAATTCTTCTCACAAAATTCAATTTTGTTTAAAATTAAAAAAAAATTCTTGTTAAAATCACAGTTACCTTTATAAATAACAAAATTCTTTTACAAAATTCAATTATTTTCAAAAATTTCAATAAAATTCTTGTCCTAATTTCAATTATTTTCAAAAATTTTCCTTAATTTAATGATTTTCAATATTTATTATTTTAATATAAATTCCTAAAAAGAATTGAATTCTTTGAAAAAAATTTCAATAAAATTCTTCGCAATATTAATTTATTTTCATAAATAATAAAACTCATCACATAATTTCAATTATTTTTAATACAATTTTTATCGAATTCCTCAAAAAATGTAATTATTCTTAAAAATTTGATTAAAATTCGTCAAAAGAATTTAATTATTTGAAAATTTGTTAATAAAATTCTTTAGAAGAATTATATTTTAAGAAACATTTAATTATTTAATAAACTATTTACTCTTGTATTTAAATAATTGATTTCTCGTAGAATTTTCTATTAAAAATTGATTTAAAAATTAATTTCAGTTCAAATTTTAGATTATAATTGAATATTAAAAGCATTAGAGCGTGTATTTTTAGAAATAATTAAATTTTGAAAAGGTTTTAAATTAAAATTTTTGAAAATTTGAATTTTTTGTACTTTTAACTAACAATTCTGTAGAATTAATTTTTTTGAAAAGTTTAATGGAATTTTTTTTAATTATTTAAAGTTTCTAATTTCTAATACATTTAATTGAAGAATGTCAAAATAATCAAAATTTCGTAAAATTAATTTGTAAACAAAACAATTTGAAAATTCTCAAAAAACTTTTTCAAAAATTAAAAAAATATTGACTTAAAGAAGAATTTTAGTTAAAAATTCTGGAAATGAATAATCGAAATTAATAATGATGAAAATAATTTTTGAAGAAGTTACAGTAACAAAGTAGCAAGTTTTAATTATTATAAAACATTCTTTCATGTTATTGCTTTCTAAATTTTAAAATTTTTAGAATTTTAGAATTTTTTTTGCTTTTCTAAATTTTTTTTGAATTAGTAAAAATCTTTACTAATTTGAATATTTTCGAATAATTTTCGTATTTAAAACCTGGAAAAATTCCGCTTTTTAACCTGGAAAACCTGGAAAAGTCAGGGAATTTGAAAAGAACAAAAGCGTGGTAACCCTGTTTAAGAAAATTGTTTTTGAGGTTCGTTGTCCAGAAAAGAGTCCTTATGAAGAGAATTCCGTTTGAATTTTAAATTTATGTAAAATAAATTGCCCCATTGCTATGTAACATAGATCTGGAAAAAAAGAAAATTAATGTGTAGAATTTTTTAATGTCATTTAATATAATTTGAATGAAATTGCCAAACAATGCGTAATTGAAATTACAGCTGGAAATCATTGGCTTAGATAAAAAGACTTACGAGACGAAAAACAAGATCTTAGATTTAAAAATCCTGGAAAACGAAAATCTGACCAAGTATGAAATACAATTGAAAATAGACAATCTAAATGTGGAGGATATGTTGGATTCAAAAAGGGTAGATGAACTCCTTGATGTATTCAGGTTAAACAAAATTTTTTCTCTATTTTCTAGGTCTTTGGTTTCTTGACTTTTGTGGCTCAGCTCATAGATATATATTTTTAGAAAGAAACTTTGGAAAGAAGCCGCAGACTTGCAACTGACTTTTTTGGTATCGGCAGTGGAACTTGGTGCTCGGTTGCCACTCCAACCTGGTGAAGGCGAAGGGTAGGAATAAAGATGAAATTTTTAATAAACATTTAACGACAACAAGTGGATCAATGCATTTTATTTCGACTAAACTGGCCACCGACTAATTTTAAAAAATTGTAATACTATGGAATATTTAGAGTTTTAGACAATAAGTCACATGAGTAGGCAAAAGGGGTTGTAAAATATCAATTTAAATTCATAGTTTACAATAAATATATAAATTGCTTTTTAATCTTTTCATTTTTAGATTTTGAAAACATGAAAATCATTCCTGCAAAGTACAAAATATTATAATTTTTTTAAATTAGTTGTCTACCAGATTAGTCAAAATAATATGGATTAACCCAAGTGTATTTTTGGTTAAAGGAAAATGTCTTACTTTACAGAAAATTATTTTTTTTATTCATTTGTGTTTTACGTATTTATTTATGAATTACTATATCCGCAAGCGAGAATGTTGTATAACACTGTTTATTCTAAACTTTTTGCAGGCATTTTTTAATTTATATTTCCATACATTTTGTCACACAATTTTTGACATCAACTAAATTAAAAAAAAGTCCGCCAAACTTTATTAAAACGGTACCTAATAAAATACCTAAAAATACCTTTTTACTGTAGAACCTCCTTAAGGAGTTATGACACTCTAAAGGATAAAAACTAACAATTTTTTTTTTCTTAAAAATAAAAAAAAAATAAAAAAATTCTTTCTTCTTCAAACTATGAAGTCAATCAAAATTATGATATGAGGACTTTATTGTACATTATTTCAAGGGTAAAAAAAATTATTTATAAAATTTCATATAGTGATCGATCCGTAAATGTCCTTTAAGTCCGTAAAACTCAGGTTTTTTAAAAAAGCTCCGCAAAGTCCGTAATTTGATTGAAAAGGGACGAAAAGATCGTAAATTGTACGATATAATTTTGGCAAATTACGTCATGCAAATTTAGACATTTTTTAACACCCCCCCCCCTCCCCTACGTCACATTTTGTTACATAGAAATTGGTAATTTTTACACAGGGCGTCACAAAACTGAAAACCCCCCTCCCCCCTAAGCATGTGACGTAATATATGAATGATCCCTTCGCAGAAATTCAATTTTTAAAAATTCTCGTCAAAATTCCAATTATTTTTATATAAATAATAAAATTCAATTATTTTCAAAAATTTAAACAAAATTCTTGTCAAAATTTCAATTATTTATATATAAATAACAAAATTCTTCTCTGAAATTCAATTAATTTCAAAATTTATCATTAAATTCTAGCGCAAATTCAATTATTTTTAAAAATTGTAATAGAATTCTTGTCAAGAATTCAATTATCATTATAAATATCAAAAATTCTTTCAAAAAATTCAAAATAACAAATTTTTTAGCAGGAAAAACCTATAAGTTAAAGAATCCAATATGATTAATTAATTATCTACTTAATATAAAAAATTAAAAAATAAATTAACATTTGGACTTATGCTGTTTCTGCACAAAATGAAATGAAAAACACAGAAAATTTATTAAATCCAGTGAAATATCAAAGTTTTATGAAATATTTAATAACATTTATTTAAAATATTAAATTTGGATAATTTTTAGTAACATTTTATAAATAATAAAATTGTTTTAAGAATAAATCTAACCAATTTACAATATTTTCTAATTTTAAAATAATTCAGTCACCACTGTCACTTTTTGCTTCCCATGAGTGTTTTTATTTATAATATAAACTGTTTAATATAAATTATTAAAATACGTCAAGAATATCACAAATAAATATAAAACTTATCATGGACTTGTGCTGTTTCTGCACAAAATGATATTTTAATTATTTTTTTAAGGGTTTAGAGTTTAGTCACTTGTGTAATATTTTACCAGATTGAAAAGCTTCATTTAAAGATTAATTTTCAATAAAAAAGTGATTTTCGAAAAAAATGGACTTATGCGGTTTCTGCACAAAACGCTTCATATTAAATTATTTTCAAACACTATACATAAAATTCTTTGCAGAAATTCAATTATTTTCAAAAATAACAGAACTTTTAGAAGGAATTCAATTATTTTCAAAATTTATCATAAAATTCTTCGCAAAAATTCTATTATTTTCAAAACTTTTAATAACGTTCTTGTCAAGAATTCAAATTTTTTAATAAATTAACAAAATTCTTTGTAAGAATTCAATTATTTTCATAAAGGATAAAATTCTTAGTATAGGAATTAGATTATTTAAAATTTTTTTTTACAAAATTCTTTGAAGAAATTCAATTATTTTAAAGAATTGTAATATAAAATTCTTATCAAGAATTCAATTATCATTATAAATATTAAAATTCTTTACAGAAATTCAATTATTTTCAAAAATAACAACATTTTTAGCATGATACAATTATTTTCAAACACTAAATAAAATTTCTTCGCAGAAATTCAATTATTTTCTAAACTTTTCATAATTTTTTTCGCAGATATTCAATTATTATTAAAATAATGTAATACAATAAAATTCTGAAAAAGAATTCAATTATCGCATTATAAATGCCAAAATTATTTGCAAAAATTCAATTATTTTCAAAAATTTCATAAAATTCTTCGCAGAAATTTAATTATTTTTAAAACATTCAAATAAAGTTCTTGGCCAAGAATTCGAATATTATCTTTTCATAAATAACAGAATTCTTCCTAAAAATTCAATTCTTTTCAAAAATTTTAATAAACTTCTTTGAATTCTCGTTGAATTTTGTAATAAAAATTGATTTAAAAATGAATTTCAGTTAAAATTTGATATAATAATTGAATAATATTAAAAGCATTATAGCGTACTAATTTTTAACAATAATTGAATTTTGAAAAATTTGCAAATTAAAATTTTAAGAAAATTTGAATTTTTCATACTTTTAACCAACAATTCTGTAGAATTAATTACTTTTGAAAAAGTTTAATTGAATTTTTTTAAAATTATTTAAATTTTTCATTTTCTACAATTGTATTTAATTGAAGAATTTCCTAATAATCGAAATTTCACGTCAAATTGTATTGTTAAGAAATGGATTTGAAAATTCTCAAAATGAACTTTTTTGCAAAGTATTAAATTTACAGAAGAATTTTGGTTGAAAATTGTAGAAAATAATAATTGAATTGAAATGATGAAAATAATTTTGAAAAAATTGCAGTAACAATATTCTTATAATGTAAAATAATGATTTTATCACACTGTCATCTTTCATTATTAGAAAACATGAAGACTCGGAGTTATCGATTTCTTTATGTTTTATAGTTATGAGAAATCTAATTTATATTTTTAAGTAAAATTTTCTCTTACTTTACTCGGACTGGTTATATTTTTGTCTGTAATCCGTCCGTAATTTTTAATTTTTGGTCCGTAAAGTCCGTATTTTTAAATACTTTCTCTGGTTCGGGCCCTGGTATCTAAATTTTTGTATTCCTAGAGTGTCATATTCCCTTAACAAATGACACGGACGACAATTTTTCAATTTAAAACATTTTTGAAAGAATTAATATTTCGAGGATTTGAATGAATTTTCGTGTTATATGATAATGAATAATTTTTTAACTGATTCGGTCTTAATTAGAAACCGTGGGATCCTTGGAAGTGATGACGCACATGTCTCGAGAATAATAATAATTGGTTTTCCAAGGAATTTTTGCGAGGGGAATGAATGAATGATTGACTTGACACGTGAATTCCAGCATGTCGCGCTTTGCAAAGCATATTCTTTAATTACAGTAAAGCAGTAATTCTGTGGAATATTTATGAATGCATTCAGCATATTGCATTGATGATACAATATACTACTATTCCCACAATTTTCGAAAGATGATATATAAGTAAAAATATATTTTATTTTGTAAAATTCATTTTCATTATTTGCAACAGAGTTGTCCTGAGGCTTGGGAGCTCAACTGCTTTTTCCAACGATCTTCAACTTTTAGAAAATGAAGTAAAACCACTTCGAAAGAAATCTTCATGTCCAAGGGACTACAAAAGGACTAGTGTAGAAACTCATTTCAGAAGTGCAGACTTTATTTTGGATTGGTGTTCTTTCAGATTGGTTTGTAGCGTTTAAGCGATTAAGGACATTACAAAAAGTTTTCAATTTTCGTTTCTATCAAAAAGAGATTATTTTATGTCTTATGCTACTATTTGGGTATTTTTTTAGATTTCAGTCACTAAAAGCTCCTTTTTTTTTTTTTTTTTTTTTTTTTTTTTTTATTTCTGAGAATTTCCACTACTTTAAATTCTCAAATACTAGAAATCAAAAAACTATTCTCAAAAATTAGGTATAATCTAGTTATTTAAAACAATTCAATTATTTTCAAAAAATATTCAAAATTCAATTATTTTCAAATCTAGTATTTTCATCACATAGCAATTCCATTTTTTAAAAAAATTTTTGATAAAATTCTAAGCAAGAATTCAATTATTTTTAATACTATTTTAAAATTAGTTAATCGAAAAATTCAATTATTTTCAGAAATAAAGTTTTCCACAAGAATTCAATTATGAAAAATAAAATTTTCATAATATTTATTATATTTCGAACAAATTAATTATTTAAAACAATGTTTATAAAATTCTTTTAAATAATTCAGTTATTAAAAAAAAAAAAATTTTCATAGGATTTCAATCATTTTTTTACATTTTAATAACATTTTTCGAAATAATTCATTTATTATCATGAATAATAAAATTCTTCTCTCAGAAAATCAATTATTTTTGAAAATTTTAATAAAATAATTCTTTGCAATTATTTAATTATTTTCATAAATAATAAACTTCATCGCAGAATTTCAATTATTTTTAATACAATTTTACAGGAATTGATTAAAAAAAGTACCTAATTATTCTTAAAAATTTAATTTCAATTTCTCAAAATAATCAATTATTTAAAAAAATGTTTTTTTTTTAATTTTTTAGAAGAATTGAATTATTTAAAAAAATATTAGAATTTTTTACAGGAATTTAATTATTCTTTTAGATTCTAACAAAATTTTTCGGAATAATTCATCTATTACCAAAAATAATAAAATTCTTCTCAGGAATCAATTATTTTTGAAAATTTTAATAAAATTCTTAGCAACTATTCAATTAATTTCAAAAATAATAAAATTCATCTCAGGATTTCAATTATTTTTAATATAATTTTACAGGAATTGATTGAAAATGTATAATTATTATTAAAAATTTAATTTCAATTCCTCGAAAAAATCAATTATTTAGAAAAATGTTTTTTCAAAATTCTTTGGAAGAATTCAATTATTTACAAAAATATTAGAATTCTTCACAGGAATTCAATTATTTTCAAATATGTTAATAAAATTGTTCGAAAGAAATCAATTATTTAAAATAGAATTTTAATTAAATTTTTTTGAAATAATTCAATAATTATTCTTTTTGATTTTAATAACATTCTTCCCAGGAATTCAATTATTTGCATAAATAATTCTTCGAATTAATTCAATAAATTATTAAAGATAAATAACAAAATGATTCACGAACATTCAATTATTTTGAGTCATTTTAATAAAATTCTTTGCAAAATTCAATCATTTTTGATAAATAACAATATTCATCACAAAAATTCAATTATTTTTAAGGTATTTGTCGCGTAAATTCGTTTTCGACAGTTTTTTTTTAAATTTCACATAATTATTCTTTGGATATTTATCTACAAAATAAGGCCTATTAAAATAAAATTGACCGTCTGTAAGTCTAAAAAAATGAAATCAAAGTTTCGATTTTTAACATGTAAGGTATAGGAAAACCATATGAAAACCACAGATTTTTAATTTTTGCACTTATACTAATCGACAGATTTTTTAGAAAAACTAAAGTTTTATTTATTGAACCAAAATGAACTTTTATAAAAAAAAATGAAAATTTTTCATTGTCTTGTTTAAAAGATATTTAACATCAAACTTGAAAAATTATTTTAACATTTATTGTAAATGACAGGTGAATTCGTAAACGTGGCAATAGCGCTTGTTAAATACTACAGCTCGTCTGCTACTTTTGGCGCGAAATTTTAAAGACGGCCATACGCTAAACTTGCGACGTTGCCACGATCGTTTTTCATGCGAGAGGTTATGAATATACATTGAGAACATCTGTGTGTCAAACTGTACGTCCGCAAAAGTTTTTCGGAAACTCGCATTCATAATCGTTTCATAAGTACAGTCAACAGATACAAACTTTTGAGAGTGACCAGTCGCGCGACAAATACCTTAAAAGTAATAAATTTATTCTTGGAAATTAAATTATTTGAAAAAATTCTAATAAAATCATTCTCAAGAATTCAATCATATGCATAAATAATAAAAAGCTTTTTAGGAATTCAATTATTTTCAAAAAAATTTAATAAAATACCACACATGCATTTAATTATTGGCAAAAATTTTAATAGAATTCTTTGCAAAATTTAATTATTTTTAAACACTTTTTGCAATTCAATGATTTTCAATATCAACTATTTTCATAAAATTTTCAAACAGAATTCAATTATTTAAACCTTTTTTTTAAAAGTCTTCGTAAGAATTCAATTCTTTTTATGAATAATAAAAATCTCTCAGGAATTCAATTATTTAAATTATAATTTGCATAAAATTAGTCGAAAGAAATTAATTATTTAAAAATGTTTATAAAATAGATTTGCTTTTTTTAAACAATTACATAATCAAATCATAACTTATTCAGAAACGAAAGAATAAAATAATTTGTTTGTGATGCTTCTCAATCTCTCTAAAGTGAGCAAAATCTATTGAGCAGCAATGTTTATTTATAAATAAATTATTGACATTGCTGAAATATTGAACACTTTAGATTGAAGAAAGCCACGATTTGCATCAAGAGAGTGCAAGACGAGGTCCCAGTATGAATGTCATTGGAAGACCACCATCGAATTTGGTGGAAAATTCCGAGTGGCGCTGGACCCAACCAACGAAATCTGGAGTTCCAACCAGAAATTACTTCAGAGAAATAGTCACTACGATTTTCATTCCTGGAATTATACTTATAATTCTATTAGGGGTCTTGAGCACGGCCTTGTGTCTTCATCACGACAAATTGTAAGTTCATTGCTTTACTATTATTATTATTATTATTATTATTATTATTGTTATGTTAATTTTGAAACAAAAATAAAATCAGTCGACGCTTATCGGGAAAGACAAGTAGATTGTTCGATATTTAGTTTAGACGTCATTCGAAACACCCACTTGTATCCTTATTCGTTTATCGTTTCCGCGATGAGCTATAAAGTGTGATAAAAAATTAACGCTTTACTGAATTAAAAAAATCAATTTCCATTTATATTTCAAAACTCGAAAGCCAGAGGAACTGTTTATAATCGGTTTAATCTCCTAGGTCAACTTTTTAAACTGTAATGTTTTGCTACGTCAACAAATTATCTGCAATACGTCAGTGCATTGACGACGTAATAATAACCATTATTGAAACGTAACGTCTGAAGACTTTAATGAAACTTTTTTTCCTTTCTCATTCAGCCACATTTCAATAACTTGAAATTCTGTTAACGATTGAAATTAATTAAAAGGGTGTACCGTAAATTGAATGAGGCGATTTTTAAGCCATTCGAGCATGAAAAGAGCAATAAAATGTTGTTGATTAGAAGTCGACCGTGACATGTCGGATCTTTAACATATAAGCGAATTACGTCACTGATAATTCACGTCACACGAATGGAAAACTAGCGACTGCAATAAGTGACCGGTAAACCGTTGTCTTGTTTGATCATAAAGCAATAGTGATGGCTCGCGGTCACTTACCCGCGCTAGGCATGTATATGAGGAACAATGTGTATGAATAAATTTTCTAGTTGTGTGCTATGCAGAGGCGCACACTCTTTTCAGGCGTTAACACTGTCACTTATTAAAATAAACTGAATACTCGTAATGATCAAAGAGTTCAAGCGCCAATTACTTTATATGTGAACACCCATTTCATTGGACAATTAACTATGATTAAATTATCTGCACTATGATCATCGTGGATGCTTGAGGGTCATTTATTTAAGACCAAACAAATTGCCCTTTATTCAGTAAATCAATCCGTTCAGAGATGACTTATTCTTTGTTGATTATTTATTAAAGTGCTTCAACCAAACGGAACAAGAATTATTAGGGGTGCCACAAAAAATTCATTTTTATTTTTCCTTACTTTTTCCCCTTTTTCCTGACTGATTTTCACTTTCTCCCTGATCCTAAAGAATATTCTGCGATTCACTCTAAAAATTATTAGATACTCAAAAAAATGTTCTATTACATTTATTTACGAACTTCTCAAATTGTAAAATTATTCGAAAACATCAATAACTTCATTTTTAAATAAATATTTAATTATTATCGTTCCACAGAAAATAAGATTTGCAAAAATTTCAAATTCAAACCTTTTTGAAATTAAACAACTTATAAAAGTATTATATCATTATTTTATATTAAAAATATTATTTGTTGCTGAAACTTCTTAAAAATTATTTTCATCATATTCAATTATTATTTTCTAGAATTTTAAACTAAAATTCTTCTCTAAATCAACTATTTTTAATATTTTTTTGAAAAAGTTCTTTGATAATTTTCAAATACATTTGTTTAAAATTCAATTTTATGAAACTTTGATTATTCGAAAATTCTTTAATTATAAATACATTGTAAAAAAAATTTTTTTAATTTTCCCAAAAAAATTTAGGAAGCAAATTTCACTAATTATTTTAGAAAAATTTACTAAACATAGATAAGGGAATTTTTCTAAAAAAATTATCGAAAACTTCCTATTAATTTAGAGACATTCTCATTCGAAATAATGTAGAAAAAATCCCAAAAGTTTGGAAAAATTCTCTTTTTAGGAAAATTTTCTTATGAAAATATTGGAAAATTTCCATATAACTTCAAATTATATAAAAAAAATTAATTAAAAGTATATGTAAAATTCAAATTTTCAAATATTTTCATTTGAAATCTTTTGAAACTCAATACTTTATGAGAATATTATTATAAAACATAAGGACATATGAGATAGATTTCTTCATGTTTTTATAATAATTAAAAATATCCCAGTGATAAAATCATTATTTTATATTGTAAAAATATTGTTGCAGTAACTTTTTAAAAATTATTTTCATCTTTTAAATTCAATTATTACTATTTTCTAGAATTTTTAACTAAAATTCTTTTTCAAATCAATTATTTTTAATAATTTCTGAAAAAGTTCTTTGACAATTTTCAAATCCATATTTGTTCACAATTCAACATTACGAAATTTTGATTATTCGGAAATTCTTCAATTAAATATATATTAGAAAATAAAGACTTCAAATAATTTCAAAAAAAAAAATTCAATTAAACATTTTTAAAAAAATTAATTCTACAGAATTGTTAGTTAAAAATACGAAAAATTCAAATTTTCAAAGATTTTAATTAAAAACCTTTTCAAAATTCAATTATTTTTAAAATTCCCGCTACTATAATGCTTTTAATATTCAATTATTTTCTAAAATGTTAACAGAAATTCATTTTGAAATAAATTTTTATTATAAAATTCTACGGGAATTCAATTATTTAAATACAAAAATAAATAATTTAATTTAATACCTAGTTGAATGTTTCTTACAATTGAAATTTTAAGAAGAATTTTATTGACAACTTTTGAAAATAATTAATTTCTATTACGGAATTTAAATAAAAATTTTACTGAAAGTTATTGAATTAAAGAATTTTATCACAATTTTTGAAAATAATTGAAAACTTTTGAAAAATTTTATAAGAATTTTGAAAAAGAATTGAATTCATAAGAAGAATTTAAATAATAATTTATGAAAATAATTGCATTTATGAGAAGAATTTTATTTGTTTAAATAATTGAAATTTTGACAAGAATTTTATTAAAATTTTTGAAAATAATTTACTTCTTGAGAAGAATTTCGCTACCCACTTATAAAAATAACTTAATTCATTACGAGAATTTTTCAAAAATTTTGAAAGTAATTTAATTTTTTCAAAGTATTTATTACTTTTCAAAAGAATTGAATTCTTCTGATAAATTTTGATATTTATCAAAATAATTGAATTTTGTGAAAGAATTTTATTAAAATTCCTTAAATTTAATATTAATATTCAATTATTATCAAAAATTTTTAACTAAAATTCATTTTTAAATCAATTTTTTTTAAAAATTGTAGGAGACTTCAATTGTTTAAATTCAAAAATAAATAATTAATTAAATAAATGAATGTTTCTCAAAATTGAATTTTCATTTAAAGAATTTAAAAATTCTTGTAAAATTGTATTGAAAATAATTAAAATTCTATGATGATTTTTATTATTTACGAAAATAATTGAATTATTGCAAAGAAATTTATAGAAAATTTGTAAATAGTTGAATTCTTGTGTTTTATTATTTATAAAAATAAATTCTTATTTGCTTAGAATTTTATAAAAAATTTTGAAAATAATTGAATTTTGAAAAAGAATTTTATAATTTTTAAAGATAATTGAAATTTTGACGAGAATTTAAAAAAATTTTTTGAACATAATTGAATTTTTGAAACATTTATAACTTCTCTAAAATTTCATTTTTCTTTGTGTGTTTTTAACTAAAATTGTTCTATAAATCTATGATTTTTAATAATTAATTAAATACATATTAAAAAATTGAATAAAACTAATTTCAGAAGAATTTGAATTATTAAAATATTTTAAAAATCTAGGTTATTTAAATTTTTTTTAATTAAATTCGTTCAAAATTGAAATTTTCTAAAATTTCAAATTAAAACCTTTTGAAGTTCATTTATTTATGAAATAATTGTAAATGCAACTCTTTTAAAATTGAATTAATTTTAAAGTATTTAAATTAAATTATTCATTAAATAATTTGTATAAGTAATAATTTTGTAATAGTTTTTGAAGAATGAAATTATTTAAAAAGAAATTATTGTCAAAAATATAATAATAATTAAAGGTTTTGTGTTAGAATTCGTGATAATTTCATAGTTTCTGAAGCGAACAAATAGGACACAAAAATTCGTAATTTTCTTATGAATTTTGAAAATTAAAGTTTTTTAGTACTTTTATTAAAAATCCCTGACTTTTGCGGCTGTAGACGCAAATTAGGTTAATATATAGAAAATTTCTAAGTAGAATGGTTATGCTCGTTATGCTTAATCCAAAAAGTATTTCTCGGGGACTCTTGTCGAAGTGCGTAAGGCCAATAGGGCAGGAGTATAAACAAAAACAAAAAAAAAAATTCCTGACTTTTGCCTGATTTCCCTGACTTTTCCCTGAATTCCCTGACCTGTGGCAACCCTGATTATGTTAATAACAATTTAGTAAAATTATCCGTCTTCTTCTTTCATTTCTTAATTAATCTAAATAATAATTGTTTTCACTGAAAACTTTTGTTAATTTAACAAAATTTATCAAGTCCTATCAGTTTGAATTCAGTTTTTAAAGAGAATAGTTTATTAATTATTTTTCACAAATATTAAACATTTTTTTCAATATACTCTCTACAAGTTTAAATTTATCGATGAAAATTTCAATTCAGTTTAACATTATTCATTTATATTTTTTTAAAAGTATATTTAAAGTAATTAAATATTACAAATTTCATTGACGACTTTCTCAAGGATGTACAGTCGATCTACGCACGCGACTAATAATATCCTTATCGCGTTTATGATAATTTATGCAATGAACAGCACGTCTCGCACACAATTGCGACGATTTCTGAAAGCACGTATAGTTGTATTATTATTATTATTATTATTATTATTATTAGCTTCAGGCACAACAAATCAACGATAGTTTTGGACTTTAATAAAACTTTGGAACTTTATTTTCATTCATTGAAAAAAAAGTCCGAATGTAATAATCACAATTTTGGTTAACAATGAGAATTGAAAACAATTTGAAAATAACCAAAATTTTGATTCTCCTAGCACTAGAATTATTATTATTATTATTATTTGTATAATTGTAAGAATAATTGTTGCAATTATTATTTATTACAATGTATTATATTTATATCTTTTGATTTTATTTTTGTAGGATCGATCCAGAATCAGACAAATATTTCCATGAACTGTTTAACCTTTTCCTTGATCAAAAAGAGATCGCGAGGTAAATTTTCTAGTGAAGATGTCAATCTTGTAAATTGCTAATTTAAAATAAGGAATCTGTAACAATATTAAAAATACATATATCATTTTCTATTTGTTTCCTAAATTTTAATTTTAAAGATAATACTTTTTACAATTATTGTTTATCTCTAATCTTCACCTAAATTTTCAATAAAATAATAGTTTATTAAGATTAAAATGCAATTTAGTAAAATCCGTGAAATGAAAATAACGATTTAAAAACCTAAAGCTTTGTTTCTATAAAATTGAATTTCGTATTTTTACAATGAGCCTCTACTTACATAATTGTATACTTTATTATAGTTGCATATTATAATTTATTTATTTCTTATTGCATCTGTATAGAAATCAATGTTGCATGTTATTTTATACTTTATTTTTATTTCAGAATGAATTTACTACTGGAGAATTTCAAAGTTGCTTCAAATTTTTTACTTACATAATTTAGTGGATTTTATTATTTTTCTATTTTTGCATTATTTACACGTGCATGCATGGATTTCAAAAAATAATAAATGGTGCGTATTTTTTATTAAAAAAAAAAGAATTTTTAAAGATCAATTTTTTTAGAGAAATGGAAACTACTCATTTTCTATTTATACTTCTTTAAAAGAATGAAAAACAAATTCTCTAAAAAAAAAGATTACTTTGTTGGAAATCCTGGATTTGCGTTTTCTATAAAATATTATTTTTCAGAGAAAAAAAAGAACCATCTCCAGTAGAGGAGCATGGAACTAATGGTGTTCAAATGGTGCAATATGCAACATCCAGTAAAGGAACATTGAGATCACTCTCTACTCAGCCCACAAGTCCGAGCAATTCTTTGTCTCGTAGTCCAAAGTGAGTGAATTAATGTTTATCAATTTTTAACTTTCAAATCTAAACATAACATTCAAATATTCGTAACTTATAAAATTTTCTCAAAATTCAAACGAAAATGAAAGTGAATATTTCAACTCAAAAATGAATACCATTTAACAGTATTACATATAATAAATCAAATTTTTACTTATCAGAATTTCACGCTTCGCACTTATCTACTAAAACCTACTATTTACTACTTTTCTTACGTTAGGCTACTATTTGGGTACTTTTTTTAGATTTCAGCCACTAAAAGCTACCATTTCTGTTTTTCTTTTGAGAATTTCTATAACTTTAAATTCGCTAATACTAGAAATCAAAAAACTATTCTCAAAAATTATAATTAAATAATTTTTTAAAACGATTCAATTATTTTCAACAAATATTCGAAATTGAATTATTTTCATAAATAATAAAATTTCCCCAGGAAATCAATTAATTTAGAATAACATCTTCTAAAAAATCAATTATTTAACAAAATTTTTATACAATTCTTCACAATAATTCAATTACTTTCACTAACAATAACATTTTTCATGGAAATTCAATTATTTAAAAAAAAGTTTGATAAAATTCTAAGCAAGAATTCAATTATTTTTATAAATAATACAATTCATCGAAGAATTTCAATTATTTTTAATACTTTTTTAATTTAATTAATCGAAAAATTCAATTATTATCACAAATAAAGTTTTCCACAAGAACTCAAATATTTAAAATAAAATTTTCATAATAATATTTATTATATTTCGAACAAATTAATTATTTAAAACAATGTTTATAAAATTCTTATGAATAATTCAATTATTTTAAAAAAAAAAATTTTCATAGGATTTCAATCATTTTAAAACATTTTAATAACATTTTTCGAAATAATTCATTTATTATCATAAATAATAAAATTCTTCTCAGAAATCCAATTATTTTTGAAAATTTTAATAAAATAATTCTTTGCAATTATTCAATTATTTTCATAAATAATAAACTTCATCGCAGGATTTCAATTATTTTTAATACAATTTTACAGGAATTGATTAAAAAATGTAATTATTCTTAAAAATTTAATTTCAATTTCTCGAAATAATCAATTTATGTATTTAAAAAAATGTTTTTTTTAAAAATTTTTTGGGAGAATTGAATTATTTACAGAAATATTAGAATTTTTCACAGAAATTCAATTATTTTAAATATAATTTTAATTAAAATTTTTTTAAATAATAATTTAATTATTCTTTTAGATTCTAACAAAATTTTTAGAAATAATTCAATTATTACCATAAATAAATAAATTTATAAATTTCTCGAAAAAATCAAATATTTGAAAAATTGTTTTTTGTAAATTCTTAATCCGTAGTTATGATACGCAAATTTCTTACAAACGCACTAAGAGTAACTTTTTCCAAAATTCTTTGGAAGAATTCAATTATTTACAAAAATATCAAAATTTTCAACAGGAATTCAATTACTTTCAAATATTTTAATAAAATTCTTCGAAAAAATTTAATTATTTTAAATACAATTTTAATTAAATTTTTTTGAAATAATTCAATTAATTCTTTTAGATTTTAATAAAATTCTTCCCAAGAATTCAATTATTTACACAAATAATTCTTCGAAAGAATTTAATTATGTCGATAAATAAGAAAATTATTTCCGAATATTCAATTATTTTGAGGCATTTTAATAAAATTCTTTGCAAAATTCAATTATTTTCATGAATAAAATATTCATCACAAGAATTCAATTATTTTTAAAAGTAATTAATTTCTTCTTGGAAATTCAATTAATTAAAAAAAATTCTAATAAAATCGTTCGCAAGAATTCAATTATTTTCATAAATAATAGAATGCTTTTTAGGAATTCCATTATTTTCAAAAAAAATTTAATAAAATATCACACAGACATTCAATTATTCTGAAAAATTTTAATAGAATTCTTTGTAAAATTTAATTATTTTTTAAACACTTTTCGCAATTCAATGATTTTGAATATCTACCTACTATTTTCATAAAATTTCCAAACAGAATTCAATATTATTTGAAAAAAAATTTTTGTAATAATCTTCGTAAGAATTCAATTCTATTCATGAATAATACAATTTTCTCAGAAATTCAATTATTTAAATTATAATTGCATAAAATTAATCGAAAGAAATCAATTATTTAAAAAACTTATAAAATTCTTCGCAAGATTTAAATTATTTTTATAAATATTTAAATTCTTTCATGGATAATTATAAAATTCGTTGCAGGAATTGAATTTATTAGCAGGATAAGAAAGAAGTAAATATTTTTGGTGAAAATTAGAAAAAAGTGAAGGAAATAAAATAAGAATTGAATTTTTGTCAGTTTTGTGAAGTGTCTAAAACGAGTTTTTTAGTCGTCAAGTTTAATTTTTCGATAGCTACTTTTTCACTACTTTTTTTCAGTTTGAAAGCTACTTTTTTTTAAATAACAATTTGTTTGTGCCAATAAAACTTGAGACAAATGAAAATTTATCTGACTGATGGTAAAAGTTATGGATTCATTGAAATTCTGTTAATTGGTATTTCCACTAATTTAAAATTCGATTAGAATAGATGTCTTTTCAAGAATAGGTAGATTAATTATAAATTCTATCAAACAAAATGTCTGTTAAACAATAATTTTGAAGACCTTATATATTCTTTTGAGTAAAAGTTGGGTTAATTAAAAATTCGCGTTAATTTAAAATCGAAATTTTTAAATTCAACTGTATGGGAATTTTATGTAATAATAAATTCTGTAAAGAAAGATGCTGTGGTATTCTACTCTCACTGAACCTTTCCCAACATCTTACAATGGTTCGCAGTGTCTTAGTTCTTAGAAAAAAACGATTTCTAAGAACTGACGCTTCCGCGCGTTCTTCAAGCAACTTTTACCTTGCTTTTCCCTTCTCAGGTGCATTTCTTTCTTTCCAGAACTACCGTTGAGAGGACCAATCCATACATTCGACCGAACCCTCCCCCTTATATGGGGCCCAACAACTTGTAAGTTTATATTTTAAGAATTTTTCTATAAATATAACATTTTTTTTTACATTTTTCTCAAATTTATTATATGCGATCAAAAAAATATAATTATATATGTATATATATATATTTATTTTTACAGACTTCGACTTCACGAGGAACCAGCAAAGACGTGGTTTTGCTGAAAGTTCAAATTCAACTGAAATTCAAAAACATTCATATATATATATGTTTATATTAATAAAGAAATTTTTGCGATACAATGTTCGTATTATAAAATACGGTAATAATAAAGTTATGTTTTTTCTAAACTAATAATGTATATTTAAACAATTATGTTAATTGCATATAACGAAAGAGTTTATAAACTTTTTTCACACTCATATTTGCGGTTTATTATAATATAGTCTCAACAAATATGATACTATTTACTATTAAAATATAACATTAGAAAATCATAATTTATTTATGTTTACACTTTAATATTATGTGAAATAAAAATTTAATTATTATAATAAAAATAATAAATAAAAAATTTAAAGTTTTTTAGTGATTAAATTTGTTTTAAATTTGTGTAAATGCCAAACTAAAACATTAATTTTATGTAATTAATTATTTTTAATAATTTTGTATATTTTTGTTTTGTTTTTTTAGATTATATTCATTTATACAATTTAATCCTATTTGCTAATTAATATTTTACAATATTTTACATTTACAGGGCTCAAAGCAGTGAAAGTATTTAAAAATACAAACTTTACAGAGCAAAAATTTTAGAATTAAATTATTATTTTTAAGAATTTTTATCTAAAATTCTTCTTTATATCGATTATTATTTTATATAATTTTCAAAAAAGTTCTGTGACAATTTTGAATAATTCATTTCTTTACAAGATTCAGTTTTGCAAATTTCCAATTATTCGTAAATTCTTTAATTAAATAAGTATTAGAAAATAGAAACTAAAAATAATATTAAAAAAACTCAATTAATCTTTTTCAAAAAAATTAATTACAAAATTCAATTATTTCTTAAAATTCACGCTCTATTGCTTTTAATAATCAATTATTATTTCAAATTTTAACTGAAATTCATTTTTATGAAATGAAAATCAATTTTAATTTGAAAATTCTACTAGAATTCAATTATTTAAATACAAATTTAAATGTAAAAAGGCAAATAAATAATTTATTGTATAATTGAACGTTTCTTAAAATTCAATTCCCATAAAAAATCGTTATCAACAAATTATCAAGTAATTGAATTCTATGAACGAATTTTAATAAAATTTTTAAGAATAATTACATTTTTCGAGAAATTCGATTAAAATTGAATTAAAAATAATTTGAAATTCTGCATTGATTTTTATTATTTATGAAAATAATTGAATTCTTACGAAGAATTTTATTAAAATTTTCCAAAATAATTAAATTCTTGTAAAAAATTAACAGGAATTCAATTATTTTAAAAAATTTTAATAAAATTATTGGCATTAAATTGAAAATAACAAAATTCTCTTCAATTACTTTCAGAAATTTTAATAAAATTTTTCCCAAGAATTTAAATATTGTTTTGTAAAATAATAAAAATCTTTGCACAGATTCAATTATTTTCAAAAATATCAGAATTTTAGGAGAAATTCGAATATTTTAAAAAGTTTTGATAAAACTTTTTTTTGGTAAAAATTTAATTATTTTTAAGACAATTTTAAAAAAATGTCTCGATAAAATTCAATTATTTTTAAAATTTTAATGAAATTCTTCGAAAGAATTCAATTATTAATAATCTAAGATTTTAACTGAAATCTATATTTTTTAAATCAATGTTTATGAGAAAATTCTACCAGAATTCAATTATTTAATTATTACAAAAATAAATAATTTATTGAACAATAATTGAATGTTTCTTAAAATTCAATTCGATTCGATTAAAATTCTATTGAAAATAATTGAATTCTTCTAAAAAGAATTTTCTTACTTTTGAAAATAATTGAAATTTTGCAATAGATTTTATTAAAATTTTGGAAAATAATTAAATATTGTTACTTTAAAAAATAATTGAATTCGTGTGATAAATATTGTTAATTATGAAAATAATTGAAATTTTTTAATGAATTTTATTAAAATTTTTGATAAATAATTGAAATTTGTCGAAGAATTTTGCTATTTATTTTTAAAGATAATTGAAATGTTGACAATGTTTTTTAGATTTTTTTTTTTAAATAATTGAATTTCGAAAAAGAATTTTAATATTTCTAAAAATAATTGAAATTTTGACGAGAATTTAAAAAAAATTTTGAACATATATAATTGAATTTTTGCGAAGAATTTTATTACTTTTAAAAATAATTGGCTTTCTGCAATCATTTGTAATTTCTCTAAAATTCTCAAAATTATATTGTACAATTTACGAACTTTTCATCCTTTTTGAATGAAATTACGGACTTTACGGACCTTTTTTAAAAAAACGGACTTTTACGGACTTGGGGAACGTTCATAAACTACGCACGTCTAGGGGGAGGGGGGGGGGTCAAGCAATTGTCTACCATAAGAGGAAAAAATGTCTACTGGTCCTTGAAGTCCTGGAAATGTCCTGGACTTTCAACTTTTGTCCTTGAATTTTCCATATTTTGCTTTTAAATATTCCATAATTTAAAAATTTTAGTCAAATTTTAAAAAAATAATTTTTTTTTATCCATCAAAAAATAATTTCAATATAAATATAAATAAATAAATAAATAATAATAATAATAATAATAATAATAATATAAATAAATATAAATATTTTTGTTCAAGTAGGTTAATTGAAATTATGCTAATCGTAATATGAAATAATATTACAAATTTTAATGTCCTGGAATATGTCCTGAAAATGCCCTGGAATTCCAAGTAATATTTTCAGTAGACACCCTGATTATAATAGTGGAGACAGGTGGAACAGGTGCCACAGATTTTTTCTTTCTACATCCCTGATGCGCACCCACGCCAAAATTTCTTGCCGCGAATAGCGTAAATTTATAGAACTATGTCCACATAATATATGACATGTAGAGAACTTGTTTTTGTGCGTAAAGAAATTGACAATGGTCCCTTTATTTATTTTAAAAGTGGAACGTTAATGTGGATCGGAGAAAGTCGTTCGATTTTTTTCTAAAGAAATGGCGGGCATTGTACCAATTCCCGGCCGATCCGGCAGAAAACAGTGGACATTACACGGTAATTACTTTCGTTTTCAATCAATCATAAGAATCTATAAAGATAAGGCCTATAATGGTTGTGAATTTATATTGGTGACAGTTGCTTTTCGACAACCACGTGGCTTAAATGTCAAAGTTTGTTTACAATCAAAATATTTTCCAGCGCACTTAGGAAATTGACGATTCTAACCTTAAAATTGCAAACTTTCAATTTTTACCATTTTGACAGCTCAAAAGTTTTGCCTTGCATTCAAATACCTATTTGAAAGTAATGTTATAAAATATAGTTATTAAATAAAACATGTGAATTTCTTTAATGTTTAATTCATTTATTTTAGGATTGATAATTCAGAAATTTTTAAATATTTGAGCCTAATACTTGAAGGTTATAATTATATAAAATCGATTGTCCTTCACCGAAATATACAATATATATACAATAAAAAAAGAATCTCGTTATTAAAAAATTCAGTCTTTCAAAAATTATGGTAAATTTTAATTTCTCTTCTATAGGATTTTAACTTTTCTAAAGGAATAAATTTTTATACGTATTTTGCTGGTTTTTTAAATTTCTAAAGCTTACGAATCTTAAGAAAAATTATAAGCAGATACCTAAATATTTAGGGGCTTCTAATAAGGTAATTTTGAATTTATAGATGGACCAAGAGGATCATTGCGAAGATTGCGATCACAACTTGCTGAAGATGGTTGCCCTGAATCACAAGTTGTTTTGGCTAAACAATTATTGGAGGAGCAGTGTGGTGAGCATTTCAAATTCATTCTTTACAAAAATTCATTCAAATTTTTATTAATCAGAGTCATTGTTTGTTGAAAAGACAAAGAAGAAATTATTAAAATTATCGCAAAACTCGTAAATAAAAAAAATATATATTCAAAAGTCAATTATAATCAATCATATACATTATAATAATCGTAAGTTTCCCTTTCGGTTAATAAATTTTATCTGCATTCATTTGTTTAATTGTTTTGAAAATTAATTTTTGTGGGTTATTGTCATTTTTTTTAATGTCAAAAAAAAAACCAAAAAAACTCGTTTTATTCGCTTTACAAAATTGACAAAAATCCCATTCCATATTTTTTATTTTCCTGACTTTTACCTAATTTTCATCAAAGAATTTAAACATTTAGAAAAATAATTCAATTCTTGCCAAGAATTTTATAAAATTTTTTTAAATTTAAATAATTCAATTCCTGAGAAATTGTTATTACCCATGAAAAAAATTTGAATTCTTACGAAGATTTTTACAAGAAATTTTTTAAATAATTGAATTCTGTTTGAAAATTTTATGAAAATAGTGGATATTGAAAATCATTGAATTGCGAAAAGTTTTTAAAGATAATTAAATTTTACAAAGAATTCTATTAAAAAATTTGTCAATAATTGAATGTCTGTGGGAAATTTTATTAAATTTTTTTTTAAAATAATTGAATTCCTAAAAAGCATTTTATTGTTTATGAAAATAATTGAATTCTTGCGAACGATTTATTAGAATTTTTTAAAATAATGGAATTTACAAGAAGAAATTTATTACTTTTAAAAATAATTGAATTATTGTGATGAATATTGTTATTTATGAAAACTAGCGACATATCCTCACTCGCTAACACTCGTTCGGTTGTATTTAAACTCAACATAATTGAATTTTCGGGAGCAATTTTCTTATTTATCGACATAATTGAATTCTTTCGAAAAAACATTTATGTAAATAATTGAATTCTTAAAAAAAAATTTAATTAAAATTTTAAAAAATAATTGAATTATTTCAAAAAAATTTAATTAAAATTCTATTTAAAACAATTAATTTCTTTCGAACAATTTTATTACATTTTTGAAAATAATTATTATTATTCCTCGAAAAAATCAATTATTTAAAAAAATTTTATTTTAAATTCTTTGAAAGAATTCAATTGTTTACAAAAATATTATAATTTTTCAGAAGAATTCAATTATTTACTAAAATATTTTAATAAAATTCTTCTCGGGAATTTAATTATTTTTAAAAATTTTAATGTAACAACAGAAATTCAATTATTTTCAAAAATTTTAATAAAATTCTATAGAATAAGCCTCGCACTCATCAACTAAAACCTACTATTTACTAGTTTTTTTACGATTTGCTGCTATTTTGATACTTTTTAGGGTTCCGTACACCATAGGTGTACTGACGGAACCCTTATGAAATCACTCGTGTGTCCGTCCCAGCCACGCAAAATGGGCTGTCCCCCCCCCCTTAACTTTTACAAATCTTAACCTAATGAGCTGAAATTCGGCAGGGATCTTCAGTTTTAAGTGCAGATTACAGGAAAAATATAGCGAACACAATTGACGGACATATTTGCGAACTAGGAGGAAAAGAAATAGAATTTTTCCGAAAAAATTACAAAAAATGACCCTGTCCCCCCCCCTTAACTTTTACAAATCTCAACCTGGTGAGCTGAAATTCGGTAGGGATCATCAGTTTTAAGTGCAGATTACAGGAAAAATATAGCGAACCTGATTGGTGGAGATATTTGGGAACTAGAAGGGAAAGAAATTGAATTTTTTTAAAAAAATTGCAAAAAATGACCCTGTCCCCCCCCTTAACTTTTACAAATCTCAACCTGGTGAGTTGAAATTCGGTAGGGATCTTCAGTTTTAAGTGCAAATTACAGGAAAAATATAGCGAACCTGATTGGTGGAGATATTTGCGAACTAGGAGGGAAAGAAATTCAATTTTTTCGTAAAAATAGCAAAAAATGACCCTGTCCCCCCCCTTTAATTTTATAAATCTCAAAATGGTGAGCTGAAATTCTGTAAGGATGTTCAGTTTTAAGTGCAAATTACAGGAAAAATATAGCGAACTTGATTGGTGGAGATATTTGGGAACTAGAAGGGAAAGAAATTCAATTTTTTTGGAAAAATTGCAAAAAATGACCCTGTCAATATGGATTTTTATAGTTTTTTCTTGTAATTTACATGTAATAAAAATACATATGTATACCGAATTTCAGGTCAATAAGTTTATATATGTTAATTTTAATCAATTATATTTCTTATATATATATTTTTTTATAAAAAATAAGTTTTATTTTGGTGTACGGAACCCTCGATCTTAATGCGAGTGCAACTCGCACTTGCCCGATTTTTTTATTTGTTACGCTGAAAGCTACTTTTTTCCATGTTTATGAATTTACACGTTTTAAATAATTGAATTTCAAAGAAATTATAAAAATTCAAATTTAAGAAATATTCAATTATTCAATAAATCATTTATTTTTGCATTTAAATAATTTAATTCTCGAAAAGAACTTTCTAGTAAGAATTGATTTAGAATTTAATAAAATAAAATGATTAAAGTTTTGAATAATTTTATTTATAAATTTCAATTCAACAAAATAATTGAATTTTGAAAGAATTATACTTTTGTAATTTTTAGAAATAGTTGAATTTAAAATATGCGTTACATTGAAATCAATTGAAATATTTTAACTCCTGTAGACAAAACAAATAGGAACTTAAATATTTATTTAAAAAATTATTAACAATTTTTGAATGTAATTAAGAAATTATAAAAAAAATTCAGTCGTCAAGTTTAATTTTTCGATAGCTACTTTTTTACTACTTTTTTTCTGCCTTTAAGCTATTTTTTGCTACTTTTTTAAAATTGATTATCGAGTACGAAGCCTGTAAATACCTTTTGTTAGTTTCTTTATGATTGAAAAGAAATATTTCTTTGATTTTGCTTAACACATGAATGATCTTAGAAATTTTATAGTTAGCTATGATAATTTTTACTAAAAATTTCTCAAAACAGAACTTGACGTTGACAAGGAAGAGAATGCGAAACTGGGAGTTTATTGGTTGACAAAAGCTTCTGAACAGGGAAACTTGGAAGCAACCGAGATTCTTAAAAAATGTCTAGCCAGTGGACGAGGCATCACCGAACACAATTATTACGACGTGAAAAACTGTCTAGACATGTCACAAGATGAAAAACTTGCAAGGCGCGCGGCAAGAGAAATGTTCAACAGGTAAGAGGAAGTTTAAGTATTTATTAAAAATAAATGAATCAAATGATTTAGAAATGTTCTAAGTATGGAAAGAATTGTAATTTTTCGCATAATTAATTTAACAGTTTAGCCAATGGAGAAGATTTCATAACAACCGAGCAACTTGAGCGAAAAATGAGGGAATTAACGTTTCCTTCAACGAGCAAGGAAAAGAGTAACAATACGAGGTCATGCAATCATTCCCAAAAAACTTTGAAAGACAACGTGGGCGATACTTTTCCTGAAGATGGACTCACGGAAAATTCAAATTGTTTCAAAGATGGAACTGAACGATTCGGTGAACCGCTTTCAGGTAGAAATTCAAAAAATTAACAATTAACTAG
This sequence comes from Leptopilina syphax, assembly GCA_032872505.1. NCBI lineage: Eukaryota > Metazoa > Arthropoda > Insecta > Hymenoptera > Figitidae > Leptopilina > Leptopilina syphax. Next base: position 54,206,346 of record CM065468.1, read on the forward strand.
ATAATAATCTTCGTATTTTATTCTTTCCAATTCTTTCATTCTGTCTGTCCACACTTTGAAGTTAGTTTTTGTGTAAGCTTTTGTTTTTTTTTCTTTTCTTTCTCGAAAATGAACATATATGAAAAGCATATTTTATATGCTTTTTCATACCAAATTTCGTTTGACTGATCTAAATTATGCAAAATTATTTTCTTTTTTATTTATAAAAAATAGAAAATTGTTAATTTTTAAAAAATTATGATTAAGAAATAGGAAATATACTCATTTTATGCATAATTTTTATTTCCCAATAACAATATTCTTCACAAACTGATTCTTTTCTTTGGGAAAAAAACATTACATATATTCACGTTTCTTAATATTTTTATAAAAAATTCTCAATTTTCAATTTGCATCATTTCTATTTCTTAATTACAATTGCTTCAATAAAATTCAAAGTTTTTTAAAAATAAAGAAAAAAAATGTTTATATTATGTCAATTGCAAAATTTTAATTAAAAATGACTGAGATTTTTGAAAATAATTGAATTTTGTAAAAGAATTTTGTTATTTATAAAGGTAATTGTGATTTTAACGAGAATTTTTTTTTAATTTTGAAGATAATTGAATTTTTTGAGAAGAATTTTACTAATTTGAAAATAATTGAATTTCTGCAATGATTTGTAACTTCTCCAAAATCCAATATTTTTAAGAATGTTTTTAACTAAAATTCTTCTATAAATCCATTATTTTTAATAATTAATTAAATATAAATTGACAAATTTAACTAATTTTAAAAGATTTTGAATTATTAAAATTTTTCGAAAATCTAAGTTCATTAAAATTTCTAATTGAATTCATTCGAAATTGAAATTTTTTAAAATTTAAAATTGAACATAATTAAATTTTATGAAAAGAATTTTATTAACTTGAAAATAATTTAATTTTTGCAATTAATTGTAACTTTTGCAAAATTCAATATTTTTAAAATGCTCTAAACTAAAATTCTTCTATAAATCCGTTATTTTCAATAACTAATTAAATTTTTAAAAATTTAACAAATTTCACCAGAATTGAAATTAAAATTCTTCAAAAAAATGGGTTCCATAAAATTAACAATTAAAATTATGAAAAATTCAAATTTTCAACGATTTTAATTTGAAACCTCTACAAAATTCTATAATTTCTAAAAATCCACGGTATAATGCTTTTAATATTTAATTATTATTATCTAAAAATTTATATATGGGGCATTCCAGGCCAAATCGGAAATTATTTTGCTTTTGCATCACAAATTTTAAAAAAAATTTTTTTCTTTTAGTACTCTTTGAAATAAGCTACCTTGATTTTTTTCAAATTTTTTTATAAAGCGGTTCAGGAGATACAGATTTTTGAAAAATGACGTTTTTTACGTAATTTTTTTTTAAATGCTTATAACTCGGTCAAAAATTAATCAAATTTTTCAAAATTTCTTGAAAGAAACTAGCACTAAATTAACAATTTTTAAGTCTCGTCCGATCGTGGGCAAACGATGGGATCTATTTATTTTGAAATTTTTAATTTTTGTATACGCAGTGTTGGCCAAATGACTAACTTGCCATTTGACAAAATCACACAAATTTTTCACAGCAAATGTGTTTTCAGACTGAGTCTCTCCAAACTTAACCTTCTTTATCTTTCTATGTAAAATTGTGATTTGGTCAAAGGACAAGTTAGGCCTACCGTTTGGACAAGTCTTAAAAATTGTTAATTTAGTGCTAGTTTCTTACAAAAAGTTTTGAAAAAAATTGATCGATACATACATTGTTAAAAATGAAATTTTATTTAAAAAATTTTAAAATCTTATCGTAAATTATTTTAAATTTTTTTAAAAATATTTTTATTAAAAACTAAGCGTGAAAACAAAACTTTTCATTATAACAACGTCCAATTTGATTAATTTTTGACCGAGTTATAAGCATTTAAAAAAAAATTACGTAAAAAACGTCATTTTTCAAAAATCTGTATCTCCTGAACTGCTTTATGAAAAAATTTGAAAAAAAATCAAGGTAGCTCATTTCAAAGAGTACTAAAAGAAAAAAAAAGTTTAAAAAAAATTTGAGATGCAAAAGCAAAATAATTTCCGATTGGGACTGGAATGCTCCATATATTCTATTATTTAAAAAAATTTTGACCAAATTCTTTACAAGATTTAGTTAATAACATTTCAATTTTAATAAAATTTTTCTATTCAATTCAATTATTTTCAATTCAATTCTTCTTAAGAATTCAATTATTTTTACAAATAATACATTTTTTATGGGAATTCAATTATTTGAAAAAAATTTGAATAAAATTCAATTATTTCAAAAATTTTTATAAAATGCTTTATAAAGAGCCTAGCGGAGTAAGCATTCAAAATGTGCCCCCGCTCAAAAAATTTAAAATTCTTGTTACATGTTGGTAACATTAAAATATAATTTTTCACCAAATATTTTTTCAAAAATTGTATTTTTGTAAGAGTTATGGAGGGGGAAAGAAAAATCAAAAATTTGTTTTTTCTCGAAAACCACTGGATTGATTTTAATGAAATTTATACGTGTTTTATAAATTAATGAGAGGAATTTCAAAAAAAAATTTCAAAAAATTTTGCTCGAAAAAAACCCCAAAAAAAACCAAAAAAAAAAATTTCTTTTGGTCTTATTTTGGAGATACTACTTTGGAATTTTTACAGAAAATTCTCCTAAATGTGTACTTTTAAGAAATGCATAATTACTAAATTTCAAGGAAATTTAAAAATAATCAGTTACTGGATACATTGTGCTTCAGTCGGAATGATGCGCCACCTAGGATTTTAATTTTTTTAACTATGTGGTACCCAATTAAAAAAATCGACAAAAATATTTCTTAAAAGTACACATTTAGGAAAATTTCCTGTAAAAATTCCAAAGTAGTATCTCCAAAATAAGACCAAAAGAAATTTTTTTTTTTGGTTTTTTTTGGGGTTTTTTTCGAGCAAAATTTTTTGAAATTTTTTTTTGAAATTCCTCTCATTAATTTATAAAACACGTATAAATTTCATTAAAATCAATCCAGTGGTTTTCGAGAAAAAACAAATTTTTGATTTTTCTTTCCCCCTCCATAACTCTTACAAAAATACATTTTTTGAAAAAATATTTGGTGAAAAATTATATTTTAATGTTACCAACATGTAACAAGAATTTCAAATTTTTTGAGCGGGGGCACATTTTGCATGCTTACTCCGCTAGGCCCTTTGAAAAATTATAATAAAATTGACTATAGAATACAATAATTATTTTCGTAAAATATAATATTCCTTATAGGAATTACAATTTTACTGTCAAAAATGTTTGTAAAAATCTTCGAAACAATTCAATTATTTTCTTAAAAAATAAAATTCTTTGAAGCAATTCAATTATTTGAGAAATTTTAATTAAATTCTTCTCAAGAATACAATTTTTTTCAAAAATAAAACTTTTCACAAGAATTCAATTATTTAAAAAAAAAATTATTAAAATTCTTCGTCAGATTTCAATTGTTTTTAATTTTTTAATAAAATTTTGTCGATGGAATTTAATTATTTTCAAAATGTTATAAAAAATTCTAAGAAATTCAATTATTTAAAAAATTTGAATAAAATTCTTTACAAGAAATTAATTAATATCATAAATAATAATATTTTTCTCCAGAATTCAATTATTTTCACAAATAAAATTCTTCACAGGAATTCAATTCTTTAAAAATTTTTTTTAATAAAATTTGTTGCATGAATTAAATTACTTTTATAAATAACAATATTTTTAGCAAAGTTTAAATTACTTTTTATGTATAATTTTACATAAACTGATAGAAAATTGCATTTATTCTTTATAATTTTTTTTAAAATTCGCCGAAAGAATTCAATTATTTTTTGAATTTTTTTATAAATTTCTTTTAAAAAATTCAATTCTAAGAAAAATTCAATTATTTAATACATTATTTATCTTTGTATTTAAATAATTGAATTCTCGAAAAATTTTCTAATGAAAATTGATTAAAAATAAATTTCACTTAAAATTTTAAATTATAATTGAATATTAAAAGCTTCATAGCGTGACTTTTTATAAATAAGTGAATTTTGAAAAGGGTTCAAAAATTAAAATCTTTGAAAATTTAAATTTATAGTTGCAATATTCTTATAATAAAAAATAATGATTTTATCACTCTGTGTCATTTTAAATTTTAAATTTGATAACATTCTAAGCAAACCTTTTATTATTTTTTATAAATAACAAATATTTCACAGCAAATCAATTATTTACAAATTTTTTATAAATTTCTTTGCAATAATTCCATTGTTTTCAAAAGTATTAAATTTATTTTCACAGAGATTCAATTATTTTTATAAATATTAAAGAACTTTTTCAAAAATTATAAAGAATGATAAATTTATGGTAGATGTTTAGTTAAAAACACGAAAAAAAAATTGAATTTTGTAAAAGTTACAAATTATTGCAAAAATTTAATTATTTTCAAAAGTAATAATATTCTTCGCAAAAATTAAATATTGTTCAAAAATAATAAAATTCTTCTTAGGGATTCAATTATTTTCACAAATAATAAAACTCATTGCTGAATTTCAATTATTTTTAATACAATTTCAATGGAATTTCTCGAAAAATGTAATTATTCGTAAACATTTTATTCCAATTCGTTAATAGAATTCAATTATTTGAAAATTTTGTTGATAACGATTCTTTATGGGAATTGAATTTTAAGAAACATTCAATTATTCAATAAATTATTTATTTTTATATTTAAATAATTGAATTGTCGTTGAATTTTCTAATTATAATTGATTCAAATATGAATTTCAGTTAAAATTGTAGATAATTGAATTTTGATCTTTGAATGTTTGAATTTTTCATATTTTTAACTGAAACTTGTGTAGATTTAATTTTTTTGAAAAAGTTCAATTGAATATTTTTTAAGTTATTTGAAGTTGTTATTTTCTAATATTTGATTAAAGAATTTCCGAATACCTGAATAATCGATGAAATTTCGTAAAATTGAATTGTTAAAAAAAAAATTAAAAAAAAAAAAATTGAAAATGTTGAAAGAAATGTTTTAAAAATTATTAATAATAATGAATAATAATTAATTTAAAGAAGAATTTTAGTTAAAAATTTTGGAAAACAATAATTGAATTAAAATGATGAAAGTAAGAATTTGGTAAAATATAAATGTAGTTTTAAAAACCTGGAAAAATTTCGTTTTTTAATCTGGAAAACCTGGAAAAGTCAGAATTTCAAATAAACAGAATCGTGGCAACCGCCTGTATTATTTTTATGAAATCTCAAATAGACGGTGAATAATAAGGAAAAATAACAAGAAGATTTAAATTTTGCAGAGTGGCGAATGCATCAAGGGGAGAAAATCACCGAATCGGTTTTAGTATCAGCAGCAGCAAATTACGCTCGAGGACTTTTGCCGATAGTTTCAAGCGCTCTTTGCCTCGTGGATTCGACGCAAATGGAACTCAATACAATTCCGCTTTTACAAAGACCGTTCATCTATCCTCTGGCGTCCTTAAAGCGCCTCTATTTCTGGCTGATAGAAGTCCTGGGCAAGCGGACAATGCCCTTCAGGAGAGTGTTTTTCACCACGCATATCCACACACTTTCTCTGCTTGTTCTCTACTCAATGTTCGGCACCGAGAGTCTACTGCTTTTCATCCCCCTCGTCCTCTATTACCTCTCATTCATCGGCATGGTGGTTTCGACATTCCAAATGCTCCAACGCAAACGCGAATTGACAGATTTTCGCCTATGGTCCGGACTCTTTCTCAGCTACTCTGGCGGCAATCTGAACCCCGAGGAGGCAGAGTATCAATTCTGTCGGAACAACCTGAAACCCCACGGTCACTTTTTCCTGTCCCTCCTTTTAAATCTCATGATTTATCCGATAATTGCTCAGCAGTGGACCCCGCAGTCTGAGTTCACCATCATTGCCGTGGTCCTGACTTTAGTCACTCTTTTGAATTTCACGTGGAAAGACTCATCGAAAATACCGGACATTCTGTCACTTTTCAGCTTCTGTGTTCATGTTTTGGCAAAGTATCCTTACGAAACTGACATAGTGGTTGCTCAAACTTGGAGATTCCTCGACATTCGAGTGCCGACTTTTGCCTCATACGTTGTTGGAAATGGAATCGAATTTTGCTTGAATTTCCGAGCTGTGTTTTACCTTCTGATTCCAGCAGTGTTTGCGAAAATGGCGGCGAGAGAGGGGTGGAGGGGAACGTACAAGACTTTGATTCCACACTGCGTGACTCTGAGCTGGTGGCAAATCGCGATTCTCTCCTCTCAAGGCGCAACCTGGTACGGACTAATTCGAGGCACTCTCGCTCTGGTTGGCATGGTTCTCTTCTTGCCAATCGCTGGGTTAGCCTCGATTGTCCTGCCCATTCTGGCCACTGCGAAGTATCTTTCCGAAAGCGACGTGGCGATGAAGATTATTTTGACTGTTCTGCTCGGAGGTTTGCCCTTTCTGGCGTCTTTGTATCTCAGAAAGTTCAGGGTCGCCAAGTACAACTGGATAATCACATGTATTCAGGTAACTACCATTTTTTTCATTTCAAAGCTCAGGCAGGGTGGCCACCGGACCTTGAAACCTTGAAAACCTTGAAATGGACGTGAATTTTGTCAAACCTTGAAAAAACCGTGAATTGGACGTAAATTCTTTTAAAAACCTTGAATTTTAGTATTATATATTGTTAAAACTGAAAAAAATTTGTTTTTGACCATTTTCAAAATTTTATTTTTTAAAAAAATTAATATTTTTCAGGGTTGCCACAGGTCAGGGAAATCAGGGAATTCATGGAAAAGTCAGGGATTTTTATTTAAGTAACTGGAAAAAATTGAATTTTGGAGAAGTTACAAATGATTGCAGAAATTCAATTATTTTCAAAAGTAATAAAATTCATCGCAGAAATTCAATTATGTTCAAAAATTAAAAAAAATTCTCATAAAAATTCAATTGTCTTTAAAAATAATAAAATTCTTCTCCAAATTTCAATTATTTTCAAAAATTTTAATAAAATTCTTTGCAAAATTTCAATTATTTTCAAAAAAATTTTCTCAATTCAATGATTTTCAATATCTACAGTTTTAATAAAATTTTTCAAAAGAATTCAATTATTTAAAAAAAAAATTTTGATAAAATTCTAAGCAAACTTCGCAATAATTCAATTATTTTCATAAATAATAACATTTTTTTACAAAAATTCAATTATTTTCATGAATAATAAAATTCAACATAGAATTTCAATTATTTTTAATACAATTTTAATTGAATTCCTCGAAAAATTTAATTATTCTTGAAATTTTTATTAAAATTTCTGGAAAAAATTCAAATTTGTTGATAAAATTCCAGGGTGGCCACATGTCAGTAAAGTCAGTAAAGTCAGGGAAAAAAATATTTTGTCAGTAAAGTCAGAGAAATGTCAGGAAAAAAATTTTTTGTCAGTAAAGTCAGGGAAATGTCAGGAAAAATTTTTTTGTAAGGGCAATTAAAGAAGAAGGAAAATGTCAGGAAAAAATTTTTTTGTCAGGGAAATGTCAGGAAAAATTTTTTGTCAGGGCAATTAAAGAAATTAAGACGGTCATACAATACATTTTTTGCTCTAAACAAAAAAATTTTTGTCAGGGAAATTCGTTGTTATGTCAGTAAAATGTCAGGGAAATTGATAAAGTCAATCTTGCGGCCACCCTGAATTCTTTATGATAATTTAGTTTCGAGAAACATTCATTTATTCAATAAATTATTTATTTTTTATTTAAATAATTAAATTCTTGTAGAATTTTCCAATAGAAATTGATTTGAAAATGAATATTAGTTAAAATTTTAGATAATAATAATTGAATACCTATTAAAAGCATTATAGCATGAATTTTTAAATGTACATAGTTGAATTCTTTCGAAGAATTTTAACAAAATTTTTGAAAATAGTGACATTTTTCGAAGAATTTACTTAAAATTGTATTCAAAATAATTGAAATCCTGTGAAGAATTTTATTAATTTATGAAAGTAATTGAATTCTATTGCAATGAATTTTTTCAAATTTTTTTTTAAATAATTGAAATAATGTAAAGAATCTTATTATTTATGAAAATAATTGAATTCCTGCATCAACTTTTATTAAATTTCTTTAAAAAATTGAATTCTTTTGAGAACTTTTATTAAAAAAGTAGATTTTTAAAATATTTGAATTTCAACATGATCCTTAAGTTTTGGACGTTCAAATGAACGAAATATTTTTTTTTTAAAGATATTTTAATAAATTATCAATCACAAACAAATTAAAAACTTAAATATTTACGTTTAGAAACTCAGTAATTAATTTTTGGTATAGTAACGCAAAATTATTGCAATAAAAATTAAATTTAGAGAAGAAATAAGTAAATTTCGTTCATTTGAACGTTCAGAACTTAGGACCTTATTTCAACGAAGAATTTCATTATATTCGTGAAATGTAATTAAATTCTTACAAAAAAATTAAGAGAATAATTCCATTTTTCTAGGAATTTACTTTAAATTGTATTGTAAATAATTGAAATCCTCAGAAAAATTTTATAATTTATGAAAATAATGGAATTCTTACAACGAATTTTATCAATTTTTTTTAAATAATTGAATTCATGTGAAAAATTTTATTACTTGTAAAAATAATTGAATTTATGCAACGAATTTTATTACATTTTATTTAAATAATTATATTCTTTTTAAAACTTGTATTAAAAATGTAAATTTTGAAAATTTTTGAATTTCAGCGAAGAATTTCATTATTTGTAAAATGTACCTAATTTAATTCTTGCAAAAAATTCTTGAAGATAATTTTATTTTTCGAGAAATTTATTTAAAATTGTATTAAAAATAATTGAAACCATGTGAAGAATTTTATTATTTATGAAAATAATTGAATTCTTGCAACGAATTTTATTATAATTTTTGTAAATAATTTAATTTTTTTTTTTGAAAAATTTTATGGAAATTACAATTTTTATAAAACATGAATACATCATTTTTTCAAAATTAAAAATGTCAGATGCAATATGGTAGACGAAAAAAAAATTAAACCAAAAGAAAAATTAAAATAAAAAAATTTTCTTTTCCGCCATATTGGATCCGCCATTTTGAATTTTGAAAATTTGATATCTAATTTGTGATCAGCAACACCAAATACATTTTTGTTTGTCTTTTTTAAAAAATGCAAATGAGAAAACATTTAAATCATTCGATTGCTTATCCGCATAAAAAAATATCTTTGACATGGCGAAGAATAAGGATGTATAACTTTTGTTTTACTTCGAATTTTGCAATAATATTTTAGGAGCGTATTCTTGACACTATAAGAAATCCGAAAATAAAAACAAAAAAAAATCGATTTTTTTGACATTTTGAACTGGAATGTCCACTTAAATAATTGAATTCTCGTAAGAATTTTAATAAAATTCTTTCCCAAAATTCAATTATTTTGATAAATATCTAAATTTATCACAAGAATTCAATTGTTTTGAAAAGTAATAAAAAATTTTACAAAAATTAGGGTAAGTGTGCCAATTATGGCGCGGTTCTGGTTTAGCCGTCTTTGAAATAGAAAATTCAAAAATTATAATGAAAGAAGTAAATTTATGGCTTATTAAACTAAAAGCCCGTGTCATATAGATAATAAAACTTTTATAAAAATTAATTATTTAAACAAAATTAAAGCAATAATAATTAGGATTAAAAACGTCAATTATGGCGCGGTTGAGTCAATTTCGGCGCGCCAATTACGGCGGGGAAAATAACGTGTATTTAGAGGTTGTGTTGCGCGTCATAACTGGAGCACGCACATTCAATGAAAATGTGCCAATTATGGCGGGGCACAATTTTTGTACTTAAATAATTAAACCAATAATAGTTCAAATGTGTTTTTTTTCGTACAATTATATCGAGTAAGGTCGAAAATAACTTTTTCTATCATTTTCAAATAACTATATTATTCTAAAATAGTAAATAATTCTTTTTTTTACAAAGTCGCCATAATTGGAGCACCCGCCACAATTGACACACTTACCCTAACTTATTTTCAAAATTTTTGAAAAATTCTTGTCATGAATTAAGTTATTTTTATAAGTGGGTAGCGAAATTCTTCTCAAGAAGTAAATTATTTTTAAAAATTTTAATAAAATTCTTGTCAAAATTTCAATTATTTAAACAAATAAATTTCTTCTCATGAATGCAATTATTTTCATAAATTATTATTTAAATTCTTCTTATGAATTTAATTATTTTTTAAATTCTAATAAAATTCTTGAAAATTTTTCAATAATGTTCAAAAATTGTGATAATATTCTTTAATTCAATAAATTTCAGTAAAATTTTATTTAAATTCCTTAAAAGAATTTAAACAGAGAGAAACTTAATTATTTTCAAAAGTTGTTAATAAAATTCTTCTTAAAATTTCAATTGTAAGAAACATTCAACTAGGTATTAAATTAAATTATTTATTTTGTATTTAAATAATTGAATTTCCGTTGAAATTTTCTAATAATAAAAATTTATTTCAAAATGAATTTCTGTTAACATTTTAGAAAATAATTGAATATTAAAAGCATTATAGTAGCGCGAATTTTAGGAATAATTGAATTTTGAAAAGGTTTTAAATTAAAATCTTTGAAAATCTGAATTTTTCGTACTATTAACTAACAATTCTGTAGAATTAATTTTTTTTTCTGAAATTATTTGAAGTCTTTATTTTCCAATATATTTTCAATTGAAGAATTTCCGAATAATCAAAATTTCGTAATGTTGAATTGTGAACAAATATGGATTTGAAAATTGTCAAAAAGAACTTTTTCAGAAATTATTAAAAATAATTGATTTGAAAAAGAATTTTAGTTAAAAATTGTAGAAAATAGTAATAATTGAATTTAAATGATGAAAATAATTTCGAAGAAGTGAGAGTAACAATATTTTTATATAAAATAATAATTTTATCACTGGGTTATTTTTAATTATTAGAAAAACATGAAGAAATCGATCTTGTTATCTTTATGTTTTATAATAAATATTCTTATAAGTTATTGAGTTTCAAAACTTCAAAAGATTTGAATTTATATATTTTGAAAATAAGTTTAATTCCGTTGGAAAAATATAATGATTATATATTTATTTAAAAAAGAAGATATTGATGTTTTCGAATAATTTGACTTTTGAAGAAATTTGTAAATAAATTTAATAGAACATTTTTTTGAGTATCTATTAATTTTTAGAGTGAATCAGAATATTCTTTAGAGTCAGGGAAGAAGTGAAAATTTTGACCGTAATTCAGGGAAAAGTGAGGGAAAAAGAAAATTAAATTTTTGTTGCAACCCTGATTGGGTAATAAATAAATATTATAAAAATGCAGAATACAGTATTGTATCAAAGTTTTGTGTACATATTTATAAAAATTTATTAGTTATTCAATTGGGGCGGTAGCGATACTACACATTTGAACTGTACATTGATGAACTGTTCACGTTCGATTGTATACAGTTGAATTGTATACAAATATGTATTATAAAAATTTATCATTAAACTGTATACATTTCAACTCTACACAAATGATTTTTAATAATTTTATTTTTTTAATATGTTTGTTTGACTACAGTTAGATTCTACACTATTAAATTTGGTAAAATAGTAACAAAAAATTCTACACAGTTAGATTCTACACAGTAGAATTATATACCGCAAAATATTATTTTATTTGTTGAACTGTATACAGGTAAATTGTATACAAGATTAAATACGATTAATTGTATACAGTTGTATTGTACACAAAAATTTTTTGTATAATATTATTATTAAACTGTATACATTTCAACTCTACACAAATAATTTTTAATAATTTTATTTTTTAATATGTTTGTTTGCATACAGTTAGATTCTACACTCTTTAATTTGATGAAATAATAACAAAAAATTCTACACCGTTAGATTCTATACAGTACAATTTTATATATTATTCTACTGTATAGAATCTAACGGTGTAGAATTTTTTGTTATTATTTTATCAAATTAAAGAGTGTAGAATCTAACTGTATGCAAACAAACATTAAAAAATAAAATTATTAAAAATTATTTGTGTAGAGTTGAAATGTATACAGTTTAATAATAATATTATACAAAAAATTTTTGTGTACAATACAACTGTATACAATTAATCGTATTTAATCTTGTATACAATTTACCTGTATACAGTTCAACAAATAAAATAATATTTTGCGGTATATAATTCTACTGTGTAGAATCTAACTGTGTAGAATTTTTTGTTACTATTTTACCAAATTTAATAGTGTAGAATCTAACTGTAGTCAAACAAACATATTAAAAAAATAAAATTATTAAAAATCATTTGTGTAGAGTTGAAATGTATACAGTTTAATGATAAATTTTTATAATACATATTTGTATACAATTCAACTGTATACAATCGAACGTGAACAGTTCATCAATGTACAGTTCAAATGTGTAGTATCGCTACCGCCCCATTCAATTTGGTAAAAAATAACTAAAGTTTTAAAACCCTAGAAAAATTCCGTTTTTAAATCTGGAAAACCTGGAAAAGTCAGAGAATATTTCAAATAAGTAAAAGCGTGGCAACCTGCCCCGAAAAATTGAAATTAACATTGAAAATATTTGTTTACAGCTCAGTGTTGGATTTATCGCCGGCGTATTTCTTTCATGGCCCATGATAATCGGCTATAAGCAGGAAGTGAGTTCGAGTCAATACGAAATAACGCCAACTCTCTCTTGGGAGCAATATCAAAATCATTGTCACCAACCGGCATGGGAGGAAACATCCTCGAAGGCTCAAGTCCAAGTGCAATGTGCCCATTTAGAAGGAATGTCAATATCCTGGGAAGGATATGTGACCAACGTTAGACTGAAATCAATAAAAAATAATGTCGCGCTTGTTGTTAATAAATTACCGCATTTTCTTAAAGTTCCAATCAGCTGTCTACTGGGTAAACCGTACGAAGACAACGATTGTGAGAATGGAAATGATATTCGAAAACGTCATTGTCAGACGTTTCTTGAAATTCAAAGAAGAAGAAATAAATGTCACTTGACCGACTGGGATTGGTATGAGTTTGAAATATTCGTGAAAATGAAAAGCGGAATGTGGGTGAGTAACTCGGAAGTCATATTACTTGGAGATGAATCATTCAAAAATTTTAGCTTAAATATTTACCCGGGAGATAAGATTTGGTTTTCGGGAGTACTCGTAAATAATGGATTGAAAAAAGAATCCTTGTTGGGTGGTTCGAAGCCACATATTCATTTAGAGGAGGCTGGATGTCTTGCATGTCATACAATTGACTTGAAAGCAGCCAAGCAATATAGGTACGAGTTCAATTTCAATTCGATTCTAAAGGATGTCTTCTTAGGACTGAAGACTATTCTGAATTTCTTGTTTAATCCCATAGTCATATTTAAGTAATTCTTTCAATGGAAAATCAAGTTTTTCAACTTTTCGACAAAATATGTGAATAAATATTAATGTTAAGGCATCACAGTTCGTCCTCTTATTTCAATTTTATCACCTTTTTCATTTTTCTCACCTTTTTTGACGATTTGTCACCTTTTTCCCCTTTTTTGGTGATTCGTCCCCTTTTTCATCTTTTTCTAATAAAAAATAAACCAGTTTTTTTTTTAAATCTTTATTAAAGTGTAACTCAATGTTATGGAATTCAGTGCTTTTTATTTTTGATTTAGATTATTAACACCACAACATAATATAAATATGTTTTTTTATGTTAATGATTTAAATAATATAGATAACGTAAAGAATTTTATAAAATATTAGGTGGTTTATTCAACAGAATTCAGACCTCTGGAAAAATAATTAATTAACATTCAAATAATTAAAATACTATTATTAATAGTTTTTTTCTAGAAAAATATAAATTCTAACACAAAACCTTCAATTTTTCCATTTCTGACAATAATTTCTTTTTAAATAACTATCTTCTTCTTACACAACTATCATAAAATTATTATACTTAGAAATTATTTAATGATTAATAAATAAAATTTTATTTATACATTTCAAAATTAATTCAATTTTAAAAGAGTTGCGTTTACAATTTTCATAAATAGATGAACTTCAAAAGATTTTAATTTCAAATTTTATAAAATTTCAATTTTTAATGAATTTAATTAGAAACTTTGAAAACTTGGATTTTTGCAAAATATTAATAATTCAAATTCTTCTTAAAATTAGTTAAATTTGTCAATAAATATTTAATAAATTATTAAAAATAATGGAATTATAGAAGAATTTCAGTTAAAAATGCTAAAAGAAAACTTTGAATTTTGGAGAAGTTTCAAATGATTGGAAAAATTCAATTATTTTCAAAAGTAATAAAATTCTTCGCAGAAATTCAATTTTATTCAAGAATTTAAAGAAATTCTCAATTTTCTTTATAAATAATAAAATTCTTCTTCGAAATTCAATTATTTTCGAAAAACTTTTAATAAAATTCTTGGCAAAATTTCAATTATTTACAAAAATTTAACTAAATTCAATGATATTCAATATCTACTATTTTAATAAAATTTCCCAAAAGAATTCAATTATTTTCAAAATTTATCATAAAAATCTTCGCGAAAATTCTATTATTCTCAAAACTTTTAATAAAATTCTGGACAAGAATTCAATTATTTTGATAAATAACAAAATTCTTCGAAAGAATTCAATTATTTTGATAAAGAACAAAATTCTTAGTAGGAATTAAATTATCACAAATTTTTTTTTCAAAATTCTTCAAAGAAATTCAATTATTTTTAAAAATTGTAATACAATTCTTGTTAAGAATTCAATTATCATTATAAATATCAAAATTTTTCGCAGAAATTCAATTATTTTCTAAGCTTTTCATAATTTTCTTCGCAGATGTTCAATTATTATTAAAAAAATGTAATACAATTCTGGGCAAGAATTCAATTATCATTATAAAAATCAAAATTCTTTGCAGGAATTCAATTATTTTTAAAAATATTCATAAAATTCTTCACAGAAATTTAATTATTATTTTCAAAAATTTTAATAAACATCTTTGAAATCTCGTAGAATTTTCTAATAAAAATTGATTTAAAAATGAATTTAAGTAAAAATTTGCGATAATAATTGAAAAATATTAATAATTTTTTATTAATATTAATAATTGAATTTTGAAAACTTTGCAAATTAAAATTTTAGGAAAGTTTGAATTTTTCATATTTTTAACCAACAATTCTGAAGAATTGTGTAATTTTTCGTACTATTAACTAACAATTCTGTAGAATTAATTTTTTTTTTGAAATTATTTGAAGTCTTTATTTTTCAATACATATTTAATTGAAGAATTTGCGAATAATCAAAATTTCACGTAAAATTGTATTGTAAAGAAATGAATTTGAAAATTCTCAAAGATCTTTTTCAAAAATTATTAAAAATAATTGATTTAGAAAAGAATTTTAGTTAAAAATTCTGGAAAATAGTAATAATTGAATTTAAATGATGAAAATAATTTCGAAGAAGTGAGAGTAACAATATTTTTATATAAAATAATAATTTTATCACTGGGTTATTTTTTATAATAATATTCTTATATAAGTTATTGAGATTCAAAAGGTTTGAATTTAAATATTGTGAAAATTAGTTAAATTCCATTGGAAAAATAATAATGAATAATATATTTATTTAAAAAAAAAGTTATTGTTGTTTTCGATTAATTTTACAATTTGAGAAATTAGTAAATAAATGTAATAGAAATTTTTTTTGAGTATCTAATTTGAGTATCTAATTTTTACAAAAGTTATATGATAAAAAATTTGAATTATATATGCAAGTTGTATACACTTATAAATTTTTGTCCCCTTTTTGTTTCCTTTTTGAGGAAAAAAATTCCACTTTTCACCTTTTTAGGAAAAAAGATACTGTGATGCCTGTAGGTTAGAAAAATGAAAAAATCTTGGGTAATAATATCAAACACGATACATTTTTTTACAAGATCAAGAACAATTTCAACAAATGATTGTTCGTTACGAAAATGATTGTAGTTTCTCAGAAAAGGAAAGTAGTTTTAAAGTACTATATAAATTGATTTACTTGATTGTAGTAAAATTTTGTTACCTTCGACTCAGGTCTTTTAGAATAAATAGAAGCTCAGTAGGAATTCACTCTAATGAAAATAAATATTATCTACAGATGTATTCATTGTACTATAATTTCAGGGGTGCTACTTAACAGAACAATGTTTATATTTACATATAAGTCTGATATTTTTATATTGCGTTATAATATTATTATTATTGCATTGTGGAGTTTTCTTCCATTTTTAAAAATCACTGTAAGTTCTTGTTATTTATATCGATTGTATTGTAATTTATTAGAAGTAATTATGCAGTTATACATTATTATTGTAATTGTTACATAATAACTACGAATCAGACGAAAATAGCACAAAGTAAAAATCCAAGAAGGATTTAAAATATTGAACTTCTTGAATGTTCTTTCTGTTAAGAAATGAAACTCGTTAATATATTATAACGTCCAGAAAATAAAAGTTTCTCTTTATTCCTTCAATTTAAGAAGTAATCGAAAGGAACTTTGTCTAGATCGCGTTAATGGAAATTATAAAGATGATACGATTCTCGGTGCTACGATTTTTGGAATGGTGCCAAATTTTCAAGTAAAAGTTAACAAAATTAAGAAGGCAGAATTAAATCGCGAAATTAAATCTAATTTTGTCCTAAGTATATATATTTTTCTACACGGAGAACATGATTTCTTAGAAATAAATAATTAATCACTTGACTATTATCAAATAAATATTCATTTCTTTAAAGAAAATAATTATGTATTTAAGTCAAATAAACGAAATTTTGATTGGCTTGAAAATAAAATTTATTTGTAGGGGATAATTAATTACTTGACTAAACTTATGTTCTCGACGCTTTTTTGCTATTTACTTTGTAAAAATTGTAATTTATTTTTTTCTATGTAAAAAGTTAAAAAATATTGTACAAGATTGTATGTAGAAATCGTAGTAATGTAGTAAAACACTTGATGTTAAGTTTAGAGTAACTCGATCTTTTATAATTAAAAATGTATGACTGAAAATTGAGAACCAAATTTGTTATTGACAAGATTCTAGAGAAAGAGTGCCTTGACGTATTTTGTTGTCTACATTGTTCAGAATTACATTTCATAAATAAATTGTTGATGTCTTATGTTGTTGTGATAATTTCTATTAGAAAAAATTAGAAAAAATTCAATTTATGTTTTAAATAATATATATGCAGAAATTATAGAAATATTATTTTAATTACATTTATTCGGTTCAACTTTAACTTGTTCACCTTCAAAAACTAAAAATTATCTGTCCGAATTTTAGTCGAAATATTTTTTTCTAATTATGCATTTAAAAAGTATTTAACTCTGCGTCGAATGGGTTATTTTTTTTAAATTTGTTAAAAAATAACCGAGTTTTTGCAGTTTTTGTTTAAATGGTAACATTATTCAATTTAATCGATTCGGTGTATGTTTTGAAAGATGATAAAATTTTGCAAAGAATAAGACCTTATAGAAGTCATTCGGCCGGTATTTTATTTAGATATTTTTAAAAACCCGTCATTTTCAATGTTTTACAAAGATTTGAATAACTTTTAAAAAAATGAACACTTTTTAATGATTTTAAGCTTATTTTAAAGGTAATTTTCTACAGAATGAGAATAAAAATAAAAAATTAACGTGTAATTTTTTTCATAAAAAACAAAGGTTGTCAAACTTGGACCAAAAAAAAAAAAATTTGAAACAATCTTATTAACAGAAAAATCATTTTTAAAATTCAATTATTATTTTCTACAAATTTAAACCAAAAATCTTCTCTAAATTTAATAATTTTCGAAAAAGTTCTTTTTGAGAATTATCAAATCCATTTCATTAAAATACAATCTTACGAGAAATTTCAATTATTCGGAAATTTTTTAATTAAATATATTGTAGAAAATAAAAAATTCAAATAATTTAAAAAAAATTCAATTCAACTCTTTCAAAAAGAAAATTAATTCTACAGAATTGTTGGTTAAAAGTATGAAAAATTCAAATTTTCCTAAAATTTTAATTTGCAAACTTTTCAAAATTCAATTATTGCTAAAAATTTACACTATACTGATTTTAATATTATTCAATTATTATCTCAATTTTTAACTAAAATTCATTTTTAAATCGATTTTTATTACAAAATTCTACAAAAATTCAAAGAAGTTTATTAAAAATTTTTAAAATAATTGAATTTTTGTAAAGAATTTTATGAAAATTTTAAAAAATAATTGAATTCCTGCTAAAAATGTTATTTTTGAAAAGAATTGAATTTTTGGGAAAAATTCTGTTAATCATGAAAAAATATTTAAATTCTTTAGTAGAACTTTATTTGAATATATTGAAAATAATTTAATTTCTGCGAAAAATTTTATGAATTTTTTTAAAATAATTAAATTCTTGCTAAAAAATTTGTTATCTTTGAAATTGATTAAATTTTTGCGAAGAATTTTGTTATTTATAATAATAATTATGAATTCTTGCCCAGAATTTTTATTACATTTTTCAATAATAATTGAATATTTGCGAAGAAAATTATGAAAAGTTTATAGAAAATAATTGATTTGCTGCGAAGAATTTTATGGAAAACTTTAAAAAATAGTTGAATTCCTGCTAAAAAATTTGTTATTTTTAAAAATAATTGAATTTCTTCAACAAATTTTTTAAAAAATAATTTAATTCCTACTAAGAATTTTTGTTCTTTATAAAAATAATTGAATTTATGAAGAATTTTGTTATTTATAAAAAAAATTGAATTCTTGTCAAGAACTTTATTGAAAGTTTTAAAAATAATAGAATTTTTGCGAAGAATTTTATGATAATTTTTTAAAATAATTGAATTCCTGCTAAAAATTTTGTTATTTTTGAAAATAATTGAAATTTTGCCAATAATTTTATTAAAATTTTTGAAAATAATTGAATTTCGGAGAAGAATTATATTATTTATATAAAGATAATTAGAATTTTAACGAAAATTTAAAAAAAAAATTTAAAATAATAGAATTTTATGATAATTTTTTAAAGTAATTGAATTCCTGCTCATAATTTTTGAAAATAATTGAATTTTAGAGAAAAATTTTATGATAATTTGTAAAAATAATTAAATTCCTGCTAAAAAATTTGTTATTTTTGAAAATAATTGAAATTTTTCCAAGAATTTTATTAAAAGTTTTAAAAATAATTGAATTTCGGAGAAGAATAATTATATTATTATTTATATAAAAGTAATTGGAATTTGAACGAAAATTTAAAAAAAATTTTGAAAATAATTGAATTTCGGCAATCATTTGTAACTTTTTCAAAATTTCCAAAATTATATTGTACATTTTACGAACGTTTCGTTCTTTTTCAATCGCATGCAAAATAAAAAAACGTAATGTACAGCAGAGTTGAAGCCAAAGAACTAAACTTTCAATCGAGAGTTGGTTCATTCAAATCGGTTTCAGGTTATAAATAATTGTTTACAATTTTAACATTTTACACTAAAATCGTGACCTTTATTTTTCTGTCTTTTTCAGTTGAGTTTGTTGGTTAAAGTTATTCAAAAAATTTTGCTCTGCTTTTACAGCAGATTAGCGGATAAAATTACTGTTTCGATAATTATCGCAATGATCGCAATCTTAACAATTTGTTCGTATTAAGTATTTTTATTTAAATATAGAATAACATTTGTCTGTATGCTACTTACATAATAATACTTAGACATAATATCTTTAAGAAAAATGAATGTTATCTTTAACAAATACAGTGAAACCCCTTTTTTGTACGATGTAATTATTACACATAAATTGGAAAATTCATAATATTAAGAACAATTATTAATAACATGAAAATTATTTTATCCTCTATGTATGTACAATTGGACAACAATATTACTAATGAACAAAAATTTCGGAGTTTCATTGCATGATAAAGGACTATTATATACAATAATGACAATGATGATAATTATAATATTCTCACGCATAATAATTACATCACATTTAGAGAGAAGAAAACCATTTATAAATCGGTAAATTCTTCGTAAAATTTTCGTTCTAACACATTTACAAGATATAACACATTTATTATTAAAAATGCCGACACAATCAATATTCCCCATATTTTTCTTTTTTTTTATACAAATTAGTCGACAGAAACATTCATTTTTTTAGTTCTAAAAACTTGACGGTAAGCCTAACAATTACTTATTAATTATTTTCAAAATAGTTTCGTATTCAATATTCATATATACGAATTTCAAATTCTAGTTGGTGTTTTTTTTTACTGTGCATTGCAGGAAGTAAATGCCGTTTTGCACAAATTTTAAGTCATTTCTTTTTTTAGAGAGAAAATACGGCGCCGAAATAAAAAAGAATCTTTCAAAGAGATTGTAAAATTTGTTCCAAAAAATAAATATAGTTTTTTAGAAAATTATCTCCTTGCGAGAATTGATAAAATAAATAAAACACAGCCTTAAGAAAGCCAATAAAGATAATATTATTAAAAACTTGAACTAGATGTTTTGTTAACTGTTACAGATCTATAATTTTTGAGGCCTACATGGGATGGTCATAGAAACATTAAAATTAATACTTTTTAAAGAAATCTAAGGCCACAATGTGGTGTTGAAGCTTAAATGTAAATTGAAATTATCATATTACAAAGACTTTGTAAATTCAATACTTTGGTTTCGATCTAAGGTAATTTGTTTTTTTTTAAAGAAATTATACTAAGTTAATAAAATACTTGAATGTTTCTCTTTTTCATTGTGATTTTCGTAATTATAATCAAGTTCGGCGGATTTATGGTCACAAACTTCCAAGTATTTTTTAAATATATGCTTTCAGAAAAAAATTATTCTTTAAAGTTGATTTAGTAAACATCTTCGTTGTATCCATCTTAGAAATCGAATAACGTACATACAACTTGTACACAAACGCGCAATTATTAAATAGATAACTTTTTTAAAAAAAGAAAGATAAATACATGGAAAAAAGATATAAATAGTATTTCGATAAAATTTTAACTCTATTTAAACTTAACGTGAAAGGGCGTATTGAGTATTTTATTACGAGTTTCAAACTTGAGGGACAAACTTAGAAAATAACTTTAAAGAAATCGCATTATCTTGAAAATTGAAAGTGAAATAATTAGATTTGGGTTCCAAATACACGTTTTTCTTGAGAACGGGTCTGTTAGCGAGAAGTGGACGGCACATGTAACAACAGTAATATGGAACCAACAATTCCTCTAAACAACTAATAAAACTCAAAATTTACATTCGTGTAATTTTTCAAAGAATTTCGTCTCATTTTCTGTTTAAATAAAAAAGTCAATTACAAAAATTGTATTTTAAACAATTTTTAACTCTCTAAGATATGAAAATATAGGTTTAAAAAATTGTTGTAAATTTAAAAATGCATTGCCTGGTTTGCTCCTCAGGTTGTTGAAGTTTTTCTTCTCTAAATTTTGTACATCTCCTCGTTGAGTGTTTAATTAATCGCTAGGGCTGCGAACCTCCGCTACTGTTACTTGAACTTTCTCCTCGATTTGAAATGTCAGAAATATCCGCCAATTTGCTTATTCGTCTTTCTTCGGTTATTCTGTTTGAAAAATTATAGTTTTTATATATGCGATTCAAATCTCGTCTTCTTTTTATTGAAAAACGATTATTTATTATATAGTTATTACAGGACTCGAACCAGTAAAAGGACTTTACTGACCAATTACTGACAAAAATATAAACAGTCCGAGTCAATAAGAGAACATTCTACTTAAAACCATAATTTTATAATAATTAAAGATGATTCAAGGATTTTTTAACTAAAATCTTCTTTAAATCGATTATTTTTAATAATTTTCAAAAATTTCTTTGACAATTTTCAAATCCATTTGTTCAAAATTCAACATTACGAAATTTTTATTATTCGGAAATTCTTCAGTTAAATATAAATTAGAAAACAAAGAATTCAAATAATTTTTTAAAAAAATTCAATTAAACTTTTTCAAAAAAATTATTTCTACAGAATTGTTAGTTAAAATATGAAAAATTCAAATTTTCAAAGATTTTAACTTAAAACCTTTTCAAAATTCAATTATTTTTAAAATTCCTGCTACTATAATGCTTTTAATATTCCATTATTATCTAAGAATTTAACAGAAATTCATTTTTTAATAAATATTTTTTAGAAAATTCTATGGAAATTCAGTTATTTAAATACAAAAATAAATAATTTAATTTAATACCTAGTTGAATGTTTCTTACAATTTAAATTTTAAGAAGAATTTTATTAACAACTTTTGAAAATAATTCATTTCTATTACGGAATTTAAATAAAAATTTTACGGAAAGTTATTGAATTAAAGAATTTTATCACAATTTTTGAAAATAATTGAAAACTTTTGAAGAATTTTATTAGAATTTTTAAAAATAGTGAAATCCATGAGAAGAATTTAAATAACAGTTTATGAAAATATTTGCATTTATGAGAAGAATTTTATTAAATTTGGTTTAAAAATTAAAATTTTGACAAGAATTTTATTCAAATTTTTTAAAATAATGTACATACTTCTTGATAAGAATTTCGCTAACTATTTATAAAAATAAATTAATTTTGGACGAGAATTTTACAAAATTTTTGAAAATAATTTAATTTTTGCAAAGTTTTTTATTACTTTTCAAAAGAATTAAATTCATGTGATAAATTTAGATATTTATCAAAATAATTGAATTTTGGAAAAGAATTTTATTACAATCCCTTAAAATAATTGAATTAATGCAACGAATTTTATTATTTTATTGAATTAATGAATGTTTCTTTAAATTCAATTCTTTCGTCGAGTTTTAATAAAATTTTCAAGAAAAATTGCATTTTTTGAGGAATTTTAATTCAAATAATTGAATGTTTTCGTAGAATTGTATCAAAACATTTTTTTTCAATAATTAAATTTTGTGACAAATTTTATAAAAACAGTAAAGTTTGAAAATCATTGAATTGCCAGAAAGTTTTGAAAATAATTTAAATTTTTCAAAGAATTTTATTTAAATTATTGAAAATAATTGACTTTTTGGTGAAAAAATTTGCTATTTATAAAGATTATTGAATGCTTGCGAACGATTTTATTAGAATTTTTGTTAATAATTGAATTTCCAAGAATAAATTTATTACTTTTAAAAGTAATTGAATTCTTGTGATGAATATTGTTATTTTTATGCAAATAAGTGAATTTTTCAAAGAATTTTATTAAAATCTAAAATAATAATTGAATTATTTCAAAAAAAATTTAATTAAAATTTATTGTATTTAAAATAATTGATTTCGTTCGAACAATTTTATTAAAATATTTTAAAATAATTAAATTCCTATGAAAAATTCTAATATTTTTGTAAATAATTGAATTCTTCAAAATAATTAAAAAAAAACATTTTTCTAAATAATTGATTTCTTCGAGGAATTGAAATTAAATTTTTCGAGAATTTCGATTAGAATTGTAATAAAATTAATTGAAATTTTGCAATGAGTTTTATTAATTATGAAAATAATTGAATCCCTGTAAAAATTTTATTATTTATGAAAATAATTGAATGATTGCGAAGAAATTTATAAAAAATTTGTGAATAATTGAATTCCTGTGAAATTTTTATTATTTTATGAAAATAATTAAAGGATTGCGTAGAATACTATTAAATTTTTTTTTGAAAAATTTTATTAAAATAATAGATATTAAAAATCATTAAAGTGAGGAAAATTTTTGAAAATAATTGAAATTTTGCCAAGAATTTTATTAAAATTATTGAAAATAATTGAATTTTGAAGAAGAATTTAATTATTTTGTAATTTCTTTAAAATTCTCCAAATTATATCGTACAATTTACGAACTTTTCGTCCTTTTTTAGTCAAATTACGGACTTTACGGACCTTTTTTTTAAAAAAAACTGATTTTTACTTACTTGAAGCAAATTTACGGACTTTTACGGGATTTAGGGACCTAGTTCGAGCTCTGTTATTATAAAAAAAAATTGATAAACAATTTACACTTACTCTTTGCGAATTTGAGATGTAGACATTTTTAAATCTTCACTTTCATTAGAAGAAAATCGACTTTTAGAACAATCACTTCTAACGACCAGAGGATTTGATTTATCTTGATCGGAAGATCGTTTATTTTGTTCCGAGGAAGAATCGTTGTGCGTTATATTTTCAGCTTCTTCTACTGGCAAACATGTTTCAACCATTGCCTCGAGACAATTAACAAATAATTCGGCACTCTCTGCGGTTCGATTACACTGGAAAATGGAAATATTTTCAAAAATGTTTAGTGAAAACCTATTAAAATATAAAATGATAATATTTACAATTTCTTTCCTTCTTTCTCTTTTTTCAAATAAACAATGGACAAGTATTGGAATTTTTTAATCTATCGTAGTACTTTTTAATTAACGATTTTTTGATTTCTCAGCTTTGTAGTATTTTTAGTTTAAATCTTTAAAAAGTTCTGTTGCAATTCTTTTCCAAGTAAAAAAAATGTTTAAAACCATGAATTTTTATTTTTTCTTTCAAGGTTGCCACAAATATTTAATTTTATTTTTCCCTGACTTTTCCCTGATTTCCAGACAAAATTTCCACTTTTTCCCTGACCCTAAAGAATATTCTGATTCACTCTAAAAAATGTTAGATACTCAAAAAAATGTTCTATTACATTTATTTACAAATTTCTTTAATTGTCAAATTATTTAAAAAAAATCAATAACTTCTTTTTTAAATAAATATTTAATCATTATTATTCTTCTGTAGGAATTCAAATTTTTCAAAACATTCAAATTCAAAACTTTATGAAATTCAACAACTTATACGAATATTATTACAAAACATGAAGAAGACTATCAGTGATCGCCCTCTTCATGTTTTATAATAATTTAAATTACCATAAAATTTTTCAAAAAAAGTTAATTATTTACAAAAATCCTAATAAAATCCTTCGCAAGAATTTAAATATTTTTACAAGTAGTAAAATTTCTCAAAAAAATTCAATTGTTTAAAAAAAATGTAATAAAATTCGTTGCAATAATTCAATTATTTTCATAAATAATAAATCGATTATTCGGTAATTCATTTTTAAATCAATTTTTATTAGAAAATTTTAGAAGAATTCAGTTATTAAAATTAAAAAAAAAATAATTTATTAATTAATTGAATGTTTATTAAAATTTGTCAAAACAAATTTTAATAAAATTTTTAAGAATATGTAATTACATTTTTCGAGAAATTCGATTAAAATATTGTATCAAAAATAATTAAAATCCTGCGATGAGTTTTATTATACATGAAATTAATTAAAATTATCCCAACAATTTTATTAAAATTTTTCTAAAATAATTGGATTTCGGAAAAGAATTTTAATATTAATTTATAAAGATACTTGAAATTTTGACAAGAATTTTTTTTTATCATAATTGAATTTCTGCGAACAATTTTGTTATTTATAAAAATAATTGAATTCTTGAAAAGAATTGTGTTAAATTTTTTTAAATAATTCAATTATTGCGACGAATGTTAGAAAAATCATTTTTCAAAATTGATATTTTTCGAAAAATTTTATGAAATTTTTTATTTTTAATAAAATTGAATTCCTATGAAAAATTTATTATTTATGAAAATAATTGAATTATTTCGAAGAAATTTATTAAAAATTTTGTAAATAATTGAATTCCTGTGAATGGCCAAGAATTTGATTAAAAGTTATAAAAATAATTGAATTTTGATGAAGAATTTTATTATTTATAAAGATATTTGAAAATTTTTTTAAAGTTTTTTTTAAAAATTTTTAAACATAATTTAATTTCTGCGAAGAATTTTATTACTTTTGAAAATAATTTATTTCTTTCTAGAATTTTATTCAAGTTTATAAAAATTATTGAATTTCGGTGAAGAATTTTATTATTTATAAAAATAATTGAATTCTTGAAAAGAACTTCTTTGTTCAATTTTTTATTAAATAATTGAATTCCTGTGAAAATTTTATTGCTTATGAAAATAATTGAATTTTTTCGAAGAAATTTATTAAATAATTGAATTCCTGTGAAATTTTGCCAAGAATTTTATTAAAATTTTTAAAAATAATTGAATTTCGATAAAGAATTTTATTATTTATATAGATAATTAAAATTTTGACGAGAATTTTTTTTAATTTTTGATCATAATTGAAATTCTACGAAGAATTTTTATAATTTTTGAAAATAATTTGAATTTCTGGAATCATTTGTAACTTTTCGAAAATTTAATTTTTTTTAGTATTTTGAACTAAAATTCTTCTATCAATCTATTTATGAAAATTGTAAAAGTTATTCATTAAATAATTTCTAAGTCATAATTTTATGATACTTTTTGAAAAATGAAGTTACTTAAAAAGAAATTATTGTCAGAAATATAAAAAATTGAAGGTTTTGTATTAAAATTCGTGGTAATTTCATATAGTTTACGAGGCAAACAAAAAAACATCAAAATTCAGAGTTTTCTCATGAATTTTGAAAAATTCAATTTATTTTTCCAGTACTTTTACTAAAAATCCCTGACTTTTCCATGAATTCCCTGACCTGTGGCAACCCTGTTCTTTGTTTTAAATGTTGATGTGAGTTTTTTTTTTGGTTTTTATTAATATTTTTGTTATTTTTCATGAATTTTCTTATAATGAACTATTATTTATTTATTATTGCTAATTCTCTATTGTTACCTTCGTGTAAGGTCCAGCGAATCGCCAAAGTCCTCCAAAACCACAACTTTGCAAATAGTGAAGTTGTTGTTGACTCGTATCTTCGCAAGCAATCATATTCTGTATAATAGCCTGTACCGAGCTCAAAATCGTTTGATCATGGCAGGTTGAAAGCACACTATTTATTTTCGCGTCCAGTAGATTATGACTGAAAAAGCATTGCGTATTACTTTCTTGAAAAGTTTTTTGTTTTACAAGAAAAATTCAAAAGAAAATGTTTAAATTAACTCACATGACTGGAAAGACTTTTGGAAAAACAACTGAAGCTTCTGCGAGATAACCGTACAAAATTCTTGTTTCACTTTCTTCAGTGGAGTATTTTACCAAAGTGGCCAGCACTGTTAAGACTAGGGTTTGAGTTGAAAAATCTGTGAGAACTTCCGGGTCCAAAAGAACGTTGTTTTCATTGCTCACGCTGACTCGAGTACTTCGATTCTGTATAAATAAACATGTCATTCAAAATTTATTTTCCTCTTTAAAAAGTAACTTAGTGCATTAAAAATGTCTAGAAAATACCAAACTCCAACACACAAAGAAACAAGAACACATAAAGAAACAAGTGAATATTATAAAGGTTTAGAAAAAGAGAGAAAGAGAGTTTATGTTTTACTCAGGAATCATCAAAGATAAATAAAATGTTTATTCTTTTCTTAAAGAAGTTAAATAAAGAAAATTTGCGATTTTCATAAATGAATTCTCTATACAACTTCTTTAAGAACACTGACAATGATTGGATATTTTCTGAAAGAGTGAGTAATCGATAAGTACCTTGGGCTCTAACTCGTCGTTAGGTTTGACTTCCTTCGTAGATGGTACAGAAAAAGATCGCTGTGTTTTAAATAAAATCCGGCCAGTCTGGTTAGTCGATGAGCGTCATCAATAAGATGATGAAAATGATGAGGTGAAAGACGCATTAGTGGACATTTAAGAGGATTACGATCCAGGTAAAGGCAGACACAGACACGGATCAAACATAGAAAAAAGGTTCACATCAAAATTTAGTTAGATTTTAAGCGCAAACACAGATCATATTTATCACAACTAATTCAAAGAACAAAGTACTTTTTAATAAACTTATTTTTGTTAGTTGTTTTTGCTTGTTAAATTATAAAAACTAATTGAAAGACAAATTAAATATTTACAAAATTCTAATCATCTATGTATTCAATAAAAAAAATTCACTTTTTCAGGGCTCGAACCAGTGAAAGTATTTAAAAATATTTAAAAATACGGACTTTACGGATCAAAAATTAAAAATTACGGATTAATTACAGACAAAAATTAAAAAATATAATCAGTCCGAGTCAAGTAAGAGAAATTTCTACTTAAAATTATAAATAAAATTTTTTCATAACTGTAAAACATGTAGTAATCGATCACTCCGAGTCTTCGACTCCGAATAATCAATTTCTTTATGTTTTATAATAATTAAAGATGACCATGTGATAAAATTATAATTTTTTTATAAAAATATTGTTAATGCAACTTCTTCAAAATTATTTTTTACAGTTTTTAACCAAAATTCTTCTCTAAATTTAATAATTTGCAAAAAAGTTCATTTTGAGAATTTTCAAATCCATTTCTTAACAATACAATTTGACGTGAAATTTCGATTATTCAGAAATTCTTCAATTAAATACAATTGTAGAAAATAAAAAATTCAAATAATTTAATAAAAATTCAATTAAACTTCTTCAAAAGTAATTTATTCTACAGAATTGTTAGTTAAAACTTAAAAGTATAAAAAATCCAAGTTTTCCTAAAATTTTAATTTGCAAAATTTTAAAAATTCAATTACTGCTTAAAATTGACGCTATAATACTTTTAATATTTTTCAATTATCATCTCGAATTTTAACTAAAATTAATTTTTAAATCAATTTTTATTACAAAATTCTACGAGATTTCAAAGATGTTTATTAAAATTTTTGAAAATAATTGAATTTCTGTGAAGAATTTTTTGAATATTTTTATAAATAATTGAATTCCTGCTAAAAATGTTGTTATATTTTAAAAGTATAGAATTTTTTGGAAGAATTTATTTATTTATGAAAAAATAATTGAAATTTTGCCAAGAATTTTATTAAAATTTTTGAAAATAATTGAACTTTGGAGAAGAATTTTATGATAATTTTTAAAAAAAATTGAATTCCTGCTAAAAAATTTGTTATTTTTGGAAATTATTTGAATTTCTTCAAAAAATTTTATAAAAAAAATATTTAATTCCTACTAACAATTTTGTTCTTTATAAAAATAATTGAATTTATGAAGAATTTTGTTATTTATAAAAATAATTGAATTCTTGTCAAGAACTTTATTGAAAGTTTTAAAAATAATTGAATTTCTGTTGAGAATTTTTTGAAAATTTAAAAAAATAATTGAATTCCTGCTAAAAATATTCTGTAATTTATGAAAAGATAATTGAATTCATTCCAAGAATTTTATTTGAAAGTTTTGAAAATAATTGAATTTTTGCAAAGAATTTTATAATAATTTTTGAAAATAATTGAATTCCTGCGAAGAATTTTGTTATTTATAATGATAATTGAATTCTTGTCCAGAATTGTATTACAGTTTTCAATAATGATTGAATATTTGCGAAGAAAATTATGAAATATTTAGAAAATAATTGAATTTGTGCGAGGAATTTTATGTAGTGTTTAAAAATAATTGAATCACGTTAAAAAATTATTTATTTTTGAAAATAATTGAATTTCTGTGAAGAATTTCATGAAAAATAAAAAAAATAATTGAATTCCTGCTAAAAATGATGTTTTTTTTTAAATAATTGAATTTTTGGGAAGAATTCTGTTATTTATGAAAATATAATTGAATGCTTTCCAAGAAATTTATTTGAAAGTTTTGAAAATAATTGAATTCCTGACAAAAAATTTATTATTTTTGAAAATAATTGAATTTTTGCTAAAAATGTTGTTATTTTTTTAAATAATTGAATTCTAACCAAAAAGTTTATTATTTATAAAAGTAATTGAATTCTTGTCAAGAACTTTATTGAAAGTTTTAAAAATAATAGAATTTTTGCAAAGAACTTTGATATTTATAATAATTGAATTCTTGCCCAGAATTATATTACATTTTTCAATAATAATTGATAATCTACGAAGAAAATTGTGAAAAGTTTAGAAAAAATGAATTTCTGCGAAGAATTTTAGTATTTACGAAAATAATTGAACCTCTGTAAAAAAATTTTATTTCTAAAAATAATTGAACTTCTTCGAAGAATTTTGTATTTATAATGATAATTTAATTTTTGACAAGAAATATATTACAATTTAAAAAAAAATTGAATTTCTTCGAAGAATTTTGTAAAAAAATTTTTAGATAATTTAATTCCTACACAAATTTGGTTCTTTATAAAAATAATTAAATTCCTATGAAGAATTTTCTTAATTATAAAAATAATTGAATTCTTGTAAGAACTTTATTAAAAATTTTAAAAATAATTCAGTTTTGGAGAAGAATGTTATTATTTATATAAAGATAATTGGAATTTTGACGAGAAGTTTAGTAAATAATAAAATTTTTGCGAAGAGTTTTATTACTTTTGAAAATAATTGAATTTCTGCAATCATTTGTAACTTTTTCAAAATTTCCAAAATTATATCGTACAATTTACAAACTTTCGAGCCCTGCTTTTTACAAAAAATATCATGCATTTTTATAAATTTGTTTTCCATTTTCATAGATTTTGCAAATATTATTTTATGGAATGAATCCATTATATTTCAATAGAAGTCGTTGCGACCTATTTTTAGAAAAATCTGATACTTCGTATAATAACAATTCATATTTGACAAGTATTTTCAAAAATATTTTGTATTTAATTTTGAATTTTAAATTGAATTGCATGGAAAAAGGATAGTTATATATTTTTCCTAAGTTTTTTACTTTTTGTTTTGGTTTTTGTAATTTCTTCTACAAAAATGAATTGTACGGATATTAAAAGCCATTAATACAAAGCATACGATTTTTGTAAAATAGGCCGCGCCGACTGCACGTGAAATATAATGAACTGTGGGGATTAAAAAAGAAGTTAAACAAGTCATCACAACAACGAGAAAATACGTATTTTAAGAAGTATTTCCCGGCAATACTAAAGAAAAGATGTAAAGAAAAGATGGAAACCAACATGAAACGGCAAGAAGATCAAATACCAATAAAGCGATTGCCGTAAAATTAGTTTAGTTTCCAAAACGAATTAAATAAAAAGTACCTGATGAGAAGGATGTTGTTTAAGTTGACGCGCATGTGTGATTGCCGATTGGTCCAAAAGATCCCATGATTTTTGCCTACGATTCGGCGGATTATTAACATTCGTTGGAAATTCCTAAAAAGTTGAAATTAATTAATTAATGAATTAGTTACAAGTAGTAATCAAGGATTACTTTATTGCGTATTGGAAATTAAGAATCTCACCGATCCGTTAGTAATCAAAGTGTCTAGAAAATCATTACTGCCAGATTCATTAGCGCTTCTTCCAAGAGCGTGCCTTATGTGACATCTGCTTCTAACTTCTTCAGAAACAGAAACCAATGCTGCGAGATAAGCAACACTCTCGGGAGTCACTTCAAATTTGTCCCTTCGATATGGTTTTGCGACAATTGCCAATAACATTGTCAAAACACGAGCCGTTCTCGTGACAGTTGTTGGTGTTGGATGTCTGTATCCTTTCAATAAATGACCAACCAGCGCAAAATGGAAATTTGATTTAAACGACAGTCCAACAGCGTGATCTAGTTGCTTAAAATGCCACTCCAAAGGTTCTCGAGTCGACATCATTACCCGCTCTAAAGTCTAAGGATAAAAGTCAATTATGATTTATTATTTGTTCTTTGCAAAAAAAAGTTGTCAATTTTTGGAAAAATATAAAAAATTCTTACCTTATCATCGAAAGTTCCTTGCGAATCCAAAGTATGCAAATTTTGTTCCAAGAGAGCCAAACCAGAGGCATAAAGGGACGCTTCATCCAACTGTAAAACTGAAGTTGCTACCCAAAATAAATATCTATGAATTGGAGATTCCTGTTTTCAAAAAAAGAGAATATATCATGTTTGTAAATAATATTATGGGTTTACATTATTGAATAACAGACTTCGCACTCGATAATTCATTTTAAAATAGTAGCAAACAGTAGCTTTCAAACTAAAAAAAAGTTGTTGCATTGTTTTTAATAATTAATTTTGTCAAAATATAATAAATACTAGCAAGGTAGTAAGGCTAACTTCTTACTACCTTTTTTAAATAAAATTAGCAATTTTAAAAATAATAGAATTTGAAAACTTTCTAATTTAAATTTTTGTTGAAAACACTAAAAAAATTCAAAGGAGAAATTACAAATAATTGCAAAAATTCAACTATTTAAAAAAAAATAATAAAATTCTTCTTATAAAATTCAACTATGTACAAAATTTGAAAAAAAATTTTGTAAAAATCCCAATTATCTTTATGAATAACAAAATTCTTCTCCAAAGTTCAATTATTTTCCTAAATTTCAAAATAATTCTTGTCCTAATATCAATTATTTTCAAAAATAAAATGCATTTTTCTAATTTCAATGATTTTCAATATCTACTATTTTAATAAAATTTCTCAAAATGAATTCAATTATTTAAACAAATTTTTAATAAACTTTTATGCGAGCATTTAATTATTTTCATAAATAATATAAATTTCACAGGAATTCAATTATTTTCATAAAAAATAATTTAAAATTCTAGAAAATAATAATTGAATTAAAATGATAAAAATAATTTTGATGAAGTTAAAGTAAAAAGTTGTTTGTTTAATTTAAAAAAGGTTTGAATACGAAATTTTTGAATGTCTTAATTCCTGTAGAAAATCCTGTTCCAAAAATAAGATTAAAAAAATAGGAATTTTGCAAATATTTTTCTTCTTTTTCTAAAACAAAATAGGTAATAATTTTGTTTAAAAAATTGTGATTCATAAACAAAAATAATGCAAACTAAATTGCATTATTATTAACTTTTTTATAATTTTTCTCTTCAAATATTTTCAATTTTAAAATTAATATTTTTGAAAATCATCGAATTGTTGCAAAGAATTTTATCAAAAAATTTGATGATAATAGAATTCCTTCAAAGAATTTTATTATTTAGGAAAATAACTAAATTCTCGCAAAGAATTTTATTAAAATTTTTAAAAATCCTAATTAAATTCTTTTGAAGAATAATTCTTCAAAAACTCTATTAATTTAAAAAAAATTCAAAGAAATTATTTCTTTGAATTTTTTTTTAAACTAATGGAGTTTCTTTAATAATTTTAATTGAAAATTTTGAAAGCATTTAAATTTTATGAAGAAGAATTTTATTAAAAGTGAATTGAAAATAATTGAATACTTGCGGAGAATTTAACTATTTATAAAAATTGTTTCGAAGAATTTATTAAAATTTTTGGACATAATTGAAATTTACGGAAATATTTAAAAATATTTGAATTCATCCGAGGAATTCAATTAAAATTGTTTTGAAAATCATTGGATTTTTGTAAGGACTTTACTATTTAAAAAAATAATTGAATTGTTTAGAAGGATTTTACTATTTATAAAAATAATTAAAATGTTTCGCGAGAATTTAAAAAAAATTTTAAGAAAAATAATTAAATTTTTATGAAGAATTTTATAGAAATATTTGAAAATAATTAAATTTTTTCGAGAAATTCAATTAAAGTTGTTTCGAAAGTAATGGAATTTCTTTAAAGAATTTTATTAAAATTATGTATATTCAAAATAATTGAATTCATCACAAGAATAGCATTTTTAAAAAATATTTTGAGAATAATTGAATTATTTTTAGAGAATTTTAAATACTTGTTGAAATTGCATTTTATGGAAATTTTTGAAAATAATTAAATTCTTTCATGTAATTTTATTTAAATTTGATTAAAAATAATTTAATTCTTTTGAAGAATTTTACTATTTATAAAAATAATTAAATTTTTTCTAAAGATTTAATTTTTTAAAATTTTAGAAAATATGAACAGTAATAATTAATTTTGTTCTTAATAAGTGAATTTTTTAAATTTTGATTATGAAATTATTTTAAAAATTTATATTTGAAAATTAAAAATATTTGTAATTTGCATAACAATAATAAATTGAATATCACGTTCAGCGCGTAAAATTTTCTAGTAATAATATAATATACAATCTATCTAAAGATAACAAAAACAAAAGTATAAATAAAAGACAACTTCAGAGCGTGAGGGACAGAAAAAGTGAATGAAAGAATGAAAGAACATTCAAATTAATATAGGTAGTTAATAGTTAATTATGAAAATTTTATTTTAAATAATTGAATCGTGAATTTCGAAAAGGGCTCAACTCTAAAAACCATAAGTGTCATTTTTACATAAACAATGACATTTAAAATGACTCTTACGATTCTTAGAAGTTCATCACTTTTTGAAATTCACTACTCAATTGAATTCTTGTAAAAATAATTGAATTTTTGGTTTAACTAATTTAAAAATAATTGAATTTCTTCGATGAGTTTTATTATTTATGAAAATAATTGAATTCTTGCTTAGAATTTTAACAAAAATATTTTTTTTGAAAATATACAAAAGTAAATCTTTCAAAATTCAATCATTTTTTTGTTGAAATTTAGAAATAAAATCATTCAAAACTTTAATCATTTTATTTTATTCAATTCTAATTTCTAAATAAATTCTTATTAGAAAGTTCTTTTTGAGAATGAAATTATTTGAATACAAAATTAAATAATTTATTGAATAATTGAATATTACTCAAATTTGAATTTTTATAAAGAACTTCATCAACATTTTTAAAAATAATTGAATTTTTACAAAGTATTGCATTAAAATTTTTGATAATAATTAAATTCATTCAAGAAATGTAATTAAAAATTAATTGAAAATAATTATTACAATCTAAGAAACAAATTATATAAAATTTTTTTAAATAATTGGAATTTTTCGAAGAATTTTATTCAAATTTTTAAGAATAATTGCGTTTTTAGCGGAGTTAATTTAAAATTATATTAAAAATAATTGAAATTCTGCGATGAATTTTATTATTTATGAAAATAATTTAATTTTTCTCACCGAACTTTAATAAAGTTTTTAAAATAATTGCATTCTTGTGAAGAATTTAAAAAAACCTTTTTAAAGAAATGATTTTTTTTTTAATTTTATGAAAATTGTATTTTAAATAATTGGATTTCTTTGAAAGTTGTACATTATTTATGAAAATAATTGAATTCTTTTAACAAATTTTATTAAATTTTTTTTAAATAATTGAATTCTTGCAACGATTATTATTGAAATTTTAAAAAATAATTCAATTCTTGAGAAGAATTTTATAAAAATCTATTTAAATAATTGATTTTTTTCGAAAAATATTAGGAAAATTCTGTTTTAAATAATTCAATTCCTGAGAAGAATTTTATTATTTATGAAAATACCTAATTGAATTTTGTATGAATTTTATCAATTCTTTCTTAAATAATTGAATTCTTTTGCTAAATTTCATGAAAATTCTAGATATTGAAAATAATTGAATTTTTTTAAAGAATTTGATTATAATATTCAAGAATAGTTTTTTGATTTCTAGTATTAGCGAATACTAAAAAAAAAGTACATGAATAGTAGCATAACGTAAAAAAGTAGTAAATAGTATGTTTTAGTAAATGAGTGGGAAGCCTGGAATAGATAATAATAAATAATATACTCACAGGTCTTAGTAGCGGTTGCAATCTCGTGAGACACATGACGATTGATTCGAGAAGTATTATATCGTTGAAGCTCTCAAGAGCTTTAACTAAAATTCTCAGCAGTTGTTTTATGTCTTGATCGGTAATACTTTTACTAATACATCCAAAAACAATCAGTGCCCTCGGCTGCAACGCAGGATTAAAACAAAAAGCGAAACTTTTTGCAAGGGACGTCCAGGTTTTTAGCCAGTCACATTTCGGAATGTCCCTCATACAAGCCTCCATAATTTCTAAAAGTGCGTCGGTTATCACTTCCAAACTTGTTAACGAAAGTCTCTCTCGATCCTGAATCCCTCCCATCGTTCTTTCGTTACCAAACCATTTCTCGTTCGAATGCCTGTAGCTCGACCTGAAACAAACATGCATTTGCAAATTTAATTCAAAGTAACAAATAAATTTCATTTGGTTTTCCCTGACTTTTCCCTGATTTCCAGACAAAATTTCCACTTTTTCCCTCACCCTAAAGAATATTCTGATTCACTCCAAAAATTATTAGATACTCAACAAAATTTTCTATTTAATATATTTACGAATTTCTTTAATTGTCAAATTATTCGAAAACATCAATTACTTCATTTTTAAATAAATAATTAATCAATATTATTTTTCTACAAGAATTAAAATTCTTCAAAAGAGTCAAATTAAAACCTTTTGAAATTCAACAACTTATAAGAATATTATTATAAAACATGATAAGGGGTCGTCCATATACCACGTGGACACTTTGGGGGGGGGGGTTGAAAAAAGTTTGAAAATGTCCACGATCCCATGTATTTTTGTGTCCACAAGGGAGGAGGGGGGGTCAAAAATCTTTGAAAAACTGTCCACGTGGTTTATGGACGAAAACATTATAAAATTAAGATTTTCAAAGATTGTAATTTAAAACCTTTTCAAAATTCAATTATTCCTAAAATTCGCGCTACTATAATGTTTTTAATATTCAATTATTTTCTAAAATGTTAACAGAAATTCATTTTGAAATAAATTTTTATTAAAAAATTCTACGGGAATACAATTATTTGAATACAAAAATAAATAATTTAATTTAATACCTAGTTGAATGTTTCTTACAATTTAAATTTTAAGAAGAATTTTATTAACAACTTTTGAAAATAATTAATTCCTTTTAAGGAATTTAATTAAAATTTTATTGAAATTTATTGAATTAAAGAATTTTATCACAATTTTTAAAAATAATTGAAAACTTTTGAAGAATTTTACTACAATTTTTAAAAATAATTGAATTCATGAGAAGAATTTAAATAATAATTTATAAAAATAATTGTATTCATGGGAAGAATTTATTAAATTTTGTTTAAATATTTGAAATTTTGACAAGAATTTTATTCAAATTTTTAAAAATAATTTACTTCTTGAGAAGAATTTCGCTGCCTATTTATCACTATTTATAAAAATAACTTAATTCTTGACGAGAACTTTTCAAAAATTTTGAAAATAATTTAATTTTTGCATAGTTTTTTTTATTATTTTTCAAAAGAATTGAATTCTTGTTATAAATTTTGATATTTATCAAAATAATTGAATTTTGGAAAAAAATTTTATTACAATTCCTTAAAATAATTGAATTAATGCAACGAATTTTATTATTTTATTCAATAATTGAATGTTTCTTAAAATTCAATTCTTTCGTCGAGTTTTAATAAAATTTTCAAGAAAAATTACATTTTTCGAGGAATTTATTTAAAATTGAATTAAAAATATTCGAAATTCTGCGATGAAAATAATTGAATTCCTGAAAGAAATTTTATCATTTATGAAAATAATTGAATGTTTTCGTAGAATTGTATCAAAACAATTTTTTTCAATAATTAAATTTTGTGACAAATTTTATGAAAATAGTAAAGTTTGAAAATCATTAAATTGTCAGAAACTTTTGAAAATAATTTAAATTTTGCATTTGAATTTTATTTAAATTATTGCAAATAATTGACTTTTTGGTGAAAAATTTTGCTATTTATAAAGATAATTGAATTCTTGCGAACGATTTTATTAGAATTTTTTTAAATAATTGAATTGTTAAGAAGAAATTTATTACTTTTAAGAATAATTGAATTCTTGTGATGAATATTGTTATTTATATGAAAATAAGTGAATTTTGCATAGAATTTTATTAAAATGCCTCAAAATAATTGAATTTTCGAGAATAATTTTCTTATTTATCGACATAATTGAATTCTTTCGAAGAATTATTTATATAAATAATTTAATTCTTGGGAAGAATTTTATTAAAATCTAAAAGAATAATTGAATTATTTCAAAAAAAATTTAATTAAAATTGTATTTAAAATAATTGATTTCGTTCGAACAATTTTATTAAAATATTTGAAAATATTTGAATTCCTCAGAAAAATTCTAATATTTTTTAAATAATTGAATTCTTCCAAAGAATTTAAAAAAACATTTTTTTAAATAATTGATTTTTTCCAGGAATTGAAATTTAATTTTTAAGAGTAATTAAATTTTTTGAGCAATTCCTGTAAAATTGTATTAAAAAATAATTATAATCCTGCGATGAATTTAATTATTTTTGAAAATAATTGAATAGTTGCAAAGAATTTTATTAAAATTTTTTAAAATAATTGATTTCCTCAGAAGAATTTTATTATTTATGAAAATATTTGAATTCTTGTGAACGATTTTATTAGAATGTTTAGAAAGAATTGAATTTCTGTGAAAAATTTTGTTATTTTTGAAAATAATTGAATTCTTTATAAGAATTTTATAAACATTGCTTTAAATAATTAATTTTTTCGAAATATAATAAATATTAAGAAAAATTTATTTTAAATAATTGAATTCTTGTGAAAATAATTATAATTATATAATAATAATAATAATTGAGGAGCTGGATTCTAGAACCGGCTCTTCGCTCGGAATGCACGAGCTAATATCAGTCGGGTAGCAGTGACAGGCCCAGAAGGGCTCACTGCCACCCGACTGGTATTAGCGCTTACGGTCCGAGCGAAGAGCCGGTTCTAGAATCCAGCTCCTGAATTATAATTTTGTTAGCGAATTTGAAAAACAAAACAAAAAGGAAGCGAGCGCGAGTGTTATTTTTTGGACAACTTAGTGAACGCGAATTTTGAGAACGATAGTCAGTTTTTGTTTATGGTCGTGTCGAATTTCTTCGATGAGTTTTATTATTTTTTATGAAAATATTTGAATTCTTGCTTAGAATTTTATGAAAAACTTTTTTAAAAAATTTTATTTCTATGAAAAATATTATTATTAGTGAAAGTAATTGAATTATTGTGAAGTATTGTATAAAAATTTTGTTAAATTTTTTTGGAATTTTTTTTAAAAATGCTATTCTAAATTAATTGAATTCCTGTGGAAATTTTATTATTTATGAAAATAATTGAATTTTGGATGAGATTTATCAATTTTTTAAAAAATAATTGAATTCTTTTGCGAAATCTTATGAAATTACAAGATATTGAAAATAATTTTAAATATTTTTTGAAAATAATTGAATCGTTGAAAAGA
Source organism: Leptopilina syphax (assembly GCA_032872505.1). NCBI lineage: Eukaryota > Metazoa > Arthropoda > Insecta > Hymenoptera > Figitidae > Leptopilina > Leptopilina syphax. The sequence continues at coordinate 54,245,513 of CM065468.1, forward strand.
ATTCGATTATAACTTTCGAGAATAGTTTTTTGATTTCTAGTCTTAGCGAATTTAAAGTAAATTCTCAAAAGAACAGAAATAGTAGCTTTTAGTGGCTGAAATCTAAAAAAGTACCCAAATAGTAGCAAAACTTAAAAAAGTAGTGAATAGTAGGTTTTAATTTACTGACTAGTTGAAATTACCTGAAGGCAGTTACAGCAGCGGATTTCACCTTGCTGATTCCAAACAACAAATAGAACTTGGGCAAGGAGAACTCGTCCAAACTCATTCGGAGAACTCGATAAGTGTCTTCGGAAAAAGAGGGCGAACTGCAGGTGCATAAGGAGTGAATTATATTGATGACTAAACCGTGAGTTGAAGCTCGCATACTGAGACTCCCGGAACAGACGAGGAAGGTCACCGTATGGAAGAGGTAAGGCAAGTGCTTTCCAACGTCGAGACAATTGTTGAACGACAGCATTAAAAGGTACCGAGCCAAAATGGCAATATCGTCCCACATCATGTGTTGCTCCAACAGTGGAGTCGGCGACGTACAAGTTTTGTCAACAACTCGGCAGAGCCTTCCAATCACTTTCTTTGCTACAAGCTGGACGTTGCCAGAGGCCAGAGCCACTGCCGTGTCCGCCATTATCTCCACCATCGGCGATCCCAGACCGTAGCGAACACTTCGTTGAATAAAATTATCCAAAACTGTGTCTATCAGGTCCGGAAGTCTCCCGATCGTGCTCCAAATTTTCGCCTGAATACTCGGATACATCTCGACTTCATCAATCGTCAAAGTTATGAGTTTCTCTAAAATTTGTGTCACTTGCTTCTGTCGTTTCCCTCCTTCGTCGTTTGGCTTGTAGAATCGAACCTAGTAACAATTTCAATTCAGGCTTCACAGTGCCTCTAAAAAGTATTTTAGGGGAAATAGGGGACTGAAAATTAAAAAATAGGGGACTTTTAGGGGACCATGAAAATTGGTTAAATAAAGATAAAAATATCATTTATACAGGGTTGCCACAAAAATTTAACTTCATTTTTCCCTGATTTCCAAACACAACTTTGACTTATATTTTTTCCTGACCCTAAAGAATATTCTGATTCACTCTAAAAATTATTAGATACTCAAAAAAATGTTCTACTAAATTTATTTACAAATTTCTTTAAAAGTAAAGTTATTCGAAAACATCAATAGTTTTATTTAAAATAAATATTTAATCATTTCTTTTTCATTGGAATATTAAAGATGACCGACTGACAAAATCATTATTTTATTATTATAAGAATATTGTTACTGTAATTTCTTCAAAATTATTTGTTTCATTTCAATTCAATTAACATTTTCTAGAATTTTTAACTAAAATTCTACTTTAAATCAATAACATCATTATTAAGCATTTTAAAAAAAATTAATTCTATACAGAATTGTTAGTTAAAAGTACGAAAAACAATAATTTAATTCTAGGAGAAATCAATTATTTAAATACAAAAATAAATAATATTGAATGTTTCTTAAAATTTAATTTTTACGAAGAATTGTATTAACAACTTTTGAAAATATTTAATTTCTTTTAAGGAATTTAATCAAAATTTTAATGAAATTTACTATATTAAAGAATTTTACAACAATTTTTGAAAATAATTGAAAACTTTTTGAAGAATTTTATTTAATTTTTTAAAAATAATTGAATTTCTGAGAAGAATTTAAATAATAATTTTTGAAAACAATTGAATTCATGAGAAGAATTTTATTAATATTTTTAAAAATAATTGACTTCTTCAGAAGAATTTTTAAACAATTTTTGACAATAATTTAATTCTTAAATAATTAAATTCTTTTGCAAAATTTTTTGAAAATAATAAATATTGAAAATTTTTGAAAATAATTAAATTTCGGAGAAGTGTTTTAATATTTCTAAAGGTAATTGAAATTTTGACGAGAATGTTTCAAAATTTTTGAACGTAATTGAATTTTTGTGAAGAATTTGTAATTTCTGTAAAATTCTCCAAATTATATCGTAGAATTTACGAATTTTTTGTCTTTTTTCTGTGAAATTACAGACTTTACGGTCCTTTTTTTTAAAAAAACTGACTTTTACGGACTTGAAGCAAATTTACGGACCTTTCTCTACATAATAGTCAAATTGATTGAAAAAGAAGCGAAATAGAAAGAAACATACGAGATTGTTAAGCCAAGGTGTCATGTACTCCAAACACAAATGCTTGAGTTCAATAGTTGATCCTTTGAAGCCCTCAATGCACTCTTCCAAAAATTCCAATGTCAAGTGCGGATCATTAGCTGCAAGAGTTTCACTCAAATGTTTGATGAAAATGGTGTTATTCGAAGGAATGCAGAGCCCTGACGTTTCCAGCAGTTGCCCCTCAATCTTGAGATCAAAAGTTGCAGTGAGGGCGCAGAGTTGGTTGTATGCAGCGGTCCGCAGATTGGGGTCCGAACTGCCCAGATTTAAGAGGGCCATGTTCAGTAATGTTCCTGGCACGTCTTTGGGTCGAATTTTCGGATGAACTGACATTGAATCCGGCTGAGAAAGTTCCCAACGATTTCTGATATGAATTATTGCCTGTACAATACTGTCGCAGTCGTTATGAATAAAAGACAATGGACCGGCTTCATTTGAAATCGTGAGAGTGAACTGATTATCATCAACCAGACAAACTTCCTCGATTTCCGAAGCGTAATACACATCATTCAATAAGACTGAGTGCGAAAGGACTTTACATTTCTCTGCCGAAGTTATTTGAATTGCTGTCGGCCCCACCTGAAAAGAAAAAAAAATTATTTTAAGGCTAAAAAAAGAAGAAAAAATGTTTCTTGTCCAAAAAATGTCCAAAAAATGTTTAATTTTCAAAAAAAGCATATAGGACAAAATTTTTCACATTGTTATGTAATAGCTATAATTTTTTGGAAAACCTACTGATCAAACTGGACCAAACCTTAATAGTGCTAAAGTTTGTAAAATTATTAGTCCAATTTGACAACTTTTACTTTTGAGATTGGAACACTTGCAAAAATTTGCAATATATATAGGATCGAACCAGTGAAAGTATTTAATATTACGGACCAATTACTGACAAAAATATAAGCAGTCCGAGTCAAATATAAGAGAACATTTTACTTAAAACTAGCAATTCAATTTTTCATAACAGTGATAAAATCTTTATTTTATATTATAAGAATATTGTACTTCTTCAAAACCATTTTTATCATTTCAAATTAAATATTGTTTTCTAGAATTTCAAACTTAAATTCTTCTTTAAATGAATTAATTTTCAAAAAAGATCTTTGACAATTTTCAAATCCATTTGTTTACAATATTCAATTTTAGGAATTTCAATTATTCGTAAATTCTTCAATTAAATATATATAAATATTATATAAAATTATATAATAAAATTATATAAAAAAATTCAATTAATCTTTTTCAAAAAAATTAATTTCAAAATCCAATTATTTCTAAAAATTCATGCAATTATGCTTTTAATATTCAATTATTATCTAAAATTTCAACTGAAACTCATTTTTAAATCAATTTTTATTACGAAATTCTACTAGAATTTAATTATTTAAATACAAAAATAAAAATAATTTATTCAATAATTGAATATTTTTTTAAATTCAATTCTCATAAAGAATTTTATCAATAAATTTTTAAACAATTGAATTCTTTCGACGATTATTAATAAAATTTTTAAAAATAATTACATTTTTCGAAAAATTCGATTAAAATTGTATTTTAAAAATAATTGAAATTCTAATATGAGTTTGATTATTTATGAAAATAATTGAATTCATATAGAGGAATGTTATTACTTTCGAACATAATTAAATTTCTGCGATAACTTTTATTACTCTTGAAAACAATTATTGGATTTCTGAAATAATTTGTAACTTTTCCAAATTTAAATTTTTTTTCATGTTTTTAACTAAAACTTTTAAAATAATTCACTAAGTTGTCCAAAAAATAACACTCGCGCTCCCTTACTTTTTGTTTTATTTTTCGAATTCGCTAACAAAATTATAATTATTATAATTATAATTATTTTCACAAGAAGTCAATTATTTAAAATAAATTTTTCTTAATATTTATTATATTTCGAAAAAATTAATTATTTAAAGCAATGTTTATAAAATTCTTATAAAGAATTCAATTATTTTCAAAAATAACAAAATTTTTCACAGAAATAATTGAATTTCTCCAATCATTTGTAATTCCTTATTTTCACCAACTACGTAAGTTTTTTTATTCTTAAACGCAATATTTTCGGCTTTCTTTTTTCTATGTGGTGACTGTTGTAAAAAATATTGTATGACACTCATAAATAACTATTATTAATGCAGACTCACCTTTATAGAGACTTTGGTATCTTTATGAGACAGTTTGAGCGCACTTGTGAAAACTTTAAGATCTTCATCGAGCGAAAGTGTTGCTCCAGGTAATTTTTGTTGTTCCGGATCAATGAGATCGTTGAGTCTTCCCGGACCGTCGACGAAAATGACTTTTCGATTTCCTTTCAAGGGTGCCAAGATTCTGTCGTGAAACTTCGTGTACTCCCTCACCCAACTGTTGCAATTATAAATATACGAGGCGTGAATATTTTCATAAGCAACTTCCGGCAAAACGTAAAACCATTTTTGCAGGAATTCAGTTCTAAAACGATTGTCGGAACAAGTGTGTGTAAAGTCAACAACCAATTCAAATGGCGAATGGCAAAATGGCTTCAAAGTCAGAATCACATGATATATCAAAAGATCTCCATTAGTTTCGCCGATCCTGGGAAAAAAAAAATTTTAATCACAACTAGTATTAAAGTCAAACAACTTGTCTAAATTGAGAATTATTATAATTACTTGTAACGTCTTGCAATGTAATAAAAAACAGGGTATCCTTGTTTACTCGTTCCCGCTTGATAGAAAATATTCAGACTCTTGATACTTTTAAATTCTTCTTTTTCGTGCATATTGTGTTTCACCATTATTTCCTCAAAATTTGTTGACGACATATCAATGCTTGACCATCGAGCGTAGGACGACGAGAATAGTAAGCTAAAAAGGTGCATTTTTACAGTAATCAATAATTTCCTACAAAATTCAAATTAACTTACAATAGTGCAAGGGAAATGTGTATGCAAGTAGCAGACATTCTGAAGTAAAGTTATTTATGTTTTCTCATAATTGTTTCGATTTTTTTCAAACTTTGAATCTTCTAGTAAACAGTGAGACAAATCTAATAAAATTTTTTAATTAGTTTATTAATTAGTACACAAAATTTCGTCTTTTTCCCTGACCCTGAAAAATATTCTGATTAACTCCAAAAATTATTAGATACTCAAAAAAATGGTCTATGACATTTATTTACAAATTTCTTCAAAAGTAAAATTATTCGAAAACATCAATAACTTCTTTTTTAAATAAATATTTAATCATTTTATTTTTCTATAGGAATTAAGATTTTTAAATTCAAACCTTCTGAAATTCAATAACTTTATGAGAATATTATTATAAAACATGAAGCATAACATGAAGCATTATAACATGAAGCATATTTCTTCATGTTTTATGATAAATTTAAGATGACAGAGTGATAAAATCATTATTTTATATTATAAGAATTTTTTTGCAAAAATTCAATTATTTTTAAACAAAATTTTAATACAATTTCACGAACGAATAGAATTATTTTTTAAAATTTTAATAAATCCTTCGAAACAATTCAATTATTTTTTTAAATAATAAAATCTTTGCAAAAATTCAATTATTTTCAGAAAAATTTAACGAAAGAATTCAATTTTTTTCTTAATTCGTTATTAAATATTTTGACAAAATTCAATTATTTTCTAAAATTTTAATAAATCCTTCGAAACAATTCAATTTTATTTATGAATAGTAAAATTAATAATAATATTAACTGTATAGTCTGACAAAATCTTTGAAAGTTTGAATGTTCCATACTTTTAATTAACAATTCTGAAGAAGAAATAATTTTTTTGAAAAAGTTTATTTGAATTTTACTTGAAATTATTTTTTTGAAGTTTCTATTATATATATATATATATATATATATATATATATATATATATATTTAATTGAAGAATAAAATAAAATTTTGTAAAATTGAATTGTAAAATAAATAAATTATGAAAATTCTCAAAGAACTTTTTAAAAAATTATTAAAAGATAGCAAACGTTACGCGCGCGGAACGTCGCATTCGATTTATTATTTTTATGCAAATTACAAAATTTTTTATTTTTAAAAATAAATTCCTGAATAATTTCATAATCAAAATTTAAAAAATTCACTTATTAAGTACATAATTAATTATTATTGTTTATATTTTCAAAAATTTAAATACAATTCTTCAAAAGAATTCAGCTATTTTTATAATAAAATTTTTTGAAAAAATTCAATTATTTCCATAAATAATAAAATTTTTCAAAGAATTTCAATTATTTTCTTAAATAATAAAATTCTTCGGAGGATTTCAATTATTTTCAAAAATTGTAATAAAATTCTTGGCAAGAATTCAATTATTATCATAAAAAATAAAATTCTTTGGAAGATTTCAATTATTTTCAATAACAATAAAATTCTTCGCAGAATTTTAATTATTTTAAAAAATTTGAAATAAATTCTTGTCAAGAATTCAATTTTTTTTTTGTAAATAATTAAATTCTTCGGAGGATTTCAATTATTTTCTAAAATTTTAATAATTCCTTCGAAACAATTTAATTATATTTATAAATAGTAAAATTCATTGCAAAAATTCAGTTATTTTCACAAAAAAATTTCATGAAAGAATTCAATTTTTTGGAAAAAGTTAATAAAATTTAATAATTAACCCTTAAACCGCACCCTGGGTGTGCGACACCCATATTCTAGCTTTTTACTCTAATATCTCGTTTAGAGTCGTAAAAATTGAACATATGTCGCTATTGGACGACACATTTTGTACTTAACCTTATGTTCCGTGAGGGACATTAGTCTCCCAAGTGTCTTTGTGTATTTGATAACTTTATGAAGTTATAACAGTGAAAAATTTCTGTGTGGCTGATACACAGTTTTCGGTTTAAGGTGATTTCAGTAGTTTTAAAAACAGTTTTTTAATTATTAAGATTAAATAAATCATTATGAAACTTATTTTTCTTCAAAATAGATGTACTGAGCTACATAAGATAATTTTTCTAAAACATATAGTATCCTTTTCCAGCTTGGAGAACACACTTTAAAGTCCCCGGGTGTCGCACACCCAGTGTGCGGTTTAAGGATGGAATCGGAAGTGTGCGGTTTAAGGGTTAAATGTTCAATTTCAATTATTAAAAGAAAAATTTAAGAATAAATGCAATTTTATATTATTTTATTTAAAATTGTAGGTATAAAAAATAATTCATATTCTGCGATAAGTTTTTTTATTTATTTTTTAAAAAATTTGTTTTAAGAATTGAATTTCTGTGAAAAATTTAATTGTAAAAATAAAATAAAATTCCTGAGGAAAATATTATTATTTATAAAAATAATTAATTTCTTGTGAAGAATTTTATTGAAACTTTTTTAAATAATTGAATATCGCAGAATTTTACAAAACTTTTTAAAAATGATTAAATTCCATCAGGAAATTTCATTAAAAAATTGAAAATAATTAAAATCTGACAAAGAATTATATGTTAAATTTTTTTTAAATAATTGAATTCCTGTGAAAATGTTTATTTTTGAAAAGAATTGAATTCTTGGGAAGAATTTTCGTAAAATTTTTTAAATAATTGAATTGATCGAAGAATTTTCTTTTTTACGACAATAATTGAATTGTTTCGAAGATTTTTACAAACATCTTTGACAATAATTGTATTTCTAGAAATAATATTATATTTTAAGAAAATAATTGTAATCTATGATCAATTTTATTATAATTTTTTTAATTTATCAAGATTTATCAAGCATTTTATCAAGATTTTTTAAAATAATTTTATTCTCGAGAAAAATTTTATTTATGAAAATAATTAATTTCTTGCGAAGAATTTTATTCAAATTTTTTTGTAATAATTGAATTCCAATAAAAAAATGTATTATTTGTGAGAATAATTGAATTCTTAAGAAGAATAGTATTGAAAAGAATTGAATTGTAGAGGAAAATTTTATTAAAATTGCAATTTTTTTAACTAAATCTTGTAAAGAATTTTGTCAACATTTTTTTAAATAATAAAATTTTTAAAAAAATTTTATTTAAATTTTTCGAAATAATTGAATTTTTCAGGACTATTTTTTTCAATTCTCTGATTATATTTGAATTGTTTCGAGACACTTCATTAAAAAATAAAAAATAATTGGATTGGTGCGAAGAAATTTTTAAAAAGTTGGTAAGTAATTGAATTCCTGTGAAATTTTGATTAAAATTTTGTTTAAATAATTGAATTCCTTTGGAAAATTTTATTAAAATAGTACATAGATATGGGGCCGTTCAAAAAATACGTAACGCTATTTTTCGGAAATTTGGACCCCACCCTCCCCCCATGTAACGCAATGTTGTATACATTAGCGCCATTTTTTCTGCTGACCATAACAAATAGCTTGACCCCCCCTCCCCCCAAAAAGCGTTACGTATTTTTTGAACAACCCCTATTAAAAATAATTTAAATGAGGAAAATTTTTGAAAATAATTGAATTTTAGAGAAGAATTTTATTATTAGTAAAGATAATTAAAATTTTGACGAGAATTTAAAAAATTTTTTGAACATAATTGAATTTTTGCGAAGAATTTTATTACTTTTGAAAATAATTGAATTTCTGTAATCAGTTCTTAAAATTTCTATTTAAATTCATTAAAAATTGATATTTTAAACAAAATTTCAAATTGAAACCTTTGAAGTTAATCTATTTATGAAAATTGTAAACGCAACTCTTTTGAAATCCAATTAATTTTGAAATTTTTAAGTAAATGAAATTTAATTATTCATTAAATAATTTCTAAGTACCTAATAATTTTATGATAGTTGTTCAAGAATTAAGTTATTTAAAAAGAATTTATTGTCTGAAATAGAAAAAATTGAAGGTTTTGTATTAGAATTCTTGGTTATTTATTTCATAATTTATGAGGCAAACAAAAAAGACTAAAATTCAGAATTTTCTTATAGATTCCAAAACTTGAATTTTTCCCAGTACTTTTAATAAAAATCCCTGACTTTTCCATGATTTTCCTGACGAATTCTAAATTTCCTAACTCTGTCATTTGTCAATAACTTTTGTTAAATTAAAAATCATAATAAGATTATTTACTAGAAGTCACAAAATTGAAATAAACTAACTATAAAACAAGTTATTCATTTTTTTTTTATAAACTCTCTTTTAATTGAAGTAAAAAAACTTACTGAGAGTCAACTGGTTTATGTTCAGGAGGACCAAGGTACGCCAGCAAAGTGGCCATTTTATCAAATGGCCGTCTGCCCATAGCTTTGTGATCCCTGCTACTGCTTAGATAGTCGCCAATTCTCTCTTGATGATTCCAGAGTAGTCGATGTAAAGCCAAGACGTTGGCGTCCGAGACAAAGGACATTGGATGACTAGCTTGATCCACAGTTTCGCAGTCCGACGCTATTTGAATGAAGAATCGTCTGCCAATTTCAAAATGAGCTTGGAGAAAATCATTGAAAGGCAACATGTGCTGTTCTTTGCTGAATTCCACATGATTCGCTATGTTTTGTAGGATTTTTGACATAAGCATAAGGCCTCGTTTCACTTGCGGTGGCATTGGTTTATTTACAATTCCCATTTCTTGGGGCGACACAATTGCTGGGTTGATAAATCGTAAAAATATAACTGTTCCAACAGCGCCGATATTATTTTGAGGACATTGTGGAAATCTTTTACTTAAAACTTGGTAGAGACAGTGGCACATTGAGCGCAATTGCGGCGGGAATCTAAAGAAAGAAAAATTATTAAAAATTTTAAATATGAATATATACACTGGAACCTTGATTATCCGAACCAATTCCTGTCTGAATTAGTTTTGTTTTAAAATTAATTATCTTTTTCCTTTAACTTTTCCCTCAATTCCGGACAAAATTTTGACTTTTTCCCTGACCCTAAAGAATATTCTGATTCACTCTAAAAGTAATTAGATACTCAAGAAAATGTTCTATTACATTTATTTACAAATTTTTTTAATTGTAAAATTATTCGAAAACATCAATATCTTCTTTTTTAAATAAATATATAATCATTATTATTTTTCCAACGGAATTAAAATTATTTTCAAAATATTTAAATTACAACCTTTTGAAACTCAATAACTTATAATAATTAAAAATAACCAAGTGATAAAATTATTATTTTATTAAATATTGTTACTCTCACTTCTTCGAAATTGAAATTTGAAGAATAATTTTATTAACAATTTTTGAAAATAATTAAATTCTTTTAAGGAAATTAATTGACATTTTACTGAAATTTATTGAACTAAAGAGTTTTATTACAATTCTTGAAAGTAATTTTGGTAAAGAATTTTATTAAAATTCCTTAAAATAATTGAATTAATGCAACGAATTTTATTATTTTATTGAATAATTGAATGTTTCTTAAAATTCAATTCTTTAGTCGAGTTTTAATAAAATTTTTAAGAATAATCACATTTTTCGAGGAATTTATTTAAAATTGAATTAAAAATATTCGAAATTCTGCGATGAAAATAATTGAATTCCTAAAAGAAATTTGATCATTTATGAAAATAATTAAATGTTTTCCTAAAATTGTATCAAAACATTTTTTTTCAATAATTAAATTTTGTGACAAATTTTATGAAAATAGTAAAGTTTGAAAATCATTAAATTGCCAGAAACTTTTGAAAATAATTTAAATTTTGCATTTGAATTCTATTTAAATTATTGCAAATAATTGACTTTTTGGTGAAAAATTTTGCTATTTATAAAGATAATTGAATTCTTGCGAACGATTTTATTAGAATTTTTTTAAATAATTGAATTGTTAAGAAGAAATTTATTACTTTTAAAAATAATTGAATTCTTGTGATGAATATTGTTATTTATATGAAAATAAGTGAATTTTGCACAAAATTTTATTAAAATGCCTTAAAATAATTGAATTTTCGAGAATAATTTTCTTATTTATCGACATAATTGAATTATTCTTTCGAAGAATTATTTATATAAATAATTTAATTCTTGGGAACATTTTGTTAAAATCTAAAAGAATAATTGAAGTATTTCAAAAAAATTTAATTAACATTGTAGGGTAATGTCACCTTGAGTGGACCGCCTAAGCTTTTTTTCTAAAAAATTCTTTATGACATCAAATTAATCGGAGGTTTCTATTCCAAGCTTTAGTTTAGATCACTAGATAAGTATTTATACCATAATAGCTTTGATTTTTTTTTAATTGGGAAAAATAATTGACTTTAAAAAAATAGCTCATCTTTAAGGAATGAAAAAAGTGTAACCTTGAGTGGACCACTCTTAAAAAATTGTGAAAGTTATTCTAAATTCTTTAATGTATTTAATATTTCTGATATATTGAAACAGAATTTATGCTTATGCAGCTTCAGACCATGTTTATGTCGCAATGTTTACAAGTGAAACTATTTTCAATAATTTTGGCACATATCACATCAAAATCACAAAAAAATTAATAAAGAACATAAAACAGTTTCAAACTAATTTATTGGCAATTTATTTCCATAAAAATGGTAAACTGACATTAAAAATATAAAAAAATAAGAAGTTCACTTATAGTTATAAACAGTGGTCCACTCATGGTGACATGCAACTTTTTATGGCAGACACCAAAATTTTTTTTGAGTCAAAATTATCACTTAAATAAACTAAGACAATCAATTTAAATTTGTCCAAAGTAGTAGGAAAAAAATAAGTTACCTTTTAAAACTTAAATTTTACACTACTTTTACACTTCCGAATCACTTTACTCATTGTAAGAGCGACTTCTTTTTTGGTTTGTGATCTTAAAAATGCGTTACATCAAACGATTACGTATATGATTATTGCGGAACATAAATTCTTACGGTTTCTAGATGCGGTGTTGCTATTCGTTTTATTTATTTCACGTTTCCGCTGTCAGATAACTTAAAAACTCAGGTGGTCCACTCAAAGTGGCGGTCCACTCAATGTGACATTACCCTATTTAAAATAATTGATTTCTTTCGAACAATTTTAATAAAATATTTTAAAATAATTAAATTTCTGTTAAAAATTCTAATATTTTTGTAAATAATTGGATTCTTCCAAAGAATTTAAAAAAACATTTTTTTAAATAATTAGTAAAAATTTGCTTTTGAAATCGTAAATTTTACTAATAAATTAGTAAAAATTACTATTCATTAATAAAATTTAGAAATTCAAAAGCAAAAAATTCGTCGAAAAATGTAATTATTCTTAAAAATGTTATTAAAATTCGTCAAAAGAATTCAATTATTTTAATTTATATTTAAATATTATTCTTATTTTTGTATTTAAATAATTGAATTCTTGTAAAATTTTCTAATAAAAATTAATTAAAAAATTAATTTCAGTTTAAATTTTAGATAATAATTGAATATTAAAAGCATGAACTTTAGGAGTAACTGAATTTTGAAAAAGTTTCAAATTAAAATCTTTGAAAATTTGAATCATGTTTTATAATAATATTCTTTTAAATTATTGAATTTCAAAACGTTTGAATTTAAAATTTTTGAAAATCTTTTTTTCTATGAAAAAATAATGATTAATAAGGAAGTTAAGCTATTGATGTTTTCGGATAATTTCACAATCGTAAAGAAATTCGTATATTAATTTGATTAAAATTGTATTAAAAATATATTGGAAATTCTGCGATGAATTTTATTATTTATAAAAATAATTGAATTCCTAAAAAGAATTTTATTACTTATAAAAATAACTAAATATTTGCCTAGAAATATATCAAAATTTCTTTTAAATAATTGAATTCGTTTGGAAAATTTTTTTAAAATAGTAGAGACCAATTAAAAATCATTGAATTGAGGAAAAATTTTGAAAATAATTGAAATTTTTTCAAGAATTTCATTAAAATGTTTGAACATATAATTGAATTTCTGCGAAGAATTTTATTATACTATTGAAAATAATGGAATTTCTGCAATTATTTGTAACTTCTTCAAAATTCAATTTTTTTTAGTTTTTTTAACTAAAATTCTTCTATAAATCTATTATTTTTAGTAACTAATTCAATATAATTATATATATATAGGTATATATTAAAAAATTTAACTAATTTCAGAAGAATTTGAATTATTAATTTTTCAAAAATTTAAGTTCTTTAAAATTTCTAATAAAATTATTGAGTAATCATTTTATATGACAGTTTTTCAAGAATTAAGTATTATTTGAAAAGAAATTATTGTCAGAAGTAGAAAAAATTTAAGGTTTTGCAAGTATTAGAATTTGTGGTAATTTCTATAGTTTATAGACACAAAAATTTAGAATTTTCTAATGAATTCTAGAAATTGAATATTCTTTTAGTGCAAAAAAAAACCCAATAACTTTCGGAAACAACAATTTACCAGGATTCCAATCAAATTTCCTGACATTTCCAGATTTTTTCAAGGTTTATAAAATTCCCTGACATTTCCAGATTTTCCAGATTTCCAAGTTGCGCGTATTTTTTTTTTTGTCGTCTTAAACACAAACTTTAAATTTTTACATTTGTAAAAATTGAAAGTTTGTGTTTAAGACGAAGAAAAATTTGGGATAATCGAGGTTCCACTGTATTTCTAAAATAATGATGCATAAAAAAACCTGTTACCGATCAGCCGAAGAAACGATAGCATCGAAAACTTTTTGCGTCAAAGCAATCAGGTTCCTTCCATTTAGCTCGATGTCCTCGTTAGCGTCAATTCTCGCGCTGTCAACTTCAAAACCCGTGACAGGATCACTCAACAAAGGTCGTATAAGTGGCTCCAAGAGATTCTGCAGGTAACTGGCGCCATAGATTTTGAAGCAAAATGCCATGATTTTACTGCCGAGACTATTACCCCGAAATAGAGTTTGCATGCAATCGGAAACCTCGACTTCGCGATAAAACATGTTCCAAAGAAGAGGCGAGAGCAGATGCTTCGCATCGAATAGAGTAACGAAAACCCGTGCAAGTTCGTCCATCTGATTGGTCGTCACAACATTCGCCAGAGCCATCGCTATCGGCAATTCTCCCTTGTCGCTTATCATTGTCACCAACTGTACCAACTGCTCAAATCTATCGGCCAACACGGTTTCCGCGAGTGTGTCGAATTCCGTTCCTTGCTGAAGAATTTTCGTTAAAACTTCCATGAACGCTGCTCGAGTTTGCAAATCTCTATTGTAACCCAAAACTGCAAAAGAAAATTAAATCTATTGAAATTTTATTATTATAATGTAAGGAATTCAACAATCAGCTGCAGGGTGTCTACTATTTTCGTTCAACAAAATTCCCGGCATTGTCCTAATTTTTCCCGCCTTATTTTTCTCATCAAATTTAAATTTATTTCACTTCGAGAACATAAATAAATCTACAAATGGCTTCCAAAATTTTTATGAATAATTAAATTCTTTTGACGAGTTTCTTTAAATTTTTTGAAAATAATGTTTTTTGAATAATTTTAATTAAAAATTTGGAAAATAATTGAATTGAACAATTAATTTTTTCCATTTTTTAAAATAATTTTGTCTGTTCATAATTATAATTGAAAAGAAGATTAATTCAATTTTATTAAAATGTATCATGATTCTAATTGAATTTCTGCAGAGAATTTTACTATTTACAGAAGTAATTGAATCCTTTCAAAGAATGTTATTATAATGAAAATAATTAAATGTTTGCGTAGAATTTTATTAAAAATTATTGAAAATAATTGAATTGTGTAAAACAATTTAATTATTTCTAAAAATAATTGAAATTTTGAGAAAAATTTAAAAAAACTTTTAAACATAATTGAATTTCTACAAAGAATTTTATGGAATTTCATGAAAATAATTGAATTCTTGAGAAAAATTTTTTTTTAAAATAATATTCAAAAGAATTTAGTAAATCTAAAGAATTTTGCTATTTATGGAAATATTTGAATTCTTTCGATAAATTTAATAAAATTTTTAAGAATAATAACATTTTTCGAAGAATTTATTTAAAATTGTATTAAAAATATTTGAAATTCTGCAATAAAAATAATTAAATTCCTAAATAAAATTTTATTAATTATGAAATTAATTAAATGTTCTCGTAGAATTGTATCAAAAATTGTTTTCAATAATTAAATCTTTTGATAAATTTTATGCAAATAGTAGGTAAATATTGAAAATTATTGAATTGTGAAAAACTGTTGAAAATAATTGAATTTTTGGTGAAAAATTTTTAAAAATTATTGAATTTTTACGAAGAATTTTATTACTTTTGAAAATAATTGAATTCTTGTGATGAATATTGTTATTTATGAAAATAATTAAATTTTGCAAAAAATTTTATTGATATTTTTAAAAGTAATTGAATTTTAGCTAAGAATCTTATTTACTTTTGAAAATAATTGAATTCTTGTAAAGAATATTTGTTAAAAATAATATTCAAAAGAATTTAGTAAATCTAAAGAATTTTGCTATTTATGGAAATAATTTAATTCTTGAGAAGAGTTT
This sequence comes from Leptopilina syphax, assembly GCA_032872505.1. Taxonomy (NCBI): domain Eukaryota; kingdom Metazoa; phylum Arthropoda; class Insecta; order Hymenoptera; family Figitidae; genus Leptopilina; species Leptopilina syphax. Next base: position 54,261,150 of record CM065468.1, read on the forward strand.
TTTTACAGTTTCTAGAAAATAATTGAATTCTTTTGACGAATTGAATAAAATTTTTAAGAATATAATTACATTTTTCGAGGAATTTGATTTAAATCAAGATAATTGAATTCTTTTGCATAATTACTTAAAAATTTTTGATTTTGAAAATAATTAATTTTCTGTGACGAATTTAAAAGTTATTCATGAAAATATTTGAATTATTGCAACGAATCGTATTATTTCCTTAAATAATTAAATGTTTCTTAAAATTGAATTCTTTCTTTAAGTTTTAATACAATTTTTGAGATTAATTGCATTTTTTGAAGAATTTATTTAAAATTGTAAGTTAAAAATATTTAAAATTCTGCAATGAAAATAATTAAATTCCTAAATGAAATTTTATTAGTTATGAAATTAATTAAATGTTCTTGTAGAATTGTATCAAAAATTGTTTTCAATAATTAAATGTTTTGATCAATTTTATGCAAATAGTAGATAAATATTGAAAATTATTGAATTGCGAAAATTTGCGAAATTTTTATTTATAAAAATTCAATTATCTTGAAACAATAGAATTGAAAAATTTCAAAAATCTTATTTTTCAGAATTTAAAAAAAAACTTTGCGAAAATTCAATTTTATGAAAAGATTTTAAGTGTGTATCTTTTTTTTTAAATTAACTAATAAAAATTTTAATTATTAATCTTCACACTAATTTCTTAGTGCGAAGATTAATAATTAAAATACATTAGAATGTGACTCTTTATAAAATTCAATTATTTATCAATTAATAAATTAAAATACCTTGAAAATTCGATTTGTTAACAAGCTTGTAATGAAATTGTTTAACACATTTAATTATTTTCAGTTGAATTTCACAAAATTTCTATAAATTCGATAATTTTTCTTTAATTTATTTACACACTTTATTTGAATCAGTGACTGATTTTTTTACTATCAAATTAATTATTTCTAACTAATATTAAAATTTAGAGAAACGTATAAATATATATATATATATATATATATATATATATATATATATATATAAAAATTGAAATAAAAAGCGATTTTTAAAAAACAAATTAAAATAATAAAACTTTTTTTAATCTGGTGAAAAAATTATTTGAATGAGAGGAAGAAAACCAATTTACCGATTGAATGCATGAGACCGCTATCAATGTTTGCACTCAAGAGATTACTCATTGCCTGAATAGTTGCATTGCGCAAAGTGGAAAGCTTTCCGGAAGTTATTCTTTGTCTGGAGACTTCTTCCTTCTCCTCGGCAGCTACATCATTGCAATTATTCAGTAGATTCATGAATAGTGTAAAGTACTTGAGGAAGAGTTGAGATTTCGCTTCCATTAGATCTCCTCTGTCAGATTCTTCCGGTTGAAGGGGTAATCCTCTCAGTAAAGCTCCAACAGCTTCCATGCAAGCCTGGTCCAGATCTCGAAAGCTCGAACTAGAGTAATGCAAAGTTTTCAAGAGATTACACAGGGTTGCCACAAAAATTTAACTTTCTTTTCTCCTGACTTTTCCCTCTTTTCCAGACAGAATTTTCACTTTTTTCCTGACCCTAAAGAATATTCTGATTCACTCGAAAAATTATTACATACTCAAAAAAATGTTCTATTACATTTATTTACAAATTTCTTTAATTGGAAAATTATTCGAAAACATGAATAACTTCATTTTTTTAAATTGTAAAATTCTTGTCAAGAATTCAATTATTTTTGTAAATAATAAAAATTCTTCTGAGAAATTTAATTATTTTCAATACAATTTTAATAAAATTTCTAGGAAAAAAATTCAATTATATTGAAAATAATTTTAACCCCTTCACAGTCGAGTGAAAATAAAGTTTTTGTGCCATAAGTGTTCAAAAAAAATTTTTTTTTTACAAATCATGATATTGTCATATTTTATGTTTTTGAGGTCACTGATTCAAAATCCGTGGTCGAAAAGTCAAAATTCAAAATGGCGGCTTCAAAATATCGACCAAAAAAATTGAAAAGTTAACGAATTCGTTAATTTAAAAAAATTTTTTTTGTCGCCTTTTTAAAGCTGTAATTTTAAATTTTGAATTTTTGACCACGGATTTGGATTCAGCGACCCCGAAAACCCCCGAGTAAGGATTTTTAGCCAGATTCGTTAACATTTAAATGTCTTTTTTTCCGATGGCCCTATAGAGCCCATGGACATACAGGGCACGACATTTTTATGGCTCTATAGAGCCCACTGACAGTGAAGGGGTTAATAAAATTTCTCTAACAGGTTCAATTATTTTTAAAAAATTGTAATATAATTTTTCTAGAGAATTCAATAATTGTTCTCAAAAGTTTGTAAATTTAAAATATTTTCGAAATTATTAATTAAAATTACTTTAAAAAATTACATTTTTTTTACGAAATTTAATGAAATTCTAAAAAAAAATGTAATTATTTACAAAAACTCTAATAAAATTGTTTAAAAGAATTTAGTTTTCTAAGAATAATTTTTATATAATTTAATAGGAAAATCGTTAATTACAATCAATAATAAACACGATTATTTTAAAAAACATAAAAGAAATTCTTCTTAAAATCAATTATTTTAAAAATTTTCAGTAAAAATTATTATAAAAAAACTTCATTATTTTCAAGAATGTTCAAATAAATTCTTCAAAGCAATTTAATTATTTTAAGGAATTTTAATTAAAATCTTGACATTTATCTTATTATCTTGCCATTATTATTTTCAACACAATTTTAATTATATTTTCTCAAAAGAATTCAATTATTTGAAAAAATGTTGATAAAATTCTTGCAATGAATTCAATTATTTGCATATTTTTTTTTAAAAACTTTACAAAAGTTTAATGATTTTCAGTACATTGACAATTTAATTACTTCTGAAAATAATTGAATTCTTGAATACAAATAGTTGAATTTTTACAAAATTTTAAAAAAATAAGTGAATTTAAAATTATTTAATTCCTGTGAAAAATTTATTATTTATTGATATTATTGAATTCTTTTGAAAATTTTTTTAAAAATGTTTAAAAATAATTGAATTTCTCCAAAGAATTTTATAAGAGTTTGTGAAAATAATTCAATGACTCAGAAATTTTTATTATTTATGAAAATAATTAAATGATTGTGTAGAATTTTATTAATAATTGAATTCTTTTGGAAAATTTTACTAAAGTAGTACCTAAATATTAAAAATCATTGAATTAAGGAAAGTTCTTAATAATTGAATTTTGGAGAAGAATTTTATTATTTATAAAGATAATTGAAATTTTGACGAGAATTTTTGTAAATTTTGGAGATAATTGAATTTTTGCTAAGAATTATATTACTTTTGAAAATAATTAAATTCTTGAGACGAATTTTATTAAAATTTCTTTTTAAACAAATGAATTCTCTTGTGGAATTTTATTAAATTAGTAGATATTGAAAATATATTATTTTAAAAAATTTTTGAAATAAATTAAATTTCTACGAAGAATTTTAATAAAATTATTTTTAAAAAAATTTAATTTGTTTTGTTATAAAAATAATTGAATTCCAAAGAAGAATTTTATTATTTATGAAAATAATTGAATAATAATTTATAAAAATAATTTGTAAATAATTGAATTCCTGTGAAATTTTTATTATTGATGAAAATAATTAAATGTTTGCGTAGTATTTTATTTAATTTTTTTAAAATTATTGAATTCTTTTGTGAAATTTTATTAAAGTAGTAGTTATTAAATATCATTGAATTGCGGAAAGTTTTTGAAAGTAATTGAAATTTTGCCAAGAATTTTATTAAAATTTTGTCGAAAACAGCAATAACATCAATAACAGCTTCGAGCTTCGACTCGGAGTGATCATTTTCTTCGTGTTTTATAATAATTGAAGATAACCGAGTGGTAAGATAATTATTTTCTACTATAAATAATATTTTTACTGTAACTTCTTCAAAATTATTTTCATCATTTCAATTCAATTATTATTTTCTAGAATTTTTAACTAAAATTTTTCTTTAAATCAATTATTTACAATAATTTTTTAAAAAATTCTAAATATTTTCAAATGTATTTGTTTACAATTCAATTTTACGAAATTTCATCGATTATTCGGAAATTCTTCAATTAAATATATATTTTAAAATAAAAACCTGAAATAATTTCAATTAAACTTTTTGAAAAAAAAATAATTCTACAGAATTGTTAGTGAAAACTATGAAAAATTCAGATTATCAAAGATTTCAATTTGAAACTTTTTCAAAATTCAATTATTTCTAAAAATTCACGCTATGCTTTTAATATTCAATTATTATGTAAAATTTTAACTGAAAGTCACTTAAATCAATTTCTATTAGAAAATTCTACTAGAATTCAATTATTTAGATACAAAAATAAATAATTTATTGAATAAAAATGTTTCTTAATATTGAATTTTCATAAAGAATTTTATCAACAAATTTTTAAATAATTAAATTTTTTCGACGAATTTTAATAAATTTTTTTTAAATAATTACATTTTTCGAGGCATTTGAATAAAATTTTACTAAAAATAATTGAAATTCAGCGATGAGTTTGATTATTTATGAAAATAATGGAATTATTGCGAGGAAATTTATAAAAAATTTGTAAATAACAGAATTCTTGTGAAATTATTTTATTATTAATGAAAATAATTAGGCGACTGCGTAGAATTTTATTAAAATTTTTGAAAAAAATTGAATTTCGAAGAAAAATTTTATTATTTATAAAGTGAATTGAAATTTTGACGAGAATTTATTTCAATTTTTGAATATAATTGAATTTCTGCGAAGAATTTTATTATTTTTGAAAATAATTGAATTTTTGCAATTATTTGAAACTTTTTCAAAATTCAAATTTTTTTTAGCGTTTTTTAACTAAAATTCGATTCTTCGATTTTTGCAAAAATTTAATTTTTTTAGAATTTCTAATGGAATTAATTCAAAATTCAAATTTTATAAAATTTGAAATTAAAATGTTTTGAAGTTCATTAATTTATGAAAATTGTAAACGCAACTATTCTTAAGCATTCTTCTGTAAAAGAAAATGAAATTTTCTCACCTATTGATAATTGAAACATCTCCGCCGGCAGAAGGAGCAATTTGATGTGTAGTTCCCAAAATCCAGTCGGTAAGATACTCGACGAGTTTATTTCGAAATTTCATTTCCTGTCGAAAGGCCAAATCGTCTCGTCTTTTCATCATGACTTCGACGAGTTGACAAAGTTTCGTCTTGATATGAACATTCGTGTCCAAATGTCGAACGTATCTCACAATAGCGAGCATCATTCCCTCGATGCTCGTCATCCCGAGATACTCAGACGGCTGATCGGTTTTCGAGTCCAAAACATTTTTCATAATAAATATCGTGTGCTCGATAAATTGAGTATTCACATCGGTGACAATAACTTGGCCCTGTTGATCGAAAAATTTTTCCACAATACTTTTGATTTGATCAAAGAGAATTGGATAGAGAGCCGGACTCATTTCGTGACCCACTAATTCCTTCACGTGCTTCTGAATTTGACCCCCAAACTTTTCATTGTTACAAATCAAGAGACGCAAAAGATTGAAGACAAATTGCGTAACTGGGCAGTACTGAACTTCCTGGCTGGGATTTGTTAGACATGAAACTGAATCCTGAAGTTTCGCCGAACTTCTCTTTGGTTCTGGATTCGGGGGCATTCCCGACAAAGGTCTGTTTGGCGACCTTCTTTGAAGACAAACGCCACCTAAAGCGCAGAGGAATCCCGTCATATTGGCCCATTCGTTGATTTGCTCTTCCAATTCATGTTCTGAATTTTGATGAGAAGCTCTTCGCTTGCCTGTACTTCGATGGAACGACTCAACTTGGCCGTCCTCGGTTTTTGTCTTTGGATAATTGGACAGTTGTCTGGAGGTCTGTTCCCAATTGCGAAAAGTTTCTTCCCATGCCTTTCAAAAAATAATATGTAAATTATGTAGTTGAAGAAACATTTTCAAAGGCGAAAACAAATATTGAGTAAATAAAAATAATTTTTACTAACCGGTTGAACGCCATTGACGCAATGTTCTATTTTTCTTAAGAGGGCCATAATCCTTTTTTGAAGAGCTGCACGACCTTTAATTTCATATTAATTAAGATAAAGTGATTAAAATAAAAACATGATGTTAGTAAGAAAGTGAAAAGATAGTTTATATTTATGTACTTAAAAAACTCACCATGATTATGTTCATGATAGTACATCCTACTTTCTCCGCTGGCTGTTTTGTGGAAAATATTTCAATTAAAATCATACAACTAAAAATTTTTTTAATTAAACTTAAATAATATAGGTGAGTTGAAGTTCAGAAATTAAAATTTGATAATTCTTTTTTACCATTTTCAAGAAATAATACAAATTATTTATTGTATTAATTATTAAATAGTATTTCATGTGGCAAGCACCTTATAAAAGTGCTTCTTTGTCAGCCCGAAACAGGTTAAAAAATGCCAGTTTTTCATGATATTGGAGAAAAAATATTTTATTTTTAAGGGTGATTTTCTATAAAGTGGTAACTGCAGGGTTGCCACAAATAATTAATTTTATTTTTCCCTGACTTTTCCCTGATTTCCAGACAAAATTTCCACTTTTTCCCTGGCCCTAAAGAATATTCTGATTCACTCTCAAAATTATTAGATACTCAAAAAAAATGTTCTATTACATTTGTTTACAAATTTCTTTAATTGGAAAATTATTAAAAAAAAATCAATAACTTATTTTTTAAATAAATATTTAATCATTATTATTCTTCTGTAGGAATTCAAATTTTTCAAAACATTCAAATTCAAACCTTTATGAAATTCAACAACTTATAAGAATATTATTACAAAACATGAAGAAGACTATCAGTGATCGCCCTCTTCATGTTTTATAATAATTTAAATTACCATAAAATTTTTCAAAAAAAAGTTAATTATTTACAAAAATCCTAATAAAATCCTTCGCAAGAATTTAATTATTTTTACAAGTAGTAAAATTTCTCAAAAAAATTCAATTGTTTAAAAAAAATGTAATAAAATTCGTTGCAATAATTCAATTATTTTCATAAATAATAAATCGATTATTCGGTAATTCATTTTTAAATCAATTTTTATTAGAAAACTCTAGAAGAATTCAATTATTAAAATTAAAAAATAAATAATTTATTAAATAATTGAATGTTTATTAAAATTTGTCAAAACAAAGTTTTTAATAAAATTTTTAAGAATAATTACATTTTTCGAGAAATTTGATTAAAATATTGTATCAAAAATAATTAAAATCCTGCGATGAGTTTTATTATTTATGAAATTAATTAAAATTATCCCAACAATTTTTTTTTAAATTTTTCTAAAATAATTGGATTTCGGAAAAGAATTTTAATATTAATTTATAAAGATACTTGAAATTTTGACAAGAATTTTTTTTTATCATAATTGAATTTCTGCGAACAATTTTATTATTTATAAAAATAATTGAATTCTTGAAAAGAATTGTGTTAAATTTTTTTAAATAATTCAATTCTTGCGACGAATTTTATAAAAAATCTTTTTTAAAAATTAATATTTTTCGAAAAATTTTATGAAATTTTTTATTTTTAATAATTGAATTCGTATGAAAAATTTATTATTTATGAAAATAATTGAATTATTTCGAAGAAATTTATTAAAAATTTTGTAAATAATTGAATTCCTGTGAAATTTTGACAAGAATTTTATTAAAAGTTATAAAAATAATTGAATTATTTTTATAAATAATAAAATTCATCGCAGAATTTCCATTATATTTTTAATACAATTTAAATCAAATTAAAATACGAATTTCTTTACATTGTGAAATTATTCGAAAACATCAATAACTTAACTTCCTTTATTAATCATTATTTTTTCATAGAAAAAAAGATTTTTAAAAATTTTAAATTCAAACTTTTTGAAATTCAATAATTTATTAAAAGAATATTATTATAAAAAATGATTCAAATTTTCAAAGATTTTAATTTGAAACTTTTTTAAAATTCAGTTACTCCTAAAGTTCATGCTTTTAATATTCAATTATTATCTAAAATTAAAACTGAAATTCATTTTTAAATTAATTTTTATTAGAAAATTCTACAAGAATTTAATTATTTAAATACAAAAATAAGAATAATATTTAAATATAAATTTAAATAATTGAATTTATTCTTTTGACGAATTTTAATAACATTTTTAAGAATAATTACATTTTTCGACGAATTTTTTGCTTTTGAATTAGTAAATTTTATTAATAAATAGTAATTTTTACTAATTTATTAGTAAAATTTACGAATTCAAAAGCAAATTTTTACTAATAAATTTACTAGAAATTACTATTTATTAGTAAAATTTGCTAATTCAAAAGCAAGAAACACGTTATTAAAAATTCTAGAAATAATTCAGTTCTTCCATTCTGCGATGAATTTTATTATTTATAACAATAATTGAATTCCTAAAAAGAATTTTATTATTTATAAAATAGTTGAATCTCATCTTTTAAAAATTTTATGATTTATGAAAATAAAGGAATTATTGCGAAGAAATTTATAAAAAATTTGTAAATAATTGAATTCTTGTAAAATTTTATTATTTATGAAAATAATTAAATATTTACGTAGAAATTTATCAAAATTTCTTTTCAATAATTGTATTTTTTTCGAAAATTTTATTAAAATAGTAGAGACCAATTGAAAATCATTGAATTGAGCAGAAATTATGAAAATAATTAAAATTTTTCCAAGAATTTTATTAAAATTTTTGGAACATAATTGAATTTCTGCGAAGAATTTTATTATACTATTGAAAATAATTGATTTGTAACTTTTTCAAAATTTAATTTTTTATTGTTTTTAACTAAAATTCTTCTCTAAATCCATTATTTTTAATAATTAATTAAATATTTGTTAAAAAATTAAACTTAAATTTTAGAAGAATTGGAATTATTGAAATTCTTTAAAATTTCTAATTAAATTGTGTGCAATTTTCTATGAAAGTGTTTATGTTTATTTGAAAATTAATTTTTTCTACAATATATCGTTAAAAATTGATTTATGTTTGAATATTTTGTAATGTTACTTAATTGGAATTTAATAAGCTTTCTTAGAATAGGGGAGAGTGGGGCAAACCGGACCGGTGGGTAAACCGGACCCCCCTCAATATTTCCGAAATGGCGAAATTATCAAAAGTTTTGTTTACAAATTTAAAACAACCATGTTTAGTATACCTTATTTTTTCAATCTGACAGTTTTAGCTTGCGTTTGTGCGATGCAGGGAGCAAAAGTTTTTTTTTTGTTTTTTTCTACACTTTTACGAATTTTTTCTTAAGGAAATTCTGAGGAAATCGTGTAATGTTTCCAAATATTAGGTCTCAGGTTTTGAAGGTACACACCTCAGGAATATTTACCACCAAAAACTTTGATGAATTTGCAAAGCGTTTCTTTTTGACAAACATTTATTCTCAAAATGGGCCGGTGGGGCAAACCGGACCGTTTTCGGTGGGGCAAACCGGCCATAGGATATTTCCATTGAATTAAAGTTTCATAAAAATTATTTTTAAATAAAATGTTTCTTTCATTAAAATATTTACTTACAATGAAAAATAATTGTCTTCCAATGAGAATTGGACCCTTTAATATTGTTTCTCTGATAATGACAAACATTTTTATTTTTTTATTAAAAAAAATATTTATTTAATTAAAATTCAATCCCGTATTATTATTTTCATTACTACAACCATTGTTAACATGATTCTTTATGTTTTTTTATTATTGTAGATTATGTAAATGCAATATTATAAATAAAAAACCAAACGGTCCGGTTTGCCCATAGGGGGGTCTCTGGGAAAAAGTTTCGCAATTAAATGATCTTTCAAACAAGCCTTCGAAAAATGAAATTGGTTGATTCGTTCAGTCACAAGAGTCAAAAAACCGTTAGGGAGTCCGGTTTGCCCCACTCTCCCCTACATTTTATTTTCTTTTTACACTATTTATATTAGTAATGGACAAAACTTGACTTTTTTAAATTGATTATGTAAACTCTAAACTAAAAGTTTTGAAATGGATAAATATAAAAAAAAATAATTATTTTCAAGTTTTATTAAAAAGATCTACACAGGCAATTAATTTTTTAAAAAAAGTTACCGCTTCGTGAAAAATCAAGCACAAGTCTATTGCATAAGTAAATAAATAAATAAAATATTTCTGTTGTGATTCGCATAAATACAAATATGAAAAATTAATAACTCACCAGTTGTTAAAATAGTGGAGGCTTGAGCCAGTTCAACATATAAATGATAATTCGGTAAAAGACATGTCACTGCAACTTCGTCACTTCCACAACGAATTTCTGCCTCTTCGCATAAAAGAGCAAAACAAGACATTGCTACTAAAACAGCTTCCATGTCGGTACTCCACAGGTACATAAATAAAACAACCTGCAAATAAATTAATAAATAGAAATTGTTTCCATAATTATTCACAATATCGAAATAAAAAAAAATGAGAAGTATTACAAACCTCAAGTTTAATATGCGCTTGTTTGCAAATAGCTATTTGGCTGCCGATATTTGCGTAGTCTTTATTTTGCGAGAGAAATCCATTTCGGCATATGAGAACTTCTCTCAGCCATTTTAGAATATCGGTGTAATTAACAATCTGGTGTTGAGTCAATTTTTGCGAGATGGAAAATAACACCTGAGAACTAACGTCCCAGAATGTGTTGATAGGAGCCTCTGGATTCCAGGCCTTTATTTTGTCAGGATGGTGTAAAACTAGTAGCGCTTCCATGGCTTCGTGAGCAATATCCGGCATCGTCGGTTGATGCACCAGAGACACCAAACCATTTATCAGTTCTAATGTCGAACTCTGTATTTCATGACCGGCTTTGCCTTGATTCTGAAACCCAAGAAATTTTTATTCCATCCAATTACTTTATTTCGCAATATTTTTCGTTTTAATCTTATGATTCTTCTTAAGGGGGCAGTCTAGTAATCGTTCGAATAAAAGAAGGCTTTTTAAAAAGTTATTTTATTCAAACTCTAAGTCAGATAATAAAGCAAATTTCTTTTTCTTTCAAAGGTATTGAATTTATGTTTTTTAAAAAAATAGTTGATGATATTATTGCAATGTCCAGTCAATTTATAAATTCAATTTTTTAATAAATATAAAAAATGAAGAAATCGATGAAGTAATCGATAGCTTCATGTTTTCTAATAATGAAAGATGACCGTGTGATAAAATCATTATTTTACATTATTAGAATATTTTACTTCTTCAAAATATTATTTTCATCATTTCAATTCAATTATTATTTTCTACAATTGTACTTCGCTGCCTCGTCCTCAAGATCAAAATTATGTAGTTGCGTAAGTAACTGTTTGTTCCGCCACAGTATTTCAAATTCTAAAGTTTTTAGCGCCACTTATATGTGTCGCTTCCTACTCTTCCGCTTCCTGTCATTACGTTTTTTCTGTGTGTTCCTTGCCACATCGTGGACAGAGTAAAAATAGTTAAAAATGGGTAAAAAAGTGCATTCTACTGAAAAACTTCTTAAAAAAATTAAAAAACTGAAAAAAGAAGCAAAGAAGAGAAAAAGGAGAAATAAGAAAAGAGATTATTCGTCAGAATCGAGCAGTTCTAGCACGGCAACGTCAAGAAGCAGCAGAGAAAGGACGCTACAACGATCCCGATCGCGTAGTCCTATCCGAGACCCTCGGTCTAGAGGTAGGTCACGCACAATACGAGGAAAAAGAAGGAGCTCGAGCAACGATAGATTCCGAAGAAACTCAACCGACAACTCGCACTCCTCAGCCAAAACTCTCAGAGGTACGTCCCGCAGACATGATAGTTCAGTAGAAGAACAAAGCCATGGCGGAAGGCGTAGCCCAAGAGATTCAACAAGCAGGGAACCTTCCCAGCGAACCGATGAGGAAATTAACGACAGGGAAAGAAAGAAAGCGACATCACCTCCTAATTCTCAGGTCATAAAAAAGAAAAATATGCATCAAAAGGATGGCGAAATTAATCCTTTGGAAAATAGCGAGGCGGACCCACAGTCGGTAAAGAAGACTGCCAGTACTGAAGCTTCTGATCTAGCCTGTCTAGGTGGCGATCCCTTCGCAGATGTCAAAACAAGTGCACCAATAAACAGAACATTGGCAGAAGTATGGCAAAAAATTATGCAGATAGGACTGATGAAAGAAGCTCGCAAAGACTTAGCTGAAAAGCACCCTCCAGCCGAAAACTGCTCTATGATGGAAGCCCCTATCCTGAATCCGGAATTAAAAAATATCATCGGATCGACAGGAGTAAAGAAAGATCAATTCCAAGTAGCTTCGCAAAACCAGTTGGGTGCAGCAATAAGTGCTTTGGGATCAGCGATAACCGAACTATTGTCTATTCAACAGCAGAAAAATCAGTCGATCTCAAATGATCAGCTGACTACGACTATATCTCTTCTAAGCGACTCCGGAAAACTTTTAACGGACCTCCATCATGAGATATCCCTCACCAGGAGAAATTTTATTACTTCGGGAAGAGATCCTAAATTAAAAATAGTTGCAGAAAACGCTCCAGTTGACAGGTTCTTGTTTGGTATAAATTTTGCGGAACAATTCAAAGCCGCAAGGGAAGTTGAGAAAGTAGGTAAGGAACTTTCTCAAACGACAACGAAGCAAATTAGGAAGAAGCCATACCACAACCAATCTCGCTCACGACAATCTACATCAAGACCCAACGATTTAAACTGGAAGGGCCCTCCGAAGAGGAGTTACACGAACCCCATTTGGACTCTGCACTGCACCTTATATGTTCACAAAAATATTAAAGCCAGTCATGCAAAATCTTAGAGAAAAAGGAATAGTATTAGTAGTGTATCTAGACGATATTTTAATAATTGCTAGGTCGGAATATGAATGTAAAAACAATGTAAATATCACAAAGAGATTGCTAGAGAAACTTGGTTTTGTAATCAATACAGAAAAAAGTGCTTTAATGCCCTCACAAAAATGTAAATTTTTAGGTTTTTTATTAAACAGCGTATCATTTTCAGTGGAACTTCCACAAGAAAAAAGGTCGTCTATAGAAGCCCTAGCAAAACAATTTTGTAAAAAGAAATCCTTAAAAATAAGAGACCTCGCAAGATTTTTAGGCACCCTGGTAGCAGCGTGTCCAGCAATTCCCTACGGCTGGCTATACACGAAACGTTTAGAACGCGAAAAATTCCTTGCATTAAAAAAATCTAACAATGACTTCAACGAAAAGATGACTGTCACCGATGACGTTACTGACGACATAAAATGGTGGATAAAAACGGTGAAATCAGCAAGCAACCCAATCCGAACAAATTCCTACCAAAAAGTAATCTTTTCAGACGCATCCCTTTCAGGCTGGGGCAGTTTCTCTGAAGGTGAAAAAGCCCATGGATGGTGGGATGAAGAAGAAAAAGAAGCCCACATAAATTACCTAGAGTTAAAAGCAGCATTCTATGGACTTAAATGTCATGCTAAAAAATGTCACGACTGCTCAATTCTGTTAAGAATAGACAACACTACGGCAATATCGTACATCAACAGAATGGGGGGGATTCAATACCCACAACTAACGGAAATCACTAGGTCTATATGGAAATGGTGCGAAGATCGTAGGTTGTGGATTCATGCTTCTTATATCGAATCAAAAGAGAACAAGGAAGCAGATAAGCAATCAAGAATTGCATCGTCAGACACTGAGTGGGAATTAGCGGATTGGGCTTTCGAAGTTATTGTTGAAAGATTTGGTAAATGTGACATCGATTTATTCGCCTCAAGGGTTAATGCAAAATGCAAAGAATACGTCTCCTGGCATCGCGACCCTGACTCTGTAGCAGTAGACGCATTTACAATAAATTGGTCTGGCCTTCATTTTTACGCGTTTCCTCCATTTTGTCTTATATTACAAACCTTGCAAAAAATACAAGAGGACAAAGCTGAAGGAGTGGTGGTGGTGCCCCTGTGGCCCACACAACCGTGGTACCCTCTCTTTGTGCGCTTAATGATCTCAGAACAAATCTTATTTCAACCTAATACTAAATTATTATCTTGTCCTTTTAGAAAAACACATCCCCTTCACGAAACACTTACCCTGGTGGTAGGACACTTGTCAGGGAGGCTTTCATGAAGAGAGGAGCATCCGAAGAAGCAGCCGACGTCTTGCTGGCCTCAATCTCCGAGGGAACGTTGAAGCAATACGAGAAACCGATCGAGTTGTGGTGGTATTACACTCAAGAGCACCGCCTCCAAACACACGAATGCTCTACCTCATCAGCTCTAGACTTCTTTACAGAAATCTTTCACTCGGGAATTTCATATAGTACATTAAATATCTACAGAGCGGCAATATCGCTTCTTACGGCAAATCAATTGGGCAAAGACAATATCGTTTCGAGATACTTTAAAGGGGTCTCCTCGATAAATCCACCGAAACCGAAATATGAAGAGACATGGGACCCTCAAGTAGTTCTAACTTATCTGCAATCACTAGGTGAAAATGAAAAACTATCTTTAGAAATGATAACAAAAAAATTAGCGACAATATTAGCACTAATATCAGCACAAAGAGTGCAAACGTTAGCAGCTATTGAACTAAACAACATCAACACGGAGGTCGAGCCAATACAAATGAAAATAACATCGAGAATAAAAACCACAGGACGCAATAGATTCCAACCGATGTTAGAAGTCCCAACATTTCCAGACAACAAGGTACTGTGTGCAGCAACAATATTAAAGAAATATATCGAGAAAACAAGAGAGATACGTGCAGTTTCTAAGGAAGAAAAACTCTTCCTGACTTACAAAAAACCGCACCACGCAGCTACTACACAAAGTATTAGTAGATGGATAAAAGACGTGCTGAATGAAAGCGGAATAGACACGGAAACCTTTTCCACACACAGCACCAGGCACGCTGCGACATCAGCAGCAGCGCGCAGAGGAGTCAACCTGGAAACCATCCGCAAGGCAGCAGGATGGACACCTAAATCGTCAGTATTCGCCAAATTTTACAATCGTCCAATTACAAAGAAATTTCAGAGGCAATTTCAGAGGCAATACTGCAATAAAAACGAGATGATTCTATTCTTTTTTCTTTATATTCCATTTCTTCATTTAATTACTCTAATTATATTCGGAAATTTGTTTCATTATCTTGTTCATAATAAATACAATTTTATTAAATAAAAAATAATGTAAACGGAGAATAGAGTAAATCACTTCATCACTCTAAACATCTACATAATTTTGATCTTGAGGACGAGGCAGCGAAGTACAATTAATAAATTGAACGAACTTACCCTAAGTGAAGTTCAATTGTAATTGTATGAGCTGCCTCGTCCGAAGAGATCAAACCCTCCCGTCCCTTGACTACCATCGAAGTCCCCAAAAATAACAAGTGATTTACTTTAAACTTTAAAAATGTAATGACAGGAAGCGGAAGAGTAGGAAGCGACACATATAAGTGGCGCTAAAAACTTTAGAATTTAAAATACTGTGGCGGAACAAACAGTTACTTACGCAACTACATAATTTTGATCTTGAGGACGAGGCAGCGAAGTACAATTACAATTGAACTTCACTTAGGGTAAGTTCGTTCAATTTATTAATTTACGGTCCTAATTCGAGCCCTGAGCAATATAAGTCAATATTTTAAAAATAATTTTTAAGCTGAAAAATTTGAAAAAGAAGCAAGAAAGTAATGAAAGGACTTACATTTAACATCAACATGGGATCGGCGTGTATTAAGCGCACCATCCAAAACAGAAGATTCCTGTAACTGGAAACTTCTTCTCCTCTATCCCTATATTTGTTTTGTTCTTTGCCTTTGAGGGTTAAACTTTGTATCATTCGTAGCGGCGTGTGCGATATGTAATTTTGTGTAACTTTATTCAAAGCATCAGTGAACATATTTCTCAATTCGGCACTGCGAGAGTAAACCAAATCGATTTGAGGCCACCATGGTAATCTCGGTTGAGTAACGATTCTGTAATTTATTATTCACAATATCATTATTATTATTATTATTATTATTATTTTTTGAAAACAGTTGAATAGTTTTAAAGAATTTGATTATAACTTTCGAGAATAGTTTTTTGATTTCTAGTATTAGCGAATTTAAAGTAGTATAAATTCTGAAAAGAAAAACTCAACTTGACTCACTTGTATAACGAACTGACTAGAACATATTGATAGGTCGAGGGTGAGTTAAGGTTTAAACAGACTCTAAGTACTTCGTTGTTGTGGGGTTTAATGCGAAAGCAACTGACGAAACAGTCTATCATCAAATCGATGTCTTGAGCCATGCAGCTCTGTCCTCTTGAGAAAGGCTTGCTTGGATTGAAGAGAAGTGATGTTAAGTCGCTCATCACGTGTTGCACGAGAGTGAACATGACGTTATTCGAGTCACAATTGCTAATGTAAGTAGAGGCCTTGCATAATTTAACGCAGGTGACAGCGGCAGCTTCCACGATTTGTCTGTTCGAACCTCCGTGCATCACCAGTCCCTTTTTCACGCTGTCAATGAAGGATTTCTTCTTCGAGTGCTTCGGCGAGCATGGTGCGCCCGTGTCGGCATTCACAATTTCCTCCAATACTTTCGGCGACAGTATCAACAGCATTATCTGGAGAGGCCAGACGGCAGCCGTTCGTCCCTTTTTATTATCCACAAACGAATCCAGTACATCGAACAATTCACCGCAAGCCTTTCCCAATTCTTCGTTCGGTCGCTTCTGCAAATCTGCAAATTCATGGGGATAGGTGTCCATCCAATTCCACACTGCTTTCTCCAAGGAATTCATCAGCACTAAGTATGCAGATTTCTTCAGTTGTCGGAATTTTTGTATTGCTTCTGATGTCAATAAAAATATTCTCATTAGTTTAGATAATCACTTGAAAAATTCAAAAAATAGCTTTTTAAAACCAGTTATGAACGTTCGAAATATGCAAAAAAACGCATGCAATGCAAAAAACAATTAACTTGATAATTTTTTTATTTTGAGTAAGTGTATCAGTTGCTGCGAGGGCTTCAGTTACTGAGCTTTTGTGAAAAGTACACTTAACAGGGTTGCCACGCTTTTGCTCATTTCAAATTCCCTGACTATTCCAGGTTTTCCAGGTTAAAAAACGGAATTTTTCCAGGTTTTTAACTACATTTATATCTTACAAAATTAAATAATTAGTCATTATAATTTTTCCATAAGATTTTCAAAAATTTCAAATTCAAACTTTTTTGAAATTAAACAACTAACAAAAAATTATTATAAAACATGAAGAAATCGATCACTCCGAGTCTTCGACTCGGAGCAATCGATATCTTCATGTTTTATAAATAATTAAAAATGACCGACTGACAAAATCATTAATTTATTTTATAAGAATATTGTTACTGCAACTTATTACAAAATTACTTTTATCACTTCAATTAAATTATTATTGTTTTCCGGAATTTTTAAACTAAAATTCTTCTTTAAATGAATTACTAGCAACAAATCGCGCGCTAAAGCGTGCGGCTAACTTTTTACTACCTTTTTTAAATAAAATTAGCAATTTTAAAAATAATAAAATTTGAAAATTTTCTGATTTAAATTTTTGTTGAAAATACTAAAAAAATTCAATTTTGTAGAATTTAAAAATAATTGCAAAAATTCTTTTAAAAAAATCAAATTCTTTTTATTAAATTCAACTATGTTCAAATCTTGAAAAAAATTCTCGTAAAAATCCCAATTATTTTTAATTTTAATGACAATCTTAAAATTTTTATTAAAATTAATTTTCAAAGATTTTAATGAAATAATTTTTAACAATTCGATTTTTTTTAAAAATAATTTGAATTAAATTCATCGTAGAATTAAATTAATTTCAATAATTTCAAAATTCAATTATTTTTAATATCTACTATTTCAATAAAAATTCACAAAAGAATTCAATTATTTAAAAAGAAATATATTATTAAAATTCATCGCAAGAATTAAAGTATTTTTCATAAATAATAAAATTCTTCTCAGGTATTCAATTATTTTCAATACAATAAATTATTAAAGAAATTCGATTGTATTCAATAAATTGAACAAATTTTTCAAAAAAATTCAATTATTTTCCAAAAATTTTTAATAAAATTCAAGAATTAAATGCTTAATTTCAATTATTAAGAAAGAGGATTATTATAAAAACTTGAAAGAAATTATTATTCATATAGAATTCAATCACTTTGAAAACTTGTAATTAAAATGATTGAAGAAAGTCCATGATTTAAAGAAACTCAAAGAAATTCTTCAAAAGAATTTAATTAAGATTATGTAAAATTTTAATAAAATTCTTCCTAAATTCAATTATTTTCATAAACAATAAAATTCTTCGAAGAAATTCAATTATTATCAAATTTTTTGATAAAATTCTTTGCAAGAATTCAATCATTTGCAAAAGTTTTATAAATTTTATCGTAATAATTCAATTATTTAACAAAAAAATTAATAAAAGTTCTTCATAAGAATTCAATTATTTTTGAAAATTTTAATAAAATTTGTTGCAAAAATTTAATTATTTTAAAAAAGTTTGATAAAATTCTTCGAATCAATTCAATTATTTTTAAAAATTTTGAAAAAATTCTCGGCAAAAATTTCAATTATTTTCAAAAATTTTCCTCAATTCAATGATTTTTATAATATCTACTAAAATTTTTCAAAAGAATTCAATTATAAAAAATTTTATTGAAATTCTGCGCAAACATTTAATTATATTCATAAAATAATTAAAATTTCACAAGGAATTCAATTATTTTTATAAATAATAAAATTTTTTAAGGAATTCAATTATTATTTTTATAAAAAATAATTTAAAATTCTAGAAAATAATAATTGAATTAAAACGATGAAAATAATTTTGATGAAGTTACAGTAACAATATTCTTATAATGTAAAATAATGATTTTATCTCTCGGTCATCTTTAATTTCTTAGAAAACATGAAGAAATCGATTACTCCGAGTCTTCGACTCGGAGCAATCGCTATTTTAAAGTTTTATAAACAATACTTTTATAAGTTGTTTAATTTAAAAAAGGTTTGAATTTTGAATTTTTGAATGTCTTAATTTCAGTGGAAAATCCTGTTCCAAAAATAAGATTAAAAATAGGAATTGTGCAAATATTTTTCTTCTTTTTCTAAAGCAAAATAATAATTTTCTTAAAAAAATTTTGATTCAAAAAGAAAGTTATGGAAAATAAATAAATTTTCTATTTCTTAATCACAGTTGTTTAATAATTTTCTAATTTTTTTTAGAAGTAAAGAACAAAAATAATTTCAATTTCACAAAACATAATATTTAATAAAATTTTAGTCTTTTAATGAAAAGAAGTAAAAAAAATTCTGATGATTTCTATTTTCTGTCTAAAGTTAACAAAAAACAAAAGTATAAACAAAAGACAACTTCAGAGTGTGAGGGACAGAAAAAGTGAATGAAAGAACATTCAAATTAATATAGTTAATTTTTAATAATTTTTGAAATTTTTTTAAAAAATTATCAAATCCTTTTGTTTGCAATTCAATTTTACGAAATTTCATCGATTATTCAGAAATTCTTCAATCAAATATATATATATATATATATTAGAAAATAAAAACTTCAAATAACTTAAAAAAATTTAATTAAACATTTAAAAAAAAAATTAAATCTACACAATTTTCAGTTAAAAGTATGAAAAATTCAAACATTCAAAGATTATAATTGAGCCCGCGCGTACAATAACAGCAAGTGCGCGCGGTCGAAAGGGATAATATCAGTCAGGTAGCAGTGAGAAGCCCAGAGGCGCTCACTGCTACCTGACTGGTATTATCCCTTTTGACCGCGCGCACTTGCTGTTATTGCACGCGCGGGCTCAATTTGAAACCTTTTCAAAATTCAATTATTTCTAAAAATTCAAGCTATAATACTTTCTCTATAAATTTAAATTTGTGTAGAAATGTTTACTAATTGGAATTGGTGTCTGACTTTTTGCTTTTGAATTAGTAAATTTTACTATTAAATTGGTAGAAACGACTATTTATTAGTAAAATCTGCTAATTCAAATTTCAAAAGCAAAAAGTCAGTCACTTATTCAAATTAGAAAAATTTTTACTAACTCAAATTTAGAGTTTAATATTCAATTATTATCTAAAATTTTTAACTAAAATTCATATTTAAATCAATTTTTATTAGAACATTCAACGAGAATTCAATTATTTAAATACAAAAATAAATAATTTATTGAGGAATTGAATGTTTTTTAAAATTCAACTCACATAAAGAATTTTATCAAAAAAATTTTTAAATAATTGAATTCTCTTGACAAATTTTAATAACATTTTTAAGAATAATTTCATTTTTCAAAAAATTAGATCAAAATTGTATTAAAAATAATTTAATTTCTGTAAAAAATTAGAAAAGTTTTTTAAAATAATTGAAAAATTTTATTATTTATAAAGATAAATGAAATTTTGAAGAGAATTTTTTTTAAACTTTTAACCGTAATTGAATTTCTGCGAAGAATTATATTGCTTACGAAAATAATTGAATTCTTTCAAGAAATTTAATTAAAAATGTATTGACAATAATACTTAAATTCTAAAAAATAAATTATAGGAAGGCTTTTTAAAATAATTCAATTTCTTTGATGAATTTTAATAAAACCTTTTCAAATTTCAATTATTTATAAAAATACAGGCTTTCAATATTCAATTATTTTCTACAATTTTAACGAAAATTCATTTTTATCAATTTTTTTTTTTAAATTCTACAAGAATTTAATTATTTAAATTCAAAAATAAATAATTTATTGAATAATTGATTAAATAATTCTCATAATTGAACTCTCATAAAGAATTTTATCAACAATTTTTTAAATATTAGAATTATTTCGACGAATTTTAATAAAATTTTTAAGAATAATTAAATTTTTCGAACAATTCGATTAAAATTATTTGATATTCTGTGATGAATTTTATTGTTTATAAAAATAATTAAATTGAATTCTTTCGAAGAATTTTATTATTTA
The DNA here is from genome assembly GCA_032872505.1 of Leptopilina syphax. NCBI lineage: Eukaryota > Metazoa > Arthropoda > Insecta > Hymenoptera > Figitidae > Leptopilina > Leptopilina syphax. The sequence continues at coordinate 54,282,212 of CM065468.1, forward strand.
TAAAAATAATTGAATTCTTTCAAAGAATTTTATTACATTTTTTGAAAATAATTTAATTTCTGCGAAGAACATCGATAACTTCTTTTTTAAATAAAATATTTTATCATTATTATTTTTCCATTAAGATTTTCAAAAATTTCAAATTCGAACCTTTTGAAATTCAATAACTTATAAGAATAATATTATAAACATAAAGAATTCAATTACTATATGAGTCTTCGACTCGGATTTATCGCTTTTTTCATGTTTTAAAATAATTAAAGGTGAACGAGTGATAAAATCATTATTTTATATTATAAGAATATTATTAATTTAACTTATTCGAAATTATTTTCATCATTTAAATTTAATTATTATTTTCCAGAAATTTTTAACTAAAATTCTTCTTTAAATCAATTATTAGTTAAAAAATACGAAAAATTTAGATTTTCAAAGATTTGAATTTTGAAACCTTTTCAAAATTCAATTATTTTGAAAAAAAATTCACGCTATAATGCCTTTAATATTAAATTATTTAAAATTTTAATCAAAATTCATTTTTAAATAAATATTTATTAGAAAATTCTACGAGAATTCAATTATTTAAATACAAAAATAAATAATTTATTTAATCAATTAAAAACTTTTTGAAGAATTTTATTTAAATTTTGTTTAAATAATTTAAATTTTGACAAGAATTTTATTCAAAATTTTTTTTTTCTTGAGAAGAAGTACCTATAAATTTATAACAATAACTTAATTCATGACGAGAATTTTTCAAAAATTTTGAAAATAACTTAATTTTTGCAAAGTTTTTTATTACTTTTCAAAAGAATTGCATTCTTTGATATTTGTCAAAATAATTGAATTTTGGAAAATAATGTTATGAAAATGCCTTAAAATAATTCAATTATTGCAACTAATTTTATTATTTTATTCAATAATTGCATGTTTCTTAAAATTTAATTTTTACGAAGAATTTTATTAACAATTTTTCAAATTATTTAATTTTTTTAAAGAAATTTAGTTAAAATTTTACTGAAATTTATTATATTAAAGAATTTTATAACAATTTTTAAAAAATAATTTAAAATGTTTTAAAGAATTATATTAAAATTTTTAAAAATAATTAAATTTCTGTAAAGAATTTAAATAATAATTTATGAAAATAATTGAATTCATGCGAAGAATTTTATTAAATTTTGTTTATAAATAATTGAAATTTTTTATCAAAATAATTGAGTTTTGGAAAATAATTTTATTAAAATTCCTTAAAATAATTGATTTTATGAGGAGAATTTTGTTGTTTCTCAGGATAATTGAATTCTTTTGGAAACTTACACAAAATTTTTTGAAAATAATTCAATTTTTGGTGAAAAATTTTGCTATTTATAAAGATAATTGAATTCTTGACGAGATATTCGTTAACATTTTTAAAAATAATTGAATTTTGCAAAGAATTTTATTAAAATTTCTCAAAATAATTGAATTTTTGTGGAGAATTTTGTTATTTATCAAGATAATTGTCTTAAATCTTTTGAAATAATTAAATAATATTAAAAAATTCATTTTGGTCAGAAATAGAAAAAATTTTGAAGGTTTTGTATTTTCATAGTTTATGAGGGAAACAAGAAAGACACTAAAAATGGAGAATTTACTTATGAATTCTAAAAATTAAGGGTTCATACCACTTTACACGCTTGAAAATGAAGCTACTTTCTAGAATTTTTTTACGATTCCTATGGATTATATTAATCTGCATTTTTTTTAGTTCAATAAATACACTCTTTAACTTTATAAAAAACCTTATTTTATTTAAAAAATATTATTTGTTTATTTAAAATTTAACAATAATTTTAGACCTGCTAAAAATACCGATGCCAGCTGCGGGATTGATTTCTCAGATTAGAAAAATCTAAAACACAAAATTTAAATTGATTTATCTTCAGTAGGACTGTACCTATCGCCCGAACTAGAATTTTTAATTTTTATGCAAAAATAGTAAAAATTAATATTTTAAAATAATTCTAGTTCCGGCGATACCCACCTATATGTGACGAAGATTCCAGTAGTTTCCGAGAAAAACATCCCGCAGCATGGAAAAATGTGGTTTTGAGAAAAATGCGTTTAAATTTTGTGTTGTATACTTACATAGCCGTGTACGCGCTCAAATATCATTGAAAAAAATATATTTTGAGTGCTGGAATCTTTCTAAAAATTTTATACCACATTTTTGACATATTTTACTTTCGAAATCCATAATAAATTTTTTTTGTTTTTTTGAAGATGACAAAGTGGTATGAACCCTTAAATTTTTTCCAGTACTTTTAATAAAAATCCCTGACTTTTCCCTGAATTCCCTAACCTGTGGCAACCCTGTTGTTTAAATGCTGTATCTGTATTTTTATGGGGAAATCATTTTTGTAAAATTTTCTTAAGAACACAATTAGTTTAATAAATTTTGAATTTAATATAGACTTCTTTCTTTATGCAGAAGATATTTGGGCTTTTTCTGCCGCAGAAACTAATACACTAACCCTACCTTTCCTTTTTTCTTTGAATGTATAAAAAAATGTTGCAAATATTGAAATCTAGTCTATAATATAATAAGTAGAAAGCGAACCATTTAAAAGTTTCGCAAGCCTATGAACGTCGACGTTAATATGTTGGATAAGTTCGATGTCACTGTAATCAGGATTCTCTTCATTGCTAACGGAAAGTTCTTGAAGTCGAGCAGATATTCTGTTAAAGACAGCGTTAAAAAAATTTAAGCTCAGAGCAAAAAGAACTTTACTTGCCAGATTTTTTAAATGAGCATTTTGAGGACTGTCGCTTGGAATATCTGCAAATACGAAATTATTCTCAAATTAAAAGCAATGTTTAAAGCAATAATTATGTCATTCATAACAAGATGTTGTGACTTACCGATAAACTGGCAAATTTCCTTAAGTGTTTTCTTAACGTTCATAGCCTCGTCATATTTTGTAGTGTCTTTAGGTTGATTAGCGAGGCATCGTTCTAGAGTATCTAATACTATAATAATCGATTCGTAGCAATTTCGTTCTTGGTCTGTAGCATTGAAAGAGCGTTGTCCTCCTGTCGATGGTACCATTTCGTTGACGCGTTGCAGCATCTTTGTAAGGCCAGATATCACTAGGGAGAAACGATATCGAGAAATTTTTATCAAACATTTCTTGTTCTTCTCCTCATTCAGCCGGGAGTGTGTAGTTTGATGACCAGTCCGACAAGGCAGCTGCAAAAATTATTCAATATTAATAACAATCAATTTCTCAAGTTACAACAGTGAAAAATATTAACGGACCAATTACTGACAAAAATATAAGCAGTAAAACAAAATCAAAAACAATGTTTGTAAACAAATCCATTTGTTTATAATATTCAATTTTACGAAATTTCAATTATTCGTAAATTCTTCATATGTTACAAAATAAAAACTTCAAACAGTTCAAATAAAATAAAAAAAATTCGATTAAACTCTTTTAAAAAAATTAATTTCAAATTTCAGGCCTCGGATCGACTTTAAGGTGCAAAAAAGTCGCTTTAGTCGATTTAAAATAGAAAAAAAGTCGTTTATTTAATTCAGTGTCGTCACAAAAATTTATTTTCTATTCTTCTGATCTTTCACTGATTTCTAAATATAATTATGTAAAACTTGAATAATTTCGTTAAATAAATATTTAAATACTTCTTGTTTGTTTTTATACGGGAATAAAATTTAAAAAATTTCTATTTAAAACCTTCTGAAATTTAATAACTTCTAAAAATTACAACTTTAATTCTCTTAAAACTCAATTAATTTTTACAATTTTTTAATCAAACTTCTTCTCGAAATTAATTATTTTTAATAATTTTCCAAAAGTTCTTACAGAATTCAATTATTTAAATACAACTTAGAATGTTTTCAGGACCTTAATTTTTGTCAAATAAATCTGTTTATATTGTGACCTTAAGGCTACAATATAAACAGATTTATTATTTTAATACAAAAATTCAGTTCTTTATAATGATTCTAACCGTCCATGTTTTTTAAGTTATTAATTAATTTTTAAAAAATTATAGTAAAGAAATTTTTAAAATTAATTTTTCAAAAATATTTTTAAAATAATTTATGACAGATAATAGTTTTTCAATTATATAGAAGGTGGATTCCACGTCAGTTCAACACACTGATTTTCATGACTTGTTGGGATTTGGCTGTACTTTTGTAAATTTATTACTTTTATAGTGATAAACAACTCCACCAAATATTTTTTCAAAATTTTGAAAATTACTAAAAATGTGGCATTTTCAAATTCTTTGTCTTTTTTTAAAGTGCTATAACTTTGATTCTAATTAACAGATTTTTTATTTTAAAAAAAGGATTTCTTTGGTTTTAAGTATATTTTCAGTTAAAATTAATATAAAAAAAAAATTCAAACAAATTTTTTTTTTGAAAATTTGAAAAATTAAAAATCCGTTTTTGAAAAAACATCATCTTCGATTTTTTTCAAAATTTTTCTAAATGTTAGGGCAAATGTGCTTTACATGTCCTGTAAATTTCATCTTGAGATCTCAAAGGGATTCGGAGTAAAAAATAAAACCTACCACAAATTACGAACATATGGGGCAAAATTCCTCAACTGCCCAGGTAAAAAAATGAATTTTCTCTAAACTTTGCTAATAGGGTAACTGTACCAATTGTCGATGGTTTTAAGCAACATGTGACTTTGACATTTTTTTTCTCGGAAGTAAATGCACTTTAAAATTTGATTTTTGTATATTTGGACAAAGGATCTAATAATGTTTAATATTCATATTTATTTTTTTAATATAAACTAAATTGTTAAGCAAAAAATATATTTAAAAGTCAATCGAGCAAAAGCACCATTTGTCGATGGTCTTGTGCTAATTTCTCGAGGGTCTGTTCCAATTGTCGAGGGTATGACATTTTTAAACATATAACCCAATATAACCTAACAATTAACCTGTACAGATATTTGAAAATCGAGTAGATATTTATTTTTTTGATAAAAATATTATAGAATATTACCAGAAAACAAAAATATATTTATTTAACTATAATTGAATAATTTATAATATCGATATAAAACCTTTTTTATAGTAGATGATACAGGACAGAAAATTATTTAACTGTTTTTTAAACTTTTATAAATAAGTTAATTAAATTTAATCAATTTTGTTAATCAGACATTAATTGAAAAAATAAATTAAAGTCACATTAAATAGGCGAACGAATAAAATAAACTTTTATTACGAACTGTAAATATAATAATGGTTAATTATAATTTAACTATAGCACAAAATTTTTTACTTTTAAATAATGCATTTTTTTATTAATTTTTTTTCGGTCTTCCTCCTTTCTGTTCATTGTAAATTTTTGGAGCATTTTGTTTTATTTTTCTCTGTACCTATAAATGTTTGGCATTTATGTTTGACGTTTAGTAAATAAACACTTAACCATCGATAAATGGTGCATCAGCGAAAAAAGTGACTACACCAATTTTCGAGTCATTACCTCGAAAAATGGAACTGTCAAAAAAAAGGAACCAAATACCGATGATTTGCTTTTAAAAAATATTAAATATTTTTTTTAACAAAAAAACATGCATACAAAATTAATTTGGTTCTTGTACAAAATTATAATAATAATTTTGTACACAAAAAGTCATTATAAATACATGTTTAATTTGCATTTCTAAAAATCTGTTCCAATCAACCTGAAGTATTAAGAAAATGGAGATTCGAGTAAATTTCACAGCAGTGAATTATAATATTAATTAAATAATTATTTTAGTAGAATCGCTACGAAATTTGAATACATAAATATACAGTTGAAAATACAAAGATTATTTAGAAATTTCTTTTGTTCTTAAATATAATATATTATACTATTTATCTAAAAAAGAAAATTATGATCCTCGACAATTGGTGCACCCTCGGCAATTGGTGCAGTTACCCTATGTTACTATTATTAGTAGAAGTGTAAATATTAATTTTTTTTTAATTTGATAAAATATTTTTTGAGTTATGGAGTTTCAAAATTTTGATTTTTTTGAAAATATTTTTTTTTCGATTTAATATATTGATAAGTAAAATTAATAAATGGTAATATGACTTTATCACTCGTTCGTATTATTTATTTTAATGATTAAAATTTAACGATCATTACGAGTCAATTATTGACTCGTAATGATCATTAAATTTTAATCATTAAAATAAAATTAATAAAATTTAAAGAATCAATAGTGATTTTTAAAGGGGTTTTCACGGGCTATAATCTGGTGACATTTTTTTATGAGCCATGTAAACATCAGAGTGGGACCATGAGAATTTTAGTGGAAAATAATAATTTATCATTATTTTACATAGAAAATGATGATTTATAATTAATTTCTTCAAAAAGTTCCATGGTACCACTCTGATTATTACATGGCTCATATGAAAAAAGGTAAGCTTTCGATTGCGGGATAGGTTACAAAAAAATAAAAAACACCTATTTTTAGATACAGTAGAACTTGGTTAATACGATTCTGTAGGGACCGCACTAAGAATGTGTCTTATGCGGGAAAACGTATTAGGTGGGATATGAAATGTATGTCTTTAATTGCAGGGACCACCATAAATGAGCGTCTTAAGCGGGAAATCGTATTAAACGGAATCGTATTAACCGGGTTCTACTGTATATTGAAATTAAGAATTTGACCTTGAATTGCAAGGTCAAATTGACAGAAAACAACTTTTTTTTCATCACCAGCTTATAGCCCATGAAAACCCCTTTAAAAATCACTATTCATACTTTAAATTTCATTAATTTTACGTATCAATATATTAAATCGAAAAAAAGATATTTTCAAAAAAATCAAAATTTTGAAACTCCACACGCATAGAAAGGGTTTGCTGTGGCAGCGAACATTTTGCTGCCACAGCAAACCTTGTTCGTTGAAATAGGGACAGCGAACAAGTTCGCTGTGAGATCAAGCAAGTTCGCTATGACAGCAAACTCGACTAAATTTTTACTAATGTTTGCTGTCACAGCTAACATGTTCGCTGCCACTGCAAACTTCTTAGCTATGGTAGCTAATTTTCAAAGATTTCACAGCAAACATCTGTTTACTGCTGCAGCTAATTTCTTTTTTTCCGTGCATAACTCAAAAATATTCTATCAAATTCAAAAAAAATTAATATTTACACTTCTACTAATAATAGTAACATTTTAGCAAAGTTTAGAGAAAATTCATTGTTTCACCTGGGCAGTTGAGGAATTTTGCCCCATATGTTCGTAATATATGGTTACGTTTTATTTTTTTACTCCGAATCCCTTTGAGATCCCAAGATTAAACTTACAGGACATGTAAAGCACATTTGCCCTAACATTTAGTAAAATTTTGAAAAAAATCGAAGATGATGTTTTTTCAAAAACGGATTTTTAATTTTTCAAAATTTCAAAAAAAAAAAAATTTTTGAATTTTTTTATTTTATTTTAATTTTAACTTAAAATATACTTAAAACCAAAGAAATCCTTTTTTTAAAATAAAAAATCTGTTAATTAGAACCAAAGTTATAGCACTTTAAAAAAAAGACAAAAATTTTGAAAATGCCATATTTTTGGTAATTTTCAAAATTTTGAAAAAATATTTGGTGGAGTTGTTTATTACTATAAAAGTAATAAATTTACAAAAGTACAGCCAAATCCCAACAAGTCATGAAAAAAAGTGTGTTGAACTGACGTGGAATCCACCGCAGAATTGAAAAATTTTCAAACAATTGCAATTTAGTAAATTCTATTAAAAATATAATTGAATTTTTAAAAATTTTTAATTATTACCTATAAACGCGATTTCTTCAAAATTTTAATAAATCAAAGAAAGTCATATCTTGTTAAGATGTTAAAAGTAATTGTAAAAAATTTTAATGTTATTATTTTTTGTATGTACAGTAGAGACTCCATTATCCGGACCCCTATTATCCGGATATTCGATTATCCGGACAAATTTAAAATTAAAATTTTTTTTTTTAATATAAAGTTTATAAGGTCTCAAGCCGTTAACTTCTATTTTAAATTTCTTTACACGAAATGTTGCGTTTTAAAGTGTTTTAATTATTTTAAGAAAATGTTTATGTAAATATTTCTAACTAAATATTTATTAATGTTGACTTTAAAAGTTTTAGTTTGTTTCAGTCTTATTTTAATACATATGCAAATAAATACATAAAATTATGAATCAAAAATTTGTTTAATTCGTACTTTACTCGATTATCCGGATTTTCGATTATCCGGACAAGTGTCTGCATCCATTAGTCCGGATAATGGAGTCTCTACTGTATTTGAATTTTTTGAAATTTGTAATTGAAAATATTGAAAATAATTGAATTTTAAAAAATTAGAATGCGAAAAATTTTAAGAATTATTTGTTTCAAAAAATATTTTAATATAATTTTTTTAAGCTAATTTTCATTAATTACCTTTTTGAAATTTACACTTGAAGATTTTTCATTAAAATTTTTGAGAATTCAATTATTTTCAAAATTTACAATTAAGGGACCATCCACATATTACGTCACACTACTTCTGGTTATTTTTGACCCCCCCCCCGTCCCCCATGTCACACTCTATTACATACATTAGCGCCATTTTCTCTGCAGGGTGTCACAAATTGTTTGACCCCCCCTCCCCCTTAAAGTGTGACGTAATATGTGGATGGCTCCTAAAATTCTTTTAAAGTTTATTTTCAAAATTTTTTATAAAACACTTTGGAAAAAATCAATTATTTTCAATTTAATAATAAAATTTTCAATTTTATTGAAACTCTTTTTTTATTGTAAATTTTAAAAATTTATTTAGCATTTAATATTTATAAAAATTGTTTCAAAGAAATTATTTAAAATTTTAGGAAATAATTTATTTATTTATTTACATACGGGTCAAGCCCTATAATTAAAATCTAAGTTACAACCAGCAACTAAATTATACAAAATTGGCATTATAAAAGTTAGGCGCGCGTTACAAATTTAAGTACAATTGATTTTGTCGTAGTTGAGAGGTAAATTTCAAAAGATTATTTTCAAAAAAATTAATATTACAAGATACATTGTTTGCCTCTCTATGGAGTCTATTAAGTATTGAGAAGTTCCCAAAATTAGTTTTATAAAAAGATACAAAAAACGAATGATTGTTTCTAGTGAATCTAGTCGGAACACGCAAACTTATGAGATTTGACAAAGAAGGACAGTAAATAAATCCATTCAATAACTTATAGAAAAAAAGCAAAATTGAATTTTATGGAAATATTTGAAAATATTTGAATTCTTACCAGAAATTCAATTAAATATGCTTTGAAAATAATTGAATTCTTGCAAAGAATTTTACTATTTATAAAAAAAATTTAATTCTTGCGAAGAATTTTGCCATTTATAAAAATAATTGAATTGTTTCGAAGGATTTATTAAGATTTTTGAAAATAATTGAATTTATTCAAATAATTTCAAAAAAAATCCACAAGTAAACTTTCTCAAAAAAAATTAATTCAACAGAATTGTTATGTATGTGAAGTTAGCCCCCCACTTTCAAAAAAATTAAATTTTTTTAGAGTTCTGACTTCCTCTACAATAGTTCTGGAGTTCCTGATAGTTTTTAGAAATAGTTCCGGCGATTAAATGGTAAAAAATAGGTTTTTTCATAATGGGGGGCTAACTTCACGCAGCCCCCCACTATTGAAAAAAATGGATTTATTATTAGAGTTCTGAGTAGCTATAAGAGAGTTCTAGAGTTCCCTACAGTTTATTTCAATAGTTCTCATAATCCAAAATCATAAAAAAAATAATTGAAAATTCCAGAATTTTTAAAAAAAATTAAAATTTTACGAAAAAAGAGTTCTGATCAGAGTTCTGTTAGCCCCCCATCGAGATAGATAAAAAACATTTATAACAATTTTTCAAAACCGAAAAACTACTAAACTACAAAAGTTTGAAAATTACAAAAAAAATTTTTATCATAAATTAAGAGTTCCACAAGCACTGATCAGAGTTCTGTTAGCCCCCGATAGTGTTCGACGAAAAACCTTAATAACAATTTTTTCAAAACCCAAAAACTACTGAACTACGAGACATTAAAGTTTCAAAAAAAATTTGATCTTTTATATATTGAGAGTTCCATGAGTTCTGATCAGAGTTCTGTTAGCCCCCGATAGTGTTCGTCAAAAAACCTTAATAACAATTTTTTTAAAACCCAAAAACTACTGAACTACAAGACATTAAAAGTTTCACAAAAAATTTTTTTTTTTTATATATTGAGAGTTCCATGAGTTCTGATCAGAGTTCTGTTAGCCCCCGATAGTGTTCGACAAAAAACCTTAATAACAATTTTTTCAAAACCCAAAAACTACTGAACTACGAGACTTTGAATTATCAAAAAAAAAAAAAATATTAGAAATTAAGAGTTCCATGAGTTTAGTCATGTAAAGTTAATACTACTTTTTAAAAAAATAAAAAATTTTACAAGAGTTCTGGGTACTTTAGCAATAGTTCTAGAGTTCTCTAACGATTATTTAAATAGTTCTGATGATTAACAATAAAAAGGCGACAATGAAAAATCATAGTGCTAACTTTGCATAGCACTATGATTTTTGCAAAAAAGAGTTCTGACCTAATATTATGAAAAAGAATAAAGAGTTCTAGAGTTCTCTACCAAAGAAAACAAGAGTTCTGCAAAATTTCAAAAGTTATTAACAAATTAAAAAAGTTATGAAAATAATATTCTGCGAGTTCTGAATAGAGTTCTGGCATTGTTGCAAAGAGTTTTACAAGTATATCTCATAAAATTTTGTTCTAAATCCAAAATGAAAAAAGTTACGGGACATTGAAGAAGTTTTCAAAAAACTTCAAAATTTTAAAATTCAGAGTTCTGAGAGTTCTGAAAAGAGTTCTGGAATCGTCATAAAGAGTTGTATAAGTATTTCTAATGACATTTTGTTCTAAATCCAAAATCAAAAAATTACAGAACTTTGAAATATTCAAAAAATTTAAAACTTCAAAGTTCTGAGAGTTTTGAAGAGAGTTCTGGCATCGTCATAAAGAGTTCTATAAGTATTTCTATTTTCTAATGACATTTTGTTCTAAAATAAAAAAAAAATGTTACTGGACAATGAAGTTTTCAAAAAATTTTAAAATTTTAAAATTCAGAGATCTGAGAGTTCTGATTAGAGTTCAACCATCATTGCGAAGAGTTCTAGAAGCAACTCTGATGACATTTTTCTCTAAGCCCAAAATCCAAAAAATTACAGGATTTTGAAATTTTTTTAAAACTTTAATGTCCCGTAACTTTTTTGATTTTTTGATTTAGAACAAAATGTCATTAGAAATACTTATAGAACTCTTTATTACGATGCCAGAAATCTTTTCAGAACTATCAGAACTCTGAAATTTAAAATTTTTTGAAAACTTGAATGTCCCGTAACATTTTTTTTTATTTTAGAACAAAATGTCATTAGAAATACTTATAGAACTCTTTATGACGATGCCAGAACTCTTTTCATAACTCTTAGAACTCTGAATTTTAAAATTTTGAAAATTTTTGAAATTTTCAAAGTTTCGTAACTTTTTTGATTCTGGATTTAAAACAAAATGTCATTAGAAATACTTATACAACTCTTTATGACGATTCTAGAACTCTTTTCAGAACTCTCAGAACTTTGAAGTTTTAAATTTTTTGAATATTTCAAAGTTCTGTAATTTTTTGATTTTGGATTTAGAACAAAATGTCATTAGAAATACTTATACAACTCTTTATGACGATTCCAGAACTCTTTTCAGAACTCTCAGAACTCTGAATTTTAAAATTTTGAAGTTTTTTGAAAACTTCTTCAATGTCCCGTAACTTTTTTCATTTTGGATTTAGAACAAAATTTTATGAGATATACTTGTAAAACTCTTTGCAACAATGCCAGAACTCTATTCAGAACTCGCAGAATATTATTTTCATAACTTTTTTAATTTGTTAATAACTTTTGAAATTTTGCAGAACTCTTGTTTTCTTTGGTAGAGAACTCTAGAACTCTTTATTCTTTTTCATAATATTAGGTCAGAACTCTTTTTTGCAAAAATCATAGTGCTATGCAAAGTTAGCACTATGATTTTTCATTGTCGCCTTTTTATTGTTAATCATCAGAACTATTTAAATAATCGTTAGAGAACTCTAGAACTATTGCTAAAGTACCCAGAACTCTTGTAAAATTTTTTATTTTTTTAAAAAGTAGTATTAACTTTACATGACTAAACTCATGGAACTCTTAATTTCTAATATTTTTTTTTTTTTTGATAATTCAAAGTCTCGTAGTTCAGTAGTTTTTGGGTTTTGAAAAAATTGTTATTAAGGTTTTTTGTCGAACACTATCGGGGGCTAACAGAACTCTGATCAGAACTCATGGAACTCTCAATATATAAAAGATCAAATTTTTTTTGAAACTTTAATGTCTCGTAGTTCAGTAGTTTTTGGGTTTTGAAAAAATTGTTATTAAGGTTTTTCGTCGAACACTATCGGGGGCTAACAGAACTCTGATCAGAACTCATGGAACTCTCAATATATAAAAAAACAAATTTTTTTTGAAACTTTAATGTCTTGTAGTTCAGTAGTTTTTGGGTTTTTGAAAAAATTGTTATTAAGGTTTTTTGTCGAACACTATCGGGGGCTAACAGAACTCTGATCAGTGCTTGTGGAACTCTTAATTTATGATAAAAATTTTTTTTGTAATTTTCAAACTTTTGTAGTTTAGTAGTTTTTCGGTTTTGAAAAAATTGTTATAAATGTTTTTTATCTATCTCGATGGGGGGCTAACAGAACTCTGATCAGAACTCTTTTTTCGTAAAATTTTAATTTTTTTTAAAAATTCTGGAATTTTCAATTATTTTTTTTATGATTTTGGATTATGAGAACTATTGAAATAAACTGTAGGGAACTCTAGAACTCTCTTATAGCTACTCAGAACTCTAATAATAAATCCATTTTTTCAATAGTGGGGGGCTGCGTGAAGTTAGCCCCCCATTATGAAAAAACCTATTTTTTACCATTTAATCGCCGGAACTATTTCTAAAAACTATCAGGAACTCCAGAACTATTGTAGAGGAAGTCAGAACTCTAAACAAAAATTTAATTTTTTTGAAAGTGGGGGGCCAACTTCACATACATAGAATTGTTAGTTAAAAATATTAAAAATTCCAAATTTTCAAAGATTTTAATTTGAAACCATTTGCAAATTCAATTATTTCTAAAAATCTACTCTATAATGCTTTCAATATTCAATTATAATCTAAAATTTTAAGTGAAATTAATTTTTAAAACAATATTCATTAGAAAATTTTACGAGAGTTACATTATTTAACAACAAAAATAAATATTTCATTATATAATTAAATGTTTCTTAAAATTGAATTCTTTTGATGAATTTTAATCAAATTTTTATGAATAATTATATTTTTCGAGAAATTCGATTAAAATTGCAATGAGTTTTATTATTTATGAAAATAAATGAATTCCTAAAAAGAATTTTATTATTTACGAAAATAATTGAATTCATGTAAAAATTTTATTATTTATGAAAATAATTGAATTATTTCGAAGAAATTTATAAAAAAAATTTGTAAATAATTAAATTCCTGTGAAAATTTATTTATTTTATTGAAATAATTAAAGATTTGCGTAGAATTTTTTTTTAAATAATTGAATTCTTTTGTAAAATTTTATTAAAATAGTGAATATTAAAAATCCTTGAATTGAGGAAAATTTTTGAAAATAATTGAAATTTTGCCAAGAATTTTATTAACATTTTTAAAAGTAATTCAATTCAATTCAATAACTTATAATAATTAACAGTGGCAGAGTCAACAGTTGGCAGAATCTATTATTTTATATTATAATATAAGAATATTGTTACTGTAGCTTCTTCTTAACTTATTTCATCATTTCAATTCAATGATTATTTTCTAAAAATTTTAAATAAAATTCTTCTTTAAATAAATTATTTTTAATAATTTTTGATAAAGTTGTTTTGAGAATTTTCAAATTCATTTGTTTACAATTCAATTTTACAAAACTTCGATTACTCGGAAATTCTTCAATTAAATATATCTACATTATAATAAAAACTTTAAATCATTTTAAAAAAATTCAATTAAAGATTATCAATTCAGATTTTTAAAGATTTTAATTTGAAACCTTTACAAAATTCAATTATTTCTAAAAATTGCAATTATTAGTAACTTCTCCAAAATTCAATTATTATCTCAAACTTTAATTGAAATTAATTTTTAAATCAATCTTTATTAGAAATTAAAAAATTCTACTCGAATTCAATTATTTAAATACAAAGATAATTAATAAATTGAACACAAAAAATACAAAGATAATTTATTGAATAATTGAATATTTGTTAAAATTGAATTCTCATAAAGAATTTTATAAACAAATTTTTAAATAATTGAATTCTTTTGACGAATTTTAATATCATTTTTCAGAATAATTATTACATTTTTCGAGGAATTCGATTAAAACTGTATTAAAAATAATTGAAATTCTGCAATGAGTTTCATTGTTTATGAAAATAATTAAATTATTACGAAGAATTTTATTAAAAAGTTTCAAACAATATTGATTTTTTTTCGAAAAAAATTATGCAAATTCTATTTTTAATAATCAAATTAATTCCTGTGAAATTTTCATTCTTTTATAGAAAATAATTAAATATTCGTGTAGAACTTTGTCAAAATTGTCTTTAAATAATTTATAATTAAATTTATAATTTATAATTAAATATTTTAATTTTTAATACTTTAGAAAATAATTGAATTCTTGTGATGAATATTGTTATTAATTTATAAAAATAATTGACTTCCTCCGAATGATTTTATTATTTATGAAAAGAATTAAATCCCTGAAAATAGATTTAAAATTTATGAAAATAATTGATTTACTGCGAAGAATTTAATGCCAAATTTTAAAACATTTCATTTTTTTTGAAAAAATTTATGCAAATTCTATTTTAAACACTTGAATTCTTGTGAAATTTTTATTTGTTTGGAAAATAATTGAATGTTCGTGATGTAAGAATATTATTTTTTATAAAAATAATTGAATTCTTGACAAGAATTTCAATTATGTTCAAAAATTAAAAAAAAATTCTCGTCAAAATTTCAATTATCTTTATAAATAATAAAATTCTTCATCGAAATTAAATTATTTTTAAAAAATTTTAATAAAATTCTTGTCAAAATTCCACAGGAATTCAATTATTCAATATTTAATAAATTTCTTTGAATTAAATAATTCAATTATTTTCATAAGTAATGAAATTTTCACAGGAATTCAATTATTTAAAATACAAAATTTCACAAAATTTTTCTAAAAATATCAATTATTTAAAAAGATTTTTATAAAATTCGGCGCAAAAATTTAATTATTTAAAAAAATTTAACATAGTTCTGCGAAGAATTTTTGTAACTTTTAAAAATAATTGAATTTCTGTAATCATTTGTAACTTTTCCAAAATCCAATTTTTTTTTAGCATTTTTAACTAAAATTCTTTTATCAATCTATAATATTTATGAAAATTGTAAAAATTATTCATAAAATAATTTCTAAGTCATAATTTTATGATAGTTTTTGAAAAATTAAGTTATTTAAAAAGAAATAGAAAAAATTTAAGGTTTTTTTTTATAATTCGTGGTAATTTCATAGTTTATGAGTCAAACAAAAAGATACCAAAATTCAAAATTTTCTTATAGGTAAATTTAAGAAATTTAATTTTTTCCAGTACTTTTAATAAAAATCCCCGATTTTTCCCTGATTTCCCTGACCTGTGGCAACCCTGAATAATCTTGTCTGGTTATTTTCCTGTGTACAACATTTATCATTTACAATTACAGTCGAAACTAGAGGAAGTATTTAAAGACCACACCCTTAATTTCCTTACATGAAAATAGATAAGTAATTTCTTCCCTTTGCCAACCTGCAATCAATTGAGTTGATTGAATTTACTCCTTGAGATGCAATTAATCGTCGATTTGTGTTTGTTTACCGTGTGTCAACCTTATTTTACATATCATATGTATTTTCATTCATGCAGTTGTAAAACGATAGAAGTGGGGCAGGAGAATTCGGAAACATCAACGGCGATTGGACTACAACCCGGAAGCAGGGATAGAGGGGAAAAAGCTGAGAAACAGAAGGTCAAATCACCGAGGAAGGGGAAGAGGAGAGGCTTCAACAATTTCTATGAATGAATCTTCTAAACACACAAGTACGACAATAATTCAATGTGAAATGCAATTAAGATCGACAATTATCTTAATGTAAACTTCTACGTTTATTTATTCATTTTTCTTTTAGAATTTCTTTAAACAAGTTGTGTGAAAAAGAAAATACATTAAAACTATTTCAAGAACTTTCATAACATAAATATTATTTTTGACAAAAACTTCGATTTTCAACAAGTCCTCGAAAACACTTTTTTCACTTTACCGTCTATGTGAATGAATTTTTAGTTTTAACATTTAAATGTCAAAATTTGGTAATGTAAATTGTAAACCAAATAGAAAATAATAAAGTATTTTTGTTGAAGTTAAAAATTTCCCCAGTGAAAGGAGCAGGGGTGTTCTAACCTCAAACTCGTTTTTTTTGTGTGCTCGAGTGGAAAAATGAAATAAATGCGGGGAATGTAAATTTGGAGGAAACAGAATAAAATGAAAATCAACGACAGGAGATGGTATAGTTGAATAATGTACCTGATCCTCGAATCGCGCGATGAGCGCATTCGCCCACTCCCCCGGCTTTTGCGTCCCCATCGCGGCCGTTTTTCACTAGAGCTTCATTGACGGGACGTCATAACAATTTTTTTCAGTTTTTACACTTGTTTACAATCTTTTTTGGCCGAGCACTGTTGCCCGCGATCAAGACGTCGCCATTTACGAACTTGCACTGGCAAGCGTGAATTGTAATTGGGCGGTTAAAACGTGATTACGATTGGAGGACGAGGGAGAATGGGATTGGTTGGTTGGGAATTATGAATGAGTTTCCGTAGTCACTGCCTTGAAAAGCACCAATACAAAAGCAGCTTTAGGGGAAGCAGAGTTCATTTTCCCCACCAGGCGATCGCGCCATTCATAAGAGCAATTCGGTCCCTTCGGTCAATAATAGGCAGATCAGGCATTCCTTCAATGGAATCAAGTGGATAGGAGTCAATAGGAGTGGAGTCTCAAATTATTTTCAGTCTTCTGTTCAATGAACGTTCCAATATTTGTATCCTTCCTTTTTTTCTTGATCAAAATTAAATTCAAAAATATTGACAAATTAAAAACCTTTCAGTTTACATAGGTATAAATATTATAATTATTTCAAATATCTTTTTATAAACAAATTTGTTTGAATCAATCAAAAAAATTACCAAACATTTGTTTCGTTTGACTGAAAATTTATGCTGTATAGTTGACCAAATTCTTTCCTCAAAAACAAAATTTATTAAACCTAAATGAATATTTATTTAGATTAAACAAATTTTATTTAAAATATGGGCAATTCCATATGAAATTTTTCTATGACATTTTTAAATCGGTTAAATATATTTTTTCTCGTTCTTTATGGAAAAATATAAAACACGTATTTTTTATTTTTGTATAACAACCTGATTTTAAAAAACTTTCTGTATAATTATCAGGTACTATAAATAAATAAAGAAAAAATTAAAATTAATCACGCAAAAAATTAACAAAAATTAATTTGTTTAACAAAAAATAATTTTTTTTAATAAATTAAATATTTTAAAAAACAATTTTTTTACATTACTTAAAAGTTGAAGAAAACCGAAAAAGAAAAAAGTTTAAAAAAATTTAATTACTTAATAATTTTCTAAATATATATCAAAATTTTCGAAAAATAAAAACTCGTAATTTTAATTAATTTTCACTGCCGATTTTTTATACACTTATTTCATGATTCTGAACAATTAATCGTATATATGGATTAGAAATTTTAAAAAACCTAGATTTTAGAAAAATTTTAATAACGAAAATTCTTCTAAAATTAGTTAAATTTTGTAATATTTATTTAATTGATTATTAAAAATAATAGATTTATAAAAGAATTTTAATTAAAAACACTAAAACGCAAATTGAATTTTGAGTCAATTATTCAAATGTTTGCAGAAATTCAATTATTTTCAAAAGTAGTAAAATTCTTCACAGCAATTCAATTATTTACAAATTATTTTCATAAATTATTATTCAATTATTAGATATCATAAATAAATAATAAATATCACAAATAAATTTTTAATACAATTTTAATGTAATTCCTCGAAAAATGTAATTATTCATAAAAATTTTATTAAATTTTATCAAAGAAATTCAATTATTTTAAAAACCTTTGCTACATTTTTGTTTATTAAGATTTAAGTATTATTTTCAAAACACATTTTTAATTAAATTTCTTTATAGAATTCAATTATTTTCAAAAATTTTAATAAAATTCTTTGTAACAATTCAATTTTTTTCAAAATAATTTCAATAAAATTCTTCGTAGAAATTTCATTAATTGCAAAAATTTGTCAAAATTCAATTATTTTCAATGTCTACTATTTCAATAAAATTTCACAAAAGAATTGAATTATTTAAAAAGAAATTTTAATACAATTCGTCTCTAGAATTCAATTATTTTCAAAAGTAATATATAATTATTAGCTAAAATTCAATTATTTTTAAAAATTTACAAAAATTATCGTCAAAATTTCAATTATCTTCATAAATAATAAAATTTTTCTCCAAAATTCAATTATTTTTAATATAATTTACATCAAATTTCTCGAAAAATAAAATTGTTCTTAAAAATGTTATTAAAATTTGTCAAGAGAATTCAATTATTTAAAAATTTGTTGATAAAATTCTTTATGAAAATTTAACTTCAAGAAACATTCAAATATTTAATAAAATATTTATTTTTGTAGTTAAATAACTGAATTCTCGTAGAATTTTCTAAGAAAAATTGATTTAAATAATGAATTTCAGTTAAAATATTAGATTATAATTGAATAAATTGAAAGCAGTATAGCGTGGATTTTTTTTAGAAATAATTGAATATTGAAAAGGTTTCAAATTAAAATCATTGAAATTCTGAATTTTTAATATTTTTAACAAACAATTCTGTATAATTAATTCTTTTAAAAAAGTTTAATTAAATTTAAAAAAAAAATTATTTCAAGTTTTTATTTTTAAATATATATTTAATTGAAGAATTTCCGAATAATTGAAATTTTGTAAAATTGAATTGTAAACAAATGAATTTGAAAATTCTTAAAGAACTTTTTCAAAAATTATTAAAAATAATGGATTTTTAAAAGAATTTTAGTTAAAAACATTAGAAAAAAAATTTAATTTTAGAGAAGTTACAAATTATTGCAAAAATTCAAATATTTTCAAGAGTAATAAAATTCTTCTTAAGGATTCAATTATTTTTACTAATAATAAAACTCATAGCAGAATTTCAATTATTTTTCATACAATTTTAATTGAATTCCTTGGAAAAAAAATTATTTTCATGCAAGTTTTAGTAAAATTCGACAAAAGAATTCAATTTAAAAATTTGTTGATAAAATTATTTATGAGGATTCAATTTTGAGAAACAATCAATAAATTATTTACTTCTGTATTTAAATAATGTAATTCTCGTAGAATTTTGTAATACTTTATTAAAAAATGAATTTTCTAATATGCGACTGTCCACGAGAAAACAGGGCTTAGCTTTCACAGGGCGAGTGATTGAAGTAGAAGCAGAACGAAGGAATGCATACAATATATATAACATCTTTAAAACGTTGTATTGTCAAAAGTAATTGACAATTTACAACTTTTGATTTTTGCATTTGAAAAAGCAATATAATATCTATCGATTAGCATAAAAACTCAAAATTGATTTTTTAGAGCTAAGCCCTGTTTTCTCATGGACAGTCACATATGCATTTAATTGAAGAATTTAGGGAATAATCGAAATTTCGTAAAATTAAATTGTAAACAAATGGATTTGAAAATTTAGAAAGAACTTTATCAGAAATTATTTTAAAACATTTGACTTAAAGGGAAATTTTAGTTGAAATGAATAATCGAAATGATGAAAATAATTTTTGAAGAATTTACAGTAACAAAGTAGCAAGTTTTAATTACTCCGAGTCGAAGACTCGGAGTAATCGCTTTCTTCATATTTTATAATATATATTCTTAAATGTTATTAAATTTCAAATTTTTGAAAATCTTAATTTCTATGAAAAAAAAATAATGATTAAATATTTATTTAAAAACGAAGTTATTGATGTTTTTGAATAATTTTCGTTTTAAAAAAAAATTCCTTTTGGATATTGTTTCATATTATAAGAAGAGATGTAAAAGAATTTTTAAATCCTAAAGATACATTTTTTCGGAGAGACAATCTTTGGGAAACCTATTTTACATAAATTAAACCGCTGCCAAGTTAAAAGATGAAATTATTGTGTTCATTTTATGAACACTTTTCTTCCTCATGGAGATTTTTTTCGATCAATTAATTTTTTTATTATTACATAAATTTTATTAAACACTTTTGCTTTATTTATAGAATTATTGAAAATAATATTTTCCATAACTCTTGGTTTTTAAAATAACAATAATTTCGTATTTCTGATGGAATTATTATTAGGTTAAAAAATAGGTGTATCAGAGCGATTTTTAAAGTTCTACAAGTTATTTGTCCTAACTTTTTTAATGTTATGGTCGAAAATTGTTTTTTTGCAATTATTTTAAACTTTATTAATTTATCTCAAAGTACTTTTATTTTATGTACGCACGTGAGACGTATAATTTAAAAAAAATTCATCCCTAAAGCTCTTCATAATGTTTCACAATTTTTTATACACATTTTCTAAGAAAATCGAAAAAAGGATGTAATGTATTAAAGTGAATTAAGACTGAGTCATAAAAATTAATATAACTTTTTTTCTTTTTCATATTTCTTCATAAATGTTTTGGAACAGTAATTTTATGATACTAATGAACATTTTAAAGCAAAAAAAGAAAAATCGATTTTTTTGAAGTCTTTGACCAGAAAGTCCCGTTAAAAAGATTTAACAGGATGTCAAAATCGATTGGATTTTTATATTGACTTCTCTTAATATCAATATTACCAGCAATGATAATTATGTAAAATAATTAACATTAATAATTTAAATGTATTAAAATTATAAAATTTTTTTTTTATTTATTCATTAGTTTTAATTATTTTTAAAATAATGAAAAAATACATAATCTTGATATTACTAAGAACAAAGAACAGTCGAAAATAAAATTTGAATGAAATTAAATAGTTTAAAGTTTATACTGATAAAATAAGTTTTTACTTTTAAAAAAATCATCGTTAAACGCATGCACAGAATCTATTTTTATGCCAATTACAAAAATCAAGGAGACTAGAATTGTTTAAAATATATATACATAATATAATTATCTAATTATAACATACAAAGAAATTGGGAATCTTTTCGCAATTAATTTTCAGTCTTCATCATTGTTTATCACAATAGTTTTTGCACTATATTTAATGCCTTTCAATTGAATTCACAGACTGAACTTGACTTTCAAGAACAAGTTCTTCTTCAATTATGGAAATCACAGATTGTAAGGTTTGTACATCGCGATGACGATGTTTCTCAACAGAATGAACACTTTTTGGATCCAAATCCGAAATTCGAACGCTTGTCAAAAATTTTAATTCCTCCGATATTTGAATCGTGTAGTCATCATGAGTGTTATTGCATTCATTCCTAGAAATTTAAAAATTATTAAAATGTAAACAACACTTAACTAAAATTTTGTTGTTTAAAAGATTTCTAATTTTTTAAATTTAATTTAATTAAATTTTTTAAAAAAATAATATTTATGATTAAATTTAAAATTAGCAAAAGCAAAAAGTCTAATTATTAATAGCTTAATTGTATGGCTTACGAATGAAATTCTTGAAAAGCGATTAAAATGGAACAATCCCTGGCTGTACAGAAAAGTAAGTAGTTTTCAAGAAGAACAATTTCTTTTTCAGCAGATAATTCATCTAATAATCTATTGTTCTGGATAGTAAATTTTCCCAATGTTTGTCGTTCATTTCGATCACAAGTTTTTTCTTGGCGTAGAAGAAGAATTGATTTCTTTTTAGAATTTGGAAGCTCTTTTTCGTTTGCATCTCTTTTGGAATAGTCATATTCGTCGTTTATTGAACAATTCTGCAACATAAATTTATGGTAATTAAATTAAATCTATATATGTAGTGTATTAGTTGTAAAAAAGTATTGTTCTTGTTTGATAATAAACTCTCGATTCTTCAAAAAATTATTGGATTACTAGCTCAACAATTCTAAAGTTTTTAAATAATATAGAATTTAAAAATTTATAATTCAAATTTTTTTCATAAAAATAAAATATGAATTGGATTATAGATTATTATTATTATAACCACAATAATCATAAATTCTGAGACAGGGGATTCAAGGAAAAGTCAGACATTTTTATTAAAAGTACTGGAAAAAATTAAATGTTTAGATTGCAGAAATTCAATTACTTTCAAAAGTAATAAAATTCTTGGTAAAAATTCAATTACAGTTCAAAATTTTATAAAAATTCTCGTCAAAATACAATTTTAATTAAATTCCAGGGAAAATTAAATTATTTTTATACATTTTTTTTAAATTCATCGAAAGAATTCAATAATATAAATAAATAATAAATTTTTCACAGGATTTTAATTATTTTAAATACAATTTAAAATCAAATTCTTCTCAAAAATTCACTTATTTTTAAAAATTTTGCAAACATTCAATTATTTGTAGAAATAATAAATTTTTTCGCAAATATTCAATTATTTAAAAAAGTTTTAATAAATTTGTATTCAAGAATTCAATTATTTTCAGAAATAATTAAATTATCGATATGCTGAAAATCATTGAATTCTTGTAAAGTATTTTTAAAAAAATTAAATATAATTGAATTCATTTCAAGAATTTTATCAACATTTCTTAAAATAATTGAATTCTCTTAAACAACTTTATTAGAGTTTTTGTAAATAATTACTTTTTTTTTACTAATTTAATTAAATTTCGTAAAAATAATGTAGGGGAGAGTGGGGCAAACCGGACCCCTCTCAATATTTCCGAAATGGCGAAATTGTCAAAAGTGTTGTTTACAAATTTAAAACAACCATGTTTAGTATAGCAAAAGTTTTTTTTTGTTTTTTTCTACACTTTTACGAATTTTTTCTTAAGGAAATTCTGAGGAAATCGTGTAATTTTTCCAAATATTAGGTCTTAGGTTTTGAAGGTACACACCTCAGGAATATTTACCACCAAAAACTTTGATGAATTTGCAAAGCGTTTCTTTTTGACAAACATTTATTCTCAAAATGGGCCTGTGGGGCAAACCGGACCGTTTTCGGTGGGGCAAACCGGCCATAGGATATTTCCATTGAATTAAAGTTTCATAAAAATTATTTTTAAATAAAATGTTTCTTTCATTAAAATATTTACTTACAATGAAAAATAATTGTCTTCCAATGAGAATTGGACCCTTTAATATTGTTTCTCTGATAATGACAAACATTTTTATTTTTTTATTAAAAAAAATATTTATTTAATTAAAATTCAATCCCGTATTATTATTTTCATTACTACAACCATTGTTTACATGATTCTTTATGTTTTTTTATTATTGTAGATTATGTAAATGCAATATTATAAATAAAAAACCAAACGGTCCGGTTTACCCCAGGGGGTGGGGCAAACCGGACCGTTTACAAAATTTTTTAAAGTTAACACAGCAACTAAACAATAAAAGATAAAGTATAGGTGTCTCTGGGAAAAAGTTGCGCAATTAAATGATCTTTTGAACAAGCCATCGAAAAATGAAATCGGTTGATTCGTTTAGTCACAAGAGTCAAAAAACCGTTAGGGGGTCCGGTTTGCCCCACTCTCCCCTAATGTTTTTAAATAATTTTAATTGAAAATTTTGAAAATAATTGAAATTTATAAAAAGTTTTATTAAAAACTTTTAAGAACAATTGAATTATTTAGAGAAATTTTTTTACAATTTTTAAAAAGAATTAAACCTGTTAGAGAAATTTTATTAAAATTATCTTGAATATAATTGAATTTTTTCCTAGAAATTTAATTACAATTGTGATTGGAATTAATTGAATTTTTCAGAAGAATTTTATTATTTACAAAAATAATTGAATTCTTGCCAAGAATTTTATCATTTTAAAAATAATTGATTTGTTTCGAAGAATTGTTGAAAATAATTGAATTTAAATAATATTTTAAAAAATAATTGTATTCTGTCGAGAAATTTTATTGAAATTTTATTGAAAATAATTGAATTCCTCCGAAACATTTTATTATTTATGAAAATAATTGAATTTCTTATTAATGAATTGTCTTATTAATGAAATATTTTAATTCGAAGAATTATATTTGAATTTTTTGAAATAATTAAATTTTTTGAAGGAATTTTATTAAAAAGTTTGAAAATAATTGTATTCTTTGGAGAAATTTTATTAAAATTGTAGTGAAAATAATTGAATTGCTCTAAAGAATTTTATTATTTATGAGAATAATGAAATTTGTGCGAAAAATGTTATTAAAATTTTTGAATAATAATAAACAAGAATATTTAATAATATATGTACTTAATAAGTGAACCAGCAACAATTCGCGCGCTGCTAACTTTTTACTGCATTTTTTTAAATAAAATTATCAATTTTAAAAATAATAGAATTTAAAAATTTTCTAATTTAAATTTTTGTTGAAAACACTAAAAAAAAAATTGAATTTTGGAGAAATTACAAATAATTGCAGAAATTCAATTATTTAAAAAAATAAATAAATAAAATTCAACTATGTTCAAAATCTTTATAAATAACAAAATTATTCTCCAAAGTTCAATAATTTTCATAAATTTCAAAAAAATTAATGTCCTAAATTTCAATTATTTTCAAAAAATTTTTATAAAATTGTATGCAAACATTTAATTATTTTCATAAAAAATAATTTAAAATTCTAGAAAATAATAATTGAATTAAAATGATGAAAATAATTTTGATGAAGTTACAGTAACAATATTCTTATAATATAAAATAATGATTTTATCTCTCGATCATCTTTTATTATTATAAAAGTTTGAAGATATCGATTGCTCCGAGTCGAAGACTCGGAATGATCGATTTCTTCATGTTTTATAACAAAAATACTTTTATAAGTTGTTTAATTTAAAAAAAAGGTTCGAATTTGAAATTTTTTAATGTCTTAATTCCTGTAGAAAATCCTGTTCCAAAAATAAGATCAAAAATAGGAATTGTGCAAATATTTTTCTTCTTTTTCTAAAACAAAATAATAATTTTGTTAAAACAATTGTGATTCATAAAGAAAAATAATGCAAAATAAATAAATTTTCTATTTCTTAATCACAGTTGTTTAACAATTTTCTAATTTTGTTTAGAAGTAAAGAACAAAAATCTGCATAATTTCAATTTGACAAAACATATAATATTAACAAAATTTTATTCTATTAATGAAAAGAAGTGAAAAAAATTCTGATGATTTCTATTTGTCATTACGATTTTGAATTAATTATAAAATAAAAATAATTATTATATATAACATAATAATAAAATATACAATCTATCTAAAGTTAACAAAAAACAAAAGTATAAATAAAAGACAACTTCAGAGTGTGAGGGACAGAAAAAGTGAATGAATGAATGAAAGAACATTCAAATTATTATAGTTAATTCTTTAAATTTTAAATCTGTAATAACTGAAAAATTGATGTTAGATTATTATAGTTAATCACCATATAATTGTTGAAAATAGAAAAAGGTTGTACAATTGTACAATTAATTAGACTGGAATAGATGATTTCGTCGTCAAGAATCGGCGAGTATTTGGAATAGATCCAAGAAATAATATCATCTCCACAGCAATGCAGTTGTTGCATCTCAAGAATTCGATTCAAGACAGATCCCTGGGGCAGGTCAGTTTTTGTAAAGTCACATTTCTGTAAAAGTTTTATTGATTAGAAAACTTGGTTATTTCATCAACATTAAGCATTCAGCACTCATTGTACACTATTCACAACTTAATAATAATAATAATAATACCATCAACGATTTTCAATGCTGAATATTGAATATAGTTACCTCATTTGTAAAGTACAGCATCTTCTTAGCCTTGGCTACGATTTCCGAATTTAAACGTGAGGGAACTTGAATATCCTGACTTATGTCGAACGCCATTGAATTTCGATTCAAATCCCGATTCCCGTTAGGAAACTCTCGTAAAAGAGCTTCTTGTACCAAGGTACAGAAAAGGTCCAAATATTCGTCTTGATTGTTTGACGATTCGGTAGTGTTCGGAAACCATTCCTTAAAAATATTCTTGAGATCACTAGCTTCTGAGTTTTCATTGTAAACCACGACTCCGTCTTTAAATATTTTTAGGTTGTTTTGAGGGTTTTGAAGAAGACCTTTTAAAGCTCGGCGCATCCGATTGCTCTCACCCGAAAATAGGTCGAAAGGACAATAGCTGCTTCGTCTTGAAATCGATTTTTTCGACAGCTGAAAAAAGTCAAACAAATTATTTTTCACTGAAAATGGTTCTTTTTAAATTTTATACTTATACTTATATTTCTCATAAAAGACTAAATTTATATTTTATATAATTAAATTTAATAAATAGTTATCAGGGCTCGAACTATGTCCGTAAATTCCGTAAAGGTCCGTAAAACTCAGTTTTTTTGAAAAAAGGTCCGCAAAGTCCGTAATTTGATAAAAAAAAGACGAAAAGTTCGTAAATTGTACGATACAATTTGGAGAATTTTACAGAAATTACAAATGATTGCAGAAATTCAATTATTTTCAAAAGTAATAAAATTCTTCGCAAAAATTCAATTATGTTCAAAAATTATAAAAAATTCTCGTCAAAATTTCAAATAGGTATCTTATAGAAATAATTCAATTCTTCTCCGAAATACACTATGTCTACACTATGTTAATAAAATTTTCCAAAAGAATTCAATTATTATTTTCAAAAAAAATTAATAAAATTCTATACGCAAACCTTTAAATATTTTCATATAATAATAAAAATTTCACAAGAATTCAATTATTTACAAATTTTTTTAAAAATTTCTTCGCAATCATTCAAGTATGTATTTTCATAAATAATACAATTTTTACAGGGATTCAATTATTTTCGTAAATAATAAAATTCAAAAGAATTCAATTATTTAAAAGTTTATTGATAACATTCTTTATGAGAATTCAATTTTTAAAAACATGCAATTATTTAATAAATTTTTTTTTTATTTAAATAATTGAATTCTAGTAGAATTTTCTATTAAAAATTGATTTAAAAATGGATTTCAGTTAAAATTTTAGATTATAATTGAATATTAAAAGTATTGTAGCGTAGATTTTTAGAAATAATTGAATTTTCAAAAGGTTTTAAATTAAAAACTTTGAAAATTTGAATTTTTTACACTTGTAACTGGCAAT
The DNA here is from genome assembly GCA_032872505.1 of Leptopilina syphax. Classification (NCBI taxonomy): domain Eukaryota; kingdom Metazoa; phylum Arthropoda; class Insecta; order Hymenoptera; family Figitidae; genus Leptopilina; species Leptopilina syphax. The sequence goes on from CM065468.1 coordinate 54,309,807, forward strand.
TCTCAAAGAACTTTTTTAAAAATTATTAAAAACTAAGGAGTTTAAAAATATTAATTAAATTCAATTATTTTCAAGAATTTTAATATAAATTCAATTATTTTCAATAATTTTGATGAAATTCTTTTAAAAAAATAATTATTTTCAAAAATTCAGATAAAATTCTTCGAAACAATTCAATTTGTTAAATTCGCCGCAAAAATTCAATTATTTTCGCATAAATAAGAAAATTCTTCGCAAGAATTAAAATATTTCATTAATAAGAAAATTCTACAAAGAAATTCAATAATTATTTTCATAAATAATAAAATGTTTCGGTGGAATTCAATTATTTTCAATACAATTTCAATAAAATTTCTTGAAAGACTACAATTTTTTTCACAAGTTTTAATAAAAATTCAATTATTTTCAACAAATTTTGATATAAAATTCTTAGAAACAATTTAATTATATTTATAAATTGTACAATTCTTGGCAAAAATTAAATTATTTTTTTAAATAGTAAAATTCTTTTGCTAAATTCAATTATTTTCAATACAGTTTGAAAATTTCTTTTTTTTAAATTTCTAGGTCAAAATTCAATTATATTCAAGATAATTTTAATAAAATTTCTCTAACAGGTTTAATTCTTTTTAAAAATTGTAAAAAAATTTCTCTAAATAATTCAATTGTTCTCAAAAGTTGTTAATCAAACTTTTTATAAATTTCAATTATTTTCAAAATTTTCAATTAAAATTATTTAAAAACATTACATTATTTTTACGAAATTTAATGAAATTAGTAAAAAAAAGTAATTATTTACAAAAACTCTAATAAAGTTGTTTAAAAGAATTTAATTATTTTAAGAAATGTTGATAAAATTCTTGAAATGAATTCAATTATATTCAATTGTTTTTAAAATACTTTACAAGAATTCAATGATTTTCAGTACATCGAAAATTTAATTATTTCAGAAAATAATTGAATTCTTGAATAGAATTTTATTGAAATAATTGAATCCCTGCGAAAAAATGTACTATTTCTGCAAATAATTGAATTTTTTCAAAATTTTAAAAAAATAAGTAAATTTAATAGTAACATTGTTAATGACACTTAATAAAAAACACGATTATTTTAAAAACTTGAAAGAAATTCTTCTTAAAATTCAATTATTTTCAAAATATTCAGTAAAAATTATTTTTTAAAATTCCTTTATTTCCAAGAAAATTGAAATAAATTCTTGAAAACAATTCAATTTATTATTTTAAAGAATTTTAATAAAAATCTCTCTAGGAATTAAATTATTTTCAATATAATTTTCATTACATTTTCTCGAAAGAATTCAATTATTTGAAAAAATGTTGATAAAATTCTTGAAATGAATTCAATTATTTTCAAATATTTTATAAATACTTTACAAGAATTCAATGATTTTCAGTATATTGACAATTTAATTATTTCTGAAAATAATTGAATTCTTGAATACAATTTTATTAAAACTTTTTTAAATAATTGAATTCCAGCGAAAAAATTCTGTTATTACTACAAATATTTGAATTTTTGCAAAATTTAAAAAAAATAATAAATTCTTAAAAATTTTATTACAATTTGTCGAAAGAATTTAATTATTTAAAAATTTGTTGATAAATTCCTTATGGGAGTTGAATGTTAAGAAACATTCTATTATTCAATAAATTATTAATTTTTGTTTTCAAATAATTGAATTCTAGTAGAATTTTCTAATAAAAATTGATTTACAAATGAATTTCAGTTAAAATTTTAGATTATAATTGAATATTAAAAGCATTGTAGCGTGAATTTTTAGAAATAATTTAATTATGAATAGATTTCAAATTAAAAACTTTGAAATTCTGTAGAATTAATTTTAATTAAAAATTTAATTTAATTTTTTTTTAAGATATTTGAAGTTTTTCTTCAAATATATTCCAATATAAATATTCTTCAAATATAATATTTTCTAATATATATTTATAATTGAAGAATTTACGAATAATTGAAATTTCGTAAAATTGAATATTCTAAAGAAATGGATTTGAAAATTCTCAAAGGACTTTTTCAAAAATTAAAAAAATATTGATTTAAAGAAGAATTTCAGTTAAAAATTCTTGAAAATAATAATTGAATTGATAATGATTTAATGGTTATATGGTTTAATATATATATATATATTTAATGATTTTTAAATACTGTCACTGGTTCGAGTTCTGAGTTATGTATTTTTAAGAAATAAATTTAACAATTTATTGTAGACAATTGTAAAGATAATAAACTGTTAATTATTTATTATATTGAATGCATAATAAGAAGTAAATAAAAAAAAGTCGCCAAATTTATAAATCCATTTTTACATACTTTGTGATATTGTGTCAGGCAATAAGGACACTTTAGGAAATGTTGGTCAGCTTTCGACACAAAGCCCTGTTTTGGTTTAATTTCCACGCAAAATGTTGATTTGTTGCGCCCTGAATTTTTTTTACAATTCAAAAATTCCGGAAGGAAAGCGTGATCAGGAAATTTTGCGGCGTATTCTTCAACAGCTTGTTTAAATCGTCGTTGTTCTGCAAAAAAGAAATAAGTAAGATGATTAAAACAAAATCACTACAATCATTTCAAATTTCTTAATTCTAAAAAGGCATCACTTAAGGAATATAGATTCCGATTTTAGAAAGTCAAAAATGAAAACTTTGAACAAATGCAGAAAAAAAAATATTTTTAGAAGCAAAATAGAGAAAAAAAATATCTTTGAGATAAGTAATTTGGAAAATGAAGAGCTCAAAACTGTATATATACGATTGAATCAGGAAAGAAAAAGGCGTAAGGCGACGTTTTTTGCTCGCTAATGCTTACAATATTATTGTCTCGTAAATAAAGTCTAATTGTACGACAAAAGGCTTGTTTCTTGGGGGCCTCTAATAGAAAACGGAATATTTATTGTTATTGCTGAAACTTTCTATGTATTTGTCGATAAATTCGTTTACTACAAAAACCGCTAATTAAATACCTACGTGAAATGAGGACAAGAAATTTCCTTAGATGGATGTGAAGGTGATAATTAGTTTTGTGCAGAAAGCAAAAGAAAGATTCTTTATAAGATCAATAATAAAGGGAAGAGAAAGATAATTATTATCTCTTAATGTTTGCAAGTTCGTATATCAATCACCCTAAATCGACATTCGATTGCGCGTGAGGACGTTCAATTTAATGAGAATAAAACCAGGTGCTGCAAGTGAATCAATAACCCACTTTTCGATGTGTAGTGGCTAGTGGACTTACACCTACCTTCTGCTTTTTTATTTTTCATTATTTACTGCGGAAAGTGTAACCATCAAGGTTTTTAGACCTTCACTCATGTACTTGAAATGTTAAGAAATTCAAAATAATATTGTTTCTATAAATGATTTTAAAAAAGTAGATTCGTGTTCGATCAACAGTGTCTAAACGTTATACTGAAAACTAGCAACGATTATTCGCGCGGATAACTTCTTACATATTTTTTAAATAAAATATTTTAAAAATAATATAGAATTTAAAAAAAATTCAAATTTTTTTTCATAAAAATAAAATATAAATTGAAATACAATTTTAATATTATTATAATAATAATAATCATAAATTCTGAGACAAGAAATTCAGGGAAAAGTCAAACATTTTTATTAAAATTGGAAAAAATTTAATTTTTAGTATTCATAAGAAAATTCTGAATTTTTGTCTTTTTTGTTTCCCTTGTAAACTAAGAAATCACCACGAATTCTAATACAAAACCTACAATTTTTCCTCTTTTTCACAAAAATTTCGTTTTGAATAACTTAATTCTTCATAAGAACTATCATAAAATTATTACTTAAAAAATAATTTCATGAATAATATTACTTAAATATTTTAAAATTAATACAATTTTAAAAGAGTTGCGTTTACATTTTTCTAAATAGATCAACTTCAAAAGATTTTAATTTCAAATTTTATAAAATTTCAATTTTTAATGAATTTTATTATTATTAAAAAGAACTTAAATTTTATAATAAATTTTAATAATTCAAATTCTTCTTAAAATTAGTTAAATTTGTCAATATATATTTAATTAATTATTAAAAATAATGGATTTATAGAAGAATTTCAGTTAAAAACATTTTAAAAAAATTGAATTTTAGAGAAGTTAAAAATGTTTGAAGAAAATTCAATTATTTTCAATTATTTTCAAAAGTAATAAAATTCTTCTAACAAAAGTTTAATTATGTTCAAAATTTAAAAAAAAATTATCGTCAAAATTACAATTATCTTTATAAATAACAAAATTCTTCTCCTAAATTCAATTATTTTCAAAAATTTTCCTCATTTCAATGATTTTAAATATCTACTATTTTAATAAATTTCCCAAAAGAATTCAATTATTTAGAAAATTTGTTAAAAAAATTGAACTCAAACATTTCATTATTTTCATGAATAATAAATTTTTTTTATGAACTAAATTAATTTTATAAATACTAAATTTGTTGTATGAATTCAATTTTATTATTTTCTTAAATAATATAGATCAACGCAGAATTCTAATTTAATTATTTATAGTACAATTTTAATCGAATTTCTCGAAAAATGTAAATATTTCTTAAAATTTTGATTAAAATTCGTCAAAAGTATTCATTTATTTAAAAATCTGTTTGATAAAATTCTTTAAAAAAATTAAATTTTAAAAAACGATCAATTATTCAATAAATTATTTACTTTTGTATTTAAATAATTGAATAATTTTGAAAAGGTTTCAAATTAAAATATTTAGAAATTTGAATTTTTTATATTACTTTTAACTTGCAATTGTAAAAAATTAATTTGTTTGAAAAAGTTCCATTTAATATTTTTTTAAATAATTTGCAATTTTTATTTTCTAATATTATATTTAATATTGAAGAATTTTCTAATAATCAAAATTTCATGAAATTGAATTTTTAACAAATAAATTTGAAAATTCTCAAAGAACTTAATCAAAAATTAATAAAAATAATGCATTTATAGAAGAATTTTAGTTAAAAACACGGAAAAAAATTTAATTTTACAAAAGTTACAAATTATTGCAGAAATTCAATTATTTTTCAGAGTAAATAATATTCTTCGCTAAAATTTAATATTATTTAAAAATAATAAAATTATTAATAATAATAAAATAATATAATTATTCAATTATTTTCACAAATAATAAAACTCATCGCAGAATTTCAATTATTTTTAATACAATTTTAATCGAATATATCTCTGAAAATGTAATTATTCTTAAAAATTTTATTAAAATTCGTCCAAAGAATCCAATTTTAAGAAACATTCAATTATTCAATAAATTATTTATTTTTGTATTTAAAGAATTGAATTCTAGTAGAATTTTCTATAGTAAAAATTAATTAAAAAATTAATTCCAGTTAACATTTTAGATTATAATTGAATGTCAAAAGCATTGTAGCGTGAATTTTGAGAAATAATTGAATTTTGAAATTAATTTTTTTTATAAAGTTTAATTGAATTTTTTTTATATATTATTTGAAGTTTTTATTTTCTAATATATATGAAAAATTTACGAATAATTGAAATTTCGTAAAATTGAATATTGTAATCAAATGGATTTGAAAGTTGTCAAAATTATTAAAAATAGTTGATTTAGAGAAGAATTTTAGTTAAAAATTCTAGAGAATAACAAAATTGAATTGAAATGATGAATATAATTTTTAAGAAGATACAGTAACAAATATTTTTAATATAAAATAATGATAATACTTTTATATAAGTTGTTTAATTTCAAAAAGGTTTGAATTTGAAATTTTTTAAAATCTTAATTCCTGTGGAAAAATAATAATAATTAAATATTTATTTAAAAAAAGAAGTTATTGATGTTTCCGAATGATTTTACATACTGAAAGAGTAAAATTTTTTCCCTTATTTTCTAAAAACTTAAAAATTTTTTAATTTCATTTTCAATTAAAATTTCCAATTGACAAATAGAATTTATAAACATTTTTTTCTTTTATTTTAAAAAAATTTTAAATTTTATTACCGCAATATTGTACCTAATTAAGAAATAGAAATGATGCATAAAATGGATATATTTCCTATTTGTTAATCATCATTTTTTAACAATGAGCAATTTTCTAATATTTTTTATAAATAAAAAGGATAAACGAAATTTGTTATAAAAAACATATAATAAACAAAATTTATTTGTTAATAATTTTTTTTAATTCTCTAATTTTAAATATTATTTTATTATAAATCATAAAAAAATACCTGCATATTTTCAGTTTGTCAAACAATATTTTTTGAAGAAAAAAAAAACAAAAGCATATACACAAAAACTAACCTCAAAGTGTGGAAGAAAGACAGAATGAAATACGAAGATGTGGTTAATTTTTGTCCTAACTATTTTATTAGCTGATTTTACTATTTCTTCTGTTCTATCTATTTAACTAAATGCCAACAATAGCAATTTAGGAAAATGAAAATTAAAAAAATGAGTTTTGATGGTTATTTATGAGCCCTCAATGTAATTATTTTTGTTAATTAAAATCCCTAACAGTTAAAAAATATCTCGAAAATATATAATTCTGCTTTTATATACAACATTGAAAGAATTACAAATGAAAAAGGCGAATTGATTATCTATGTAGATAATTTTGAATGTTTCGTTTCTTGAATAAAAATGGGAGAGGAACTACAGTCTTAGTTGTTCCCAGTTTAACTTTCCAGGCAAGTGAAATTCAAAGCAAGTTGAGGGTGAGACTTGCAGCAGGTTATACTGAGTATTTATACAGGTTCAGCCCGAGGGAATCACGTTCTTCCTTTTCATGGTCTGTGCTTTGCTGCGGTTACGGTCTTGTTCACAAAACCGCGTACACAAAAGAACTCATGGCCCTGCACGAACAAAAAAAACGAAAGCAATATTCAAGATAAAATCTCTTCAATGGCTTTTTGCATTTTCTATACATATATGAAAAAATCCTTTAAACAATATTCTCTTTTACTTTCTCTTTTAATTAATTTTCTTTTTAAATTATTCAAACCAATATTTTCAATTAAACAATGTATTCTTATTTGCTCTCAACTAATATTATTTAAAATATTTCTAGAAATCAGCCTTTATTACATCTTTGTCTTATAGCAGACTTCGCACTCGATAATTAATTTTAAAAAAGTAGCAAAAAGTATAGCTATCAAAAAATTAAACTTGACGACTTGAGTTAAAAAAACTCGTTTTAGACACTTCACAAATCTGACAAAAATTCCATTCTATATTTTATTTTCCTGACTTTTTCCTAATTTTCATTAAAAATATTTACTTCCTTCTTATTCTGCTAATAAAATAAATTTCTGCAACGAATTTTATTACATGTTCATCAAAGAATTTAAAAATATTTATAAAAAAAATTTAATTCTTGACAAGAATTATTTTATAAAATTTTTTTAATAATTTCATTTCTTTTGACTAATTTTATGCAAATTCTTATTTAAATAATTGAATTCCTGATAAATGTTTATTATTTAAGAAAAAAATTGAATTCTGTCGAAGATTTTTACAAAAATTTTTTTAAATAATTGAATTCTGTTTGGAAATTTAATTAAAATAGTAGATAATATTAAAAATCATTGATGTGCGAAAAGTTTTTAAAAATAATTAAATGTCACAAAGAATTCTATTAAAATTAATGAGAATAATTCAATGTCTGTGTAGCATTTTATTAAACTTTTTTTAAAATACTAAAATTCCTAAAAAGCATTTTATTATTTATGAATATAGTAATTGAATTCTTGCCAACGATTTTATTAGCATTTTTAAAAATAATTGAATTTCAAAGAAGAAATTTATTACTTTTAAAAATAATTGAATTCTTGTGATGAATATTGTTATTTATAAAAATAATTGAATTTTGCAAAGAATTTTATTAAAATAACTTCAAAATAATTGAATTTTCGGGAATAATTTTGGTATTTATCTTTAATAATTGAATTCTTTCGAAGAATTATTTATGTAAATAATTTAATTCTTGGGAAGAATTTTATTATACAATTTAAAAGAATAATTGAATTATTTCAAAAAAATTTAATTTAAATTGTATTTAAAATAATTGATTTAATTCGAACAATTTTATTAAAATATTTGAAAATAATTGAATTTCTGAGAAAAATTCTAACATTTTTGTAAATAATTGAATTCTTCCAAAGAATTTAAAAAAAATATTTTTTTTAATAATTGATTTTTTCGAGGAAATTAAATTTATCAGAATATTGACATTTTTTGAGCAATTCCTGTAAAATTGTAGTAAAAATAATTGAAATCCTAAAATGAATTTTATTATTTATGAAAATAATTGAATAGTTGCGAAAAATTTTATTAAAACATTTAAATAAAATTAAATTTCTGTAAAAAATTTTGTTATTCTTGGAAATAATTGAAGTTCTTGTAATCATTTGTAATTTCTCTAAAATTCTCTAAATTATATTTTATTACGAACCTTTTTTTAAAAAAACTATGACTTTAACGGACTTGAAGCAAGTTTACGGACTACAATTTTTAAATAAAATTCTTCTTTAAATAAAATAATTTTTAACGATTTTTTTTATAAACTTGTTTTAAAAAATTTCAATTTCATTTGTTTACAATTCAATTTTGCGAAATTCCAATTACTCGGAAATTCTACAATTAAAATAATATACATTAGAAAATAATAACTTGAAATCATTAAAAAAAAAATTAAATTAATCTTTTTCAAAAAAATTAGTTCCATAGAATTTTTAATTAAAAGTATGAAAATTTCAGATTTTCAAAGATTGGAATTTAAAACCTTTACAAAATCCAATTATTTCTAAAAATTGAAATTATTAGTAACTTCTCAAAAATTCAATTATTATCTCAAACTTTGACTGAAATTAATTTTTAAATCAATTATTATTAGAAAATTCTATGAGAATTTAATTATTTAATACAAACATAGACAATTTATTGAATAATTGATTGTTTCTTAAGATTATTTCATTAATTTATTAAAAATAATAATTGAAAATGAAGCTGAAACTGGCACCCAGTTATCAGCAACCAGATAATTTTTGAAAAATTTTGTGTTGGCAATAAAACAAAAGAAAACCAACGTCAGGCGCTCAGCTGGCTCTAACGGAATGCAAACAATTCAATTAAAAATCAAAAATAAAATAAATATCATTAACAAATACAAATAATATATGATTATTATTTATATAATTACATTATTATATAAATAATAAATAATTGTAGTTTATGAGAAATATTAATATTGTATAATAACATAAATAAATAATTTTATTATTTTCAGGATAAAATAAATTTAAAAATACACAAAATAATTTCTATTTTTTTCCTTGACTAACAATAAATAGTAAACTATATTTTCTTATACTTCGGGGAGTAGAATAAAGTAGAAAAATCACGTTTGGTTAGAAGACGCGAACATTGGGAAGCAAAAAATCAATTTTTTCTGAAAAAAATTTGAATAAATTTATTGAAAAATTTCTAATTTTTTCCTTGATTAAAAATAAGTGGTGCACTATTTTTTCTTATACTTCAGGGAGTAGAATAAAGTAGAAAAATCACGTTTAGTTAGAAGACGCGAACTTTGAATAGCAAAAAATCAATTTTTTCTGAAAAAAATTGGAAATAATTTTTTGAAAAATTTCTAATTTTTTCCTTGACTAAAAATAATTGGTGCACTATTTTTTCTTATACTTCAGGGAGTAGAATAAAGTAGAAAAATCACGTTTGGTTAGAAGACGCGAACTTTGAATAGCAAAAAATCCATTTTTTCTGAAAAAAATTGGAAAAAATTTTTTCAAAAATTTCTAACTTTTTCCTTGACTAAAAATAAGTGGTGCACTATTTTTTCTTATACTTCAGGGAGTAGAATAAAGTAGAAAAATCACGTTTGGTTAGAAGACGCGAACATTGGGAAGCAAAAAATCAATTTTTTCTGAAAAAAATTGGAAAAAATTTTTTCAAAAATTTCTGATTTTTTCCTTGACTACAAATAAGTGGTGCACTATTCTTTCCTATTCTTCAGGAAGTAGAATAAAGTAGAAAAATCACGTTTGGTCAGAAGACGCGAACTTTGAATATCAAAAAATCAATTTTTTCTGAAAAAAATTGGAAAAAATTTTCAAAAACTTCTAATTTTTTCCTTGACTAAAAATAAGTGGTGCACTATTTTTTTCTATACTTCTGGGAGTAGAATAAAGTAGAAAAATCTTATTTGGTTATAAGACACGAACATTGAGTAGCAAAAAATCAATTTTTTCTGAAAAAAAATTAGAAAAAATTTTTTCAAAAACTTCTAATTTTTTCCTTGACTAAAAATAAGTGGTGCACTATTTTTTTCTATACTTCTGGGAGTAGAATAAAGTAGAAAAATCTTATTTGGTTATAAGACACGAACATTGGGAAGCAAAAAATCAATTTTTTCTGAAAAAAAATTGGAAAAAATTTTTTCAAAAACTTCTAATTTTTGCCTTGACTAAAAATAAGTGGTGCACTATTTTTTTCTATACTTCTGGGAGTAGAATAAAGTAGAAAAATCTTATTTGGTTATAAGACACGAACATTGGGAAGCAAAAAATCAATTTTTTCTGAAAAAAAATTAGAAAAAATTTTTTCAAAAACTTCTAATTTTTTCCTTGACTAAAAATAAGTGGTGCACTATTTTTTTCTATACTTCAGGAAGTAGAATAAAGTAGAAAAATCTTATTTAATTAGAAGACGCGAACATTAGGAAGCAAAAAATAGATTTTTTCTGAAAAAAAATTGGAAAAAATTTTTTTAAAAACTTTTACTTTTTTCCTTGACTAAAAATAAGTGGTGCACTATTTTTTCTTATACTTTAGGGAGTAAAATAAAGTAGAAAAATCTTATTTGGTTAAAAGACGCGAACATTGGGAAGCAAAAAATCAATTTTTTCTGAAAAAAATTGGAAAAAATTTTTTGAAAAATTTCTAATTTTTTCCTTGATTAAAAATAAGTGGTGCACTATTTTTTCTTATACTTCAGGGAGTAAAATAAAGTAGAAAAATTACGTTTGGTCAGAAGACGCGAACTTTGAATAGCAAAAAATCAATTTTTTCTGAAAAAAATTAGAAAAGATTTTTTCAAAAATTTCTAATTTTTTCCTTGACTAAAAATAAGTGGTGCACTATTTTTTTCATACTTTTGGGAGTAGAATAAAGTAGAAAAATCTTATTTGGTTAGAAGACGCGAACATTGGGAAGCAAAAAATCAATTTTTTCTGAAAAAAATTGGAAAAAATTTTTTCAAAAATTTCTAATTTTTTCCTTGATTAAAAATAAGTGGTGCACTATTTTTTCTTATACTTCAGGAAGTAGAATAAAGTAGAAAAATCACGTTTGGTCAGAAGACGCGAACTTTGAATAGCAAAAAATCAATTTTTTCTGAAAAAAATTGGAAAAAATTTTTTCAAAAATTTCTAATTTTTTCCTTGACTAAAAATAAGTGGTGCACTATTTTTTCTTATACTTCTGGGAGTAGAATAAAGTAGAAAAATCTTATTTAGTTAGAAGACGCGAACATTGGAAAGCAAAAAATTAATTTTTTCTGAAAAAAAATTGGAAAAAATTTTTTTAAAAACTTCTAATTTTTTCCTTGACTAAAAATAAGTGGTGCACTATTTTTTCTTATACTTTAGGGAGTAGAATAAAGTAGAAAAATCTTATTTGGTTAAAAGACGCGAAAATTGGGAAGCAAAAAATCAATTTTTTCTGAAAAAAATTGGAAATAATTTTTTGAAAAATTTCTAATTTTTTCCTTGATTAAAAATAAGTGGTGCACTATTTTTTCTTATACTTCAGAGGGTAGAATAAAGTAGAAAAATCACGTTTGGTTAGAAGACGCGAACATTGGGAAGCAAAAATTCAATTTTTTCTGAAAAAAATTGAAAAAAATTTTTTCAAAAATTTCTAATTTTTTCCATGACTAAAAATAAGTGGTGCACTATTTTTTCTTATACTTCTGGGAGTAAAATAAAGTAGAAAAATCTTATTTGGTTAGAAGACGCTGTTGAGTTTTATAATTAAAATTAAACAACGCGCGTCTACACAAAAGATATAACTTTTATTAATCGATATATCGAATATTGCATTTACTTTGCTTTTAGCAACTAACTTCAGTTAAGTTCACGAAACGCCTTTGTACGAATATACACGCCGTTAAAAACATTCATATTATTTTCTTTTATAAGTTTCCCTTTTGTATCAAATTGCTATATTTAAATAAATAAAAACAACAGGTTATGGGCCCAGTCAGCTGCGGCTGCTGCCTCTTCTGGCCTGACTATGGTTCCGTCCGCATAGTCAAAGTGGTCGTTTTTCACGAGAACCGCTTCCATATGAAGACGCCACGTATCATAATTGTCCTTTCCCAATTTCTCCATTTGTACTTGAAAATTCGATGCCATTTTAACTTATACACATTACACTAGTTCACTGATAGTTTTCGATAATTCGACAAGTCCCGGTCTTTATCTATATTTCATTTTAAAAAAAATATTACATTCTTCGAACACGTATTTACACTTATTTTCTTTTTACTTTACGTTAATCGTTTCTGACAATTCGACAACCTTTATGTCTTTGTCGGAATTTACCGTAAAAACAATTTTTCGCGCACGATTCTCGAGTCTTTTGTTTACGAGATGATTTTCAACGAAATTTGAGGTTAGATTTCACTTTCGTCTAGTCGATCGTTTTTCGCGTCAGTTTCGCGCTTTCTGATACCTTTACGCAGTGGAAGGCAGTCTGGGGTACATAACCTGTTGTTTTGATTCACATTAAATCCTTCACTTTTCTGACGTTGTTGAAAATTTTGGTGTTTAAATGGCTTTGCGTAAAATGCACCTTGTAAATTTTGTTCTGTGTCCTGCCCTTTTCTGGCATTATATTCGTCTAATAGTTTTATTTTCAAGGCTTCCGGAGTTGGAAGCTCGTCGCGAGCTTCTATTGCACATCGAAAATTATCAAATGTATTGGGAACGCTGTAAAGCAACAATATGGTAAGTAGATCGTCCGAAATAACAATTTTCAATTCTGTCAATTTGTCTAAAATATTGAAGAATCTATTTAAGTGATCCGCCATGTTTTCATCGTCGTTCATTTTAGTAAACAACAATTGTTTCAATAATGTTGCTTTTCTGGCGGGTCCTTTGGATTTGTAAACAAGATCTAATTTTTCCCATACCTCATTGGACGTTTTGCAATTTTTAATGTGGCCTAACTCGGATGGACTAATTGCAAGAGTTATATCAGCCTTAGCTTTTCTATCTCTTTTGTCCCTGGCAGTCATTCTGTAAATTGAGATGAATTGTACCCTTTCCGAGGATTTGAGTAGTTTTATCTACAGCTAGTCTAACCTTTTGGTTTTCAACTAGAGTCAAGTCCGAAAATAGATTTTTGTTTTGACACATGTGCGAGGTCGCACCACTATCCATACACCAATTGTCGGTAGACGTAGATTCAGCACTAAAAGCACAGGCAAATGTCACTTTTTCATTCACAGGATCGTCTTCAACGCGAACAATAAAGGCTTCCTCTTCAGTTGCATTTGAAGAAATGGGTTTTTGATCTGCAGCCTTTTTCCTACAGTCAGCGGCTTTGTGGCCAAACTTTTTGCAGTAGTTGCAATTAAAACGTTTCTTGAAATTTTGCTGATGCTGGTTACCTTTGAAACGATCGATATATGGACTGAAGCAATCGGGACGTCAATGGTTTAAAAAGTTGGACCGAAAAATGAAAGAACTAGGATTGAAACCTCTCAGTTGTGACTCATGTGTCTACGTACAGAAACAGGGGGAGTCAATTCTAATCGTCGTAGTTTACGTAGACGACCTAATAATTGCTACAAACCATATCAAGAATTTCGAGGAACTAAAAAGAAATTTAACTAAAGAATTTCAAATCAAGAATTTGGGCAAATTGCATTATTGCCTTGGGATTGAATTTAAACAAAATTCAACAACAAAGTCAGTCTTCATGTCACAAAAGAAGTACGTCGATGATATTCTTCGCAGATTTGGCATGTCAGATTCGAAGCCTGTGGCCACTCCACTGGATGGAAACGTGAAGCTAAGCAGAGAAATGGAACCAAAAACATCAGAAGAGATTCAAGAAATGAGTAAAGTTCCATATCGATCTTTAATTGGATCACTTATGTACTTAGCTGTGTCAACACGCCCTGACATCGCTTACGCTGTGAGCACTTTGAGTCAATTCAACCAGAATCCGGGAAGAAGTCATTGGATATCAGCGAAGCGAGTCTTGCGATATTTGAAGGGGACTGGTGATCAAGGACTGATGTACGAACGAACCGAAGAAGACCTCATCGGATTTGTCGATGCTGATTGGGGCGGCGCTATTGACGATCGCAGATCCTGTACTGGATACACCTTCAAACTCAGTAATTCGGCAATTTCCTGGGAGTCTAGGAAACAAAAAACAGTAGCCCTGTCTAGCACACAATCAGAATACATGGCCTTAACAGAGGCTGCGAAAGAAGTCGTTTATTTGCGTCGTTTCTTGGCAGAAGTCGGCCTACCTTCTTTCAATCATCGAATACCTACCAAAGTTTACTGCGACAATCAAGGAGCCCGAGAATTGATGAAAAATCCAATACATCACGCCCGTACGAAGCATATTGATATCCGGCACCACTATGTTCGACAAGTTTATGAAGAAGGACAGATTAGTGTTGAGTATCTACCTACGACGGAGATGGTTGCGGACATTCTGACTAAACCACTTTTTGGACCAAGTCATCGAAAATTTTCAAATGGACTCGGTGTTACAAGTGTAGCCTCTTGTTGAGGGGGAGTGTTGAGTTTTATAATTAAAATTAAACAACGCGCGTCTACACAAAAGATATAACTTTTATTAATCGATATATCGAATATTGCATTTACTTTGCTTTTAGCAACTAACTTCAGTTAAGTTCACGAAACGCCTTTGTACGAATATACACGCCGTTAAAAACATTCATATTATTTTCTTTTATAAGTTTCCCTTTTGTATCAAATTGCTATATTTAAATAAATAAAAACAACAGACGCGAACATTGGGAAGCAAAAAATCAATTTTTTCTGAAAAAAAATTAGAAAAAATTTTTTCAAAAACTTCTAATTTTTTCCTTGACTAAAAATAAGTGGTGCACTATTTTTTTCTATACTTCTGGGAGTAGAATAAAGTAGAAAAATCTTATTTGGTTAGAAGACGCAAACATTGGGAAGCAAAAAATCAATTTTTTCTGAAAAAAATTGGAAAAAATTTTTTGAAAAATTTCTAATTTTTTTCTTGATTAAAAATAAGTGGTGCTTTATTTTTTCTTATACTTCAGGAAGTAGAATAAAGTAGAAAAATCTTATTTGGTTAAAAGACGCGAACATTGAGAAGCAAAAAATCAATTTTTTCTGAAAAAAATTGGAAAAAATTTTTTCAAAAACTTCTAATTTTTTCCTTGACTATAAATAAGTGGTGCACTATTTTTTTCTATACTTCTGGGAGTAGAATAAAGTAGAAAAATCACGTTTGGTTAGAAGACGCGAACATTGGGAAGCAAAAAATCAATTTTTTCTGAAAAAAATTGGAAAACATTTTTTCAAAAACTTCTAATTTTTTCCTTGACTAAAAATAAGTGGTGCACTATTTTTTTCTATACTTCTAAGAGTAGAATAAAGTAGAAAAATCTTATTTGGTTAGAAGACGCGAACATTGGGAAGCAAAAAATCAATTTTTTCTGAAAAAAAATTAGAAAAAATTTTTTCAAAAACTTCTAATTTTTTCCTTGACTAAAAATAAGTGGTGCACTATTTTTTTCTATACTTCTAAGAGTAGAATAAAGTAGAAAAATCTTATTTGGTTAGAAGACGCGAACATTGGGAAGCAAAAAATCAATTTTTTCTGAAAAAAATTGGAAAAAATTTTTTGAAATATTTCTAATTTTTTCCTTGACTAAAAATAAGTGGTGCACTATTTTTTCTTATACTTCAGAGGGTAGAATAAAGTAGAAAAATCACGTTTGGTTAGAAGACGCGAACATTGGGAAGCAAAAATTCAATTTTTTCTGAAAAAAATTGGAAAAAATTTTTTCAAAAACTTCTAATTTTTTCCTTGACCAAAAATAAGTGGTGCACTATTTTTTTCTATACTTCTGGAAGTAGAACAAAGTAGAAAAATCTTATTTGGTTAGAAGACGCGAACATTGGGAAGCAAAAAATCAATTTTTTCTGAAAAAAATTGGAAAAAATTTTTTGAAAAATTTCTAATTTTTTCCTTGATTAAAAATAAGTGGTGCACTATTTTTTCTTATACTTCAGGGAGTAGAATAAAGTAGAAAAATCACGTTTGGTCAGAAGACGCGAACTTTGAATAGCAAAAAATCAATTTTTTCTGAAAAAAAATTGGAAAAAATTTTTTTAAAAACTTCTAATTTTTTCCTTGACTAAAAATAAGTGGTGCACTATTTTTTCCTATACTTCTGGGAGTAGAATAAAG
Source organism: Leptopilina syphax (assembly GCA_032872505.1). Lineage (NCBI taxonomy): Eukaryota > Metazoa > Arthropoda > Insecta > Hymenoptera > Figitidae > Leptopilina > Leptopilina syphax. The sequence continues at coordinate 54,326,349 of CM065468.1, forward strand.
TAGAAAAATCTTTTTTGGTTAGAAGACGCGAATATTGGGAAGCAAAAAATCAATTTTTTCTGAAAAAAATTGGAAAAAATTTTTTGAAAAATTTCTAATTTTTTCCTTGATTAAAAATAAGTGGTGCACTATTTTTTCTTATACTTCAGGGAGTAGAATAAAGTAGAAAAATCTTATTTAGTTAGAAGACGCGAACATTGGAAAGCAAAAAATTAATTTTTTCTGAAAAAAAATTGGAAAAAATTTTTTTAAAAACTTCTAATTTTTTCCTTGACTAAAAATAAGTGGTGCACTATTTTTTCTTATACTTTAGGGAGTAGAATAAAGTAGAAAAATCTTATTTGGTTAAAAGACGCGAAAATTGGGAAGCAAAAAATCAATTTTTTCTGAAAAAAATTGGAAATAATTTTTTGAAAAATTTCTAATTTTTTCCTTGATTAAAAATAAGTGGTGCATTATTTTTTCTTATACTTCAGGAAGTAGAATAAAGTAGAAAAATCTTATTTGGTTAAAAGACGCGAACATTGAGAAGCAAAAAATCAATTTTTTCTGAAAAAAATTGGAAAAAATTTTTTCAAAAACTTCTAATTTTTTCCTTGACTATAAATAAGTGGTGCACTATTTTTTTCTATACTTCTGGGAGTAGAATAAAGTAGAAAAATCACGTTTGGTTAGAAGACGCGAACATTGGGAAGCAAAAAATCAATTTTTTCTGAAAAAAATTGGAAAACATTTTTTCAAAAACTTCTAATTTTTTCCTTGACTAAAAATAAGTGGTGCACTATTTTTTTCTATACTTCTAAGAGTAGAATAAAGTAGAAAAATCTTATTTGGTTAGAAGACGCGAACATTGGGAAGCAAAAAATCAATTTTTTCTGAAAAAAAATTAGAAAAAATTTTTTCAAAAACTTCTAATTTTTTCCTTGACTAAAAATAAGTGGTGCACTATTTTTTTCTATACTTCTAAGAGTAGAATAAAGTAGAAAAATCTTATTTGGTTAGAAGACGCGAACATTGGGAAGCAAAAAATCAATTTTTTCTGAAAAAAATTGGAAAAAATTTTTTGAAATATTTCTAATTTTTTCCTTGACTAAAAATAAGTGGTGCACTATTTTTTCTTATACTTCAGAGGGTAGAATAAAGTAGAAAAATCACGTTTGGTTAGAAGACGCGAACATTGGGAAGCAAAAATTCAATTTTTTCTGAAAAAAATTGGAAAAAATTTTTTCAAAAACTTCTAATTTTTTCCTTGACCAAAAATAAGTGGTGCACTATTTTTTTCTATACTTCTGGAAGTAGAACAAAGTAGAAAAATCTTATTTGGTTAGAAGACGCGAACATTGGGAAGCAAAAAATCAATTTTTTCTGAAAAAAATTGGAAAAAATTTTTTGAAAAATTTCTAATTTTTTCCATGACTAAAAATAAGTGGTGCACTATTTTTTCTTATACTTCAGAGGGTAGAATAAAGTAGAAAAATCACGTTTGGTTAGAAGACGCGAACATTGGGAAGCAAAAATTCAATTTTTTCTGAAAAAAATTGGAAAAAATTTTTTCAAAAATTTCTAATTTTTTCCTTGACTAAAAATAAGTGGTGCACTATTTTTTTCTATACTTCTGGAAGTAGAACAAAGTAGAAAAATCTTATTTGGTTAGAAGACGCGAACATTGGGAAGCAAAAAATCAATTTTTTCTGAAAAAAATTGGAAAAAATTTTTTGAAAAATTTCTAATTTTTTCCTTGATTAAAAATAAGTGGTGCACTATTTTTTCTTATACTTCAGGGAGTAGAATAAAGTAGAAAAATCACGTTTGGTCAGAAGACGCGAACTTTGAATAGCAAAAAATCAATTTTTTCTGAAAAAAAATTGGAAAAAATTTTTTTAAAAACTTCTAATTTTTTCCTTGACTAAAAATAAGTGGTGCACTATTTTTTCCTATACTTCTGGGAGTAGAATAAAGTAGAAAAATCTTTTTTGGTTAGAAGACGCGAATATTGGGAAGCAAAAAATCAATTTTTTCTGAAAAAAATTGGAAAAAATTTTTTGAAAAATTTCTAATTTTTTCCTTGATTAAAAATAAGTGGTGCACTATTTTTTCTTATACTTCAGGGAGTAGAATAAAGTAGAAAAATCTTATTTAGTTAGAAGACGCGAACATTGGAAAGCAAAAAATTAATTTTTTCTGAAAAAAAATTGGAAAAAATTTTTTTAAAAACTTCTAATTTTTTCCTTGACTAAAAATAAGTGGTGCACTATTTTTTCTTATACTTTAGGGAGTAGAATAAAGTAGAAAAATCTTATTTGGTTAAAAGACGCGAAAATTGGGAAGCAAAAAATCAATTTTTTCTGAAAAAAAATTGGAAATAATTTTTTGAAAAATTTCTAATTTTTTCCTTGATTAAAAATAAGTGGTGCACTATTTTTTCTTATACTTCAGAGGGTAGAATAAAGTAGAAAAATCACGTTTGGTTAGAAGACGCGAACATTGGGAAGCAAAAATTCAATTTTTTCTGAAAAAAATTGAAAAAAATTTTTTCAAAAATTTCTAATTTTTTCCATGACTAAAAATAAGTGGTGCACTATTTTTTCTTATACTTCTGGGAGTAAAATAAAGTAGAAAAATCTTATTTGGTTAGAAGACGCGAACATTGGGAAGCAAAAAATCAATTTTTTCTGAAAAAAAATTAGAAAAAATTTTTTCAAAAACTTCTAATTTTTTCCTTGACTAAAAATAAGTGGTGCACTATTTTTTTCTATACTTCTGGGAGTAGAATAAAGTAGAAAAATCTTATTTGGTTAGAAGACGCGAACATTGGGAAGCAAAAAATCAATTTTTTCTGAAAAAAATTGGAAAAAATTTTTTGAAAAATTTCTAATTTTTTTCTTGATTAAAAATAAGTGGTGCATTATTTTTTCTTATACTTCAGGAAGTAGAATAAAGTAGAAAAATCTTAATTAATTAGAAGACGCGAACATTGGGAAGCAAAAAATTAATTTTTTCTGAAAAAAAATTGGAAAAAATTTTTTTAAAAACTTCTAATTTTTTCCTTGACTAAAAATAAGTGGTGCACTATTTTTTCTTATACTTCTGGGAGTAGAATAAAGTAGAAAAATCTTATTTGGTTAGAAGACGCGAACATTGGGAAGCAAAAAATCAATTTTTTCTGAAAAAAATTGGAAAAAATTTTTTGAAAAATTTCTAATTTTTTCCATGACTAAAAATAAGTGGTGCACTATTTTTTCTTATACTTCAGAGGGTAGAATAAAGTAGAAAAATCACGTTTGGTTAGAAGACGCGAACATTGGGAAGCAAAAATTCAATTTTTTCTGAAAAAAATTGGAAAAAATTTTTTCAAAAATTTCTAATTTTTTCCTTGACTAAAAATAAGTGGTGCACTATTTTTTCTTATACTTCTGGGAGTAGAATAAAGTAGAAAAATCTTATTTGGTTAGAAGACGCAAACATTGGGAAGCAAAAAATCAATTTTTTCTGAAAAAAATTGGAAAAAATTTTTTGAAAAATTTCTAATTTTTTTCTTGATTAAAAATAAGTGGTGCATTATTTTTTCTTATACTTCAGGAAGTAGAATAAAGTAGAAAAATCTTATTTGGTTAAAAGACGCGAACATTGAGAAGCAAAAAATCAATTTTTTCTGAAAAAAATTGGAAAAAATTTTTTCAAAAACTTCTAATTTTTTCCTTGACTATAAATAAGTGGTGCACTATTTTTTTCTATACTTCTGGGAGTAGAATAAAGTAGAAAAATCACGTTTGGTTAGAAGACGCGAACATTGGGAAGCAAAAAATCAATTTTTTCTGAAAAAAATTAGAAAACATTTTTTCAAAAACTTCTAATTTTTTCCTTGACTAAAAATAAGTGGTGCACTATTTTTTTCTATACTTCTAAGAGTAGAATAAAGTAGAAAAATCTTATTTGGTTAGAAGACGCGAACATTGGGAAGCAAAAAATCAATTTTTTCTGAAAAAAAATTAGAAAAAATTTTTTCAAAAACTTCTAATTTTTTCCTTGACTAAAAATAAGTGGTGCACTATTTTTTTCTATACTTCTAAGAGTAGAATAAAGTAGAAAAATCTTATTTGGTTAGAAGACGCGAACATTGGGAAGCAAAAAATCAATTTTTTCTGAAAAAAATTGGAAAACATTTTTTCAAAAACTTCTAATTTTTTCCTTGACTAAAAATAAGTGGTGCACTATTTTTTTCTATACTTCTAAGAGTAGAATAAAGTAGAAAAATCTTATTTGGTTAGAAGACGCGAACATTGGGAAGCAAAAAATCAATTTTTTCTGAAAAAAATTGGAAAAAATTTTTTGAAATATTTCTAATTTTTTCCTTGACTAAAAATAAGTGGTGCACTATTTTTTCTTATACTTCAGGGAGTAGAATAAAGCAGAAAAATTTTATTTGGTTAGAAGACGCGAACTTTGAATAGCAAAAAATCAATTTTTTCTGAAAAAAATTGGAAAAAATTTTTTCAAAAACTTCTAATTTTTTCCTTGACCAAAAATAAGTGGTGCACTATTTTTTTCTATACTTCTGGAAGTAGAACAAAGTAGAAAAATCTTATTTGGTTAGAAGACGCGAACATTGGGAAGCAAAAAATCAATTTTTTCTGAAAAAAATTGGAAAAAATTTTTTGAAAAATTTCTAATTTTTTCCATGACTAAAAATAAGTGGTGCACTATTTTTTCTTATACTTCAGAGGGTAGAATAAAGTAGAAAAATCACGTTTGGTTAGAAGACGCGAACATTGGGAAGCAAAAATTCAATTTTTTCTGAAAAAAATTGGAAAAAATTTTTTCAAAAATTTCTAATTTTTTCCTTGACTAAAAATAAGTGGTGCACTATTTTTTTCTATACTTCTGGAAGTAGAACAAAGTAGAAAAATCTTATTTGGTTAGAAGACGCGAACATTGGGAAGCAAAAAATTAATTTTTTCTGAAAAAAATTGGAAAAAATTTTTTGAAAAATTTCTAATTTTTTCCATGACTAAAAATAAGTGGTGCACTATTTTTTCTTATACTTCAGAGGGTAGAATAAAGTAGAAAAATCACGTTTGGTTAGAAGACGCGAACATTGGGAAGCAAAAATTCAATTTTTTCTGAAAAAAATTGGAAAAAATTTTTTCAAAAATTTCTAATTTTTTCCTTGACTAAAAATAAGTGGTGCACTATTTTTTCTATACTTCTGGGAGTAGAATAAAGTAGAAAAATCTTATTTGGTTAGAAGACGCGAATATTGGGAAGCAAAAAATCAATTTTTTCTGAAAAAAATTGGAAAAAATTTTTTGAAAAATTTCTAATTTTTTCCTTGATTAAAAATAAGTGGTGCACTATTTTTTCTTATACTTCAGGGAGTAGAATAAAGTAGAAAAATCACGTTTGGTCAGAAGACGCGAACTTTGAATAGCAAAAAAATCAATTTTTTCTGAAAAAAAATTGGAAAAAATTTTTTTAAAAACTTCTAATTTTTTCCTTGACTAAAAATAAGTGGTGCACTATTTTTTCCTATACTTCTGGGAGTAGAATAAAGTAGAAAAATCTTTTTTGGTTAGAAGACGCGAATATTGGGAAGCAAAAAATCAATTTTTTCTGAAAAAAATTGGAAAAAATTTTTTGAAAAATTTCTAATTTTTTCCTTGATTAAAAATAAGTGGTGCACTATTTTTTCTTATACTTCAGGGAGTAGAATAAAGTAGAAAAATCACGTTTGGTCAGAAGACGCGAACTTTGAATAGCAAAAAATCAATTTTTTCTGAAAAAAAATTGGAAAAAATTTTTTTAAAAACTTCTAATTTTTTCCTTGACTAAAAATAAGTGGTGCACTATTTTTTTCTATACTTCTGGGAGTAGAATAAAGTAGAAAAATCTTATTTGGTTAGAAGACGCGAATATTGGGAAGCAAAAAATCAATTTTTTCTGAAAAAAATTGGAAAAAATTTTTTGAAAAATTTCTAATTTTTTCCTTGATTAAAAATAAGTGGTGCACTATTTTTTCTTATACTTCAGGGAGTAGAATAAAGTAGAAAAATCTTATTTAGTTAGAAGACGCGAACATTGGAAAGCAAAAAATCAATTTTCTCTGAAAAAAAAATTAGAAAAAATTTTTTCAAAAACTTCTAATTTTTTCCTTGACTAAAAATAAGTGGTGCACTATTTTTTTCTATACTTCTGGGAGTAGAATAAAGTAGAAAAATCTTATTTGGTTAGAAGACGCGAATATTGGGAAGCAAAAAATCAATTTTTTCTGAAAAAAATTGGAAAAAATTTTTTCAAAAATTTCTAATTTTTTCCTTGACTAAAAATAAGTGGTGCACTATTTTTTCTTATACTTCTGGGAGTAGAATAAAGTAGAAAAATCTTATTTAGTTAGAAGACGCGAACATTGGAAAGCAAAAAATCAATTTTTTCTGAAAAAAAATTGGAAAAAATTTTTTTAAAAACTTCTAATTTTTTCCTTGACTAAAAATAAGTGGTGCACTATTTTTTCTTACACTTTAGGGAGTAGAATAAAGTAGAAAAATCTTATTTGGTTAAAAGACGCGAACATTGGGAAGCAAAAAATCAATTTTTTCTGAAAAAAATTGGAAAAAATTTTTTGAAAAATTTCTAATTTTTTCCTTGATTAAAAATAAGTGGTGCACTATTTTTTCTTATACTTCAGGGAGTAGAATAAAGTAGAAAAATCACGTTTGGTCAGAAGACGCGAACTTTGAATAGCAAATAATCAATTTTTTCTGAAAAAAATTAGAAAAAATTTTTTCAAAAATTTCTAATTTTTTCCTTGACTAAAAATAAGTGGTGCACTATTTTTTCTTATACTTCAGGGAGTAGAATAAAGTAGAAAAATCACGTTTGGTCAGAAGACGCGAACTTTGAATAGCAAATAATCAATTTTTTCTGAAAAAAATTAGAAAAAATTTTTTCAAAAATTTCTAATTTTTTCCTTGACTAAAAATAAGTGGTGCACTATTTTTTCTTATACTTCTGGGAGTAGAATAAAGTAGAAAAATCTTATTTGGTTAGAAGACGCGAACATTGGGAAGCAAAAAATCAATTTTTTCTGAAAAAAATTGGAAAAAATTTTATTCTTTATTCTACTCCCCGAAGTATAAGAAAAAATAGTGCACCACTTATTTTTAGTCAAGGAAAAAATTAGAAATTTTTGAAAAAATTTTTTCCAATTTTTTTAAGAAAAAATTGATTTTTTGCTTCCCAATGTTCGCGTCTTCTAACCAAACGTGATTTTTCTACTTTATTCTACTCTCTGAAGTATAAGAAAAAATAGTGCACCACTTATTTTTAGTCAAGGAAAAAGTTAGAAATTTTTGAAAAAATTTTTTCTAATTTTTTTCAGAAAAAATGGATTTTTTGCTATTCAAAGTTCGCGTCTTCTAACTAAACGTGATTTTTCTACTTTATTCTACTCCCTGAAGTATAAGAAAAAATAGTGCACCACTTATTTTTAATCAAGGAAAAAATTAGAAATTTTTCAATAAATTTATTCAAATTTTTTTCAGAAAAAATTGATTTTTTGCTTCCCAATGTTCGCGTCTTCTAACCAAACGTGATTTTTCTACTTTATTCTACTCCCCGAAGTATAAGAAAATATATTTTACTATTTATTGTTAGTCAAGGAAAAAAATAGAAATTATTTTGTGTATTTTTAAATTTATTTTATCCTGAAAATAATAAAATTATTTATTTATGTTATTATACAATATTAATATTTCTCATAAACTACAATTATTTATTATTTATATAATAATGTAATTATATAAATAATAATCATATATTATTTGTATTTGTTAATGATATTTATTTTATTTTTGAATTTTAATTGAATTGTTTGCATTCCGTTAGAGCCAGCTGAGCGCCTGACGTTGGTTTTCTTTTGTTTTATTGCCAACACAAAATTTTTCAAAAATTAACTGGTTGCTGATAACTGGGTGCCAGTTTCAGCTTCATTAATTGAAATTCTACAATGAGTTTTATTATTTATGAAAAGAATTAAATCCCTGAAAATAGATTTAAAATTTATGAAAATAACTGAATTACTGCGAAGAATTTAATGCCAAATTTTAAAGCATTTGATTTTTTCGAAAAAATTTATGCAAATTCTATTTTAAATACTTGAATTCCTGTGAAATTTTTGTTTGTTTGGAAAACAATTGAATATTCGTGTAGAATATTATCAAAATTTTTGTTTAATAATTGAATTATTCATTTTGGAAATTTTATTAAAATACTAAAATATTAAAAATCATTGAAATACAAAATTCTTTATGAAAATTATAATTGAAATTTTGCCATGAATTATTTTATTAAAATTTTTTTAAATAATTGAATTATTGCGAAAAATTTTATTTGTGAAAATAATTGAATTTTTCGATTAACTAATTTAAAATAGTATTAAAAATAATTGAAATTCTTCGATGAGCTTTACTGTTTATGAAAATAAATAAATTCTTGCTTAGAATTTTATCAAATTTTTTTCTTTTTTAAATTGAATTTATATGAAAAATGGTATTATTAGTGAAAGTAATTGAATTATTGTGAAGAATTGTTTAAAAATTTTGTTAAATAATTGATTTTTTTGAATTTTTATTATTTTATGAAAATAATTGAATTTTGAATGAATTTTATCAATTTTTCTCTACATAATTGAATTCTTTTGCAAATCGTTTTAAAGAATTTGATTATAATTTTTGAAAATAGTTTTTTGATTTCTAGTATTTTAGTGAATTTAAAGTATAGTGTAAATTCTCTCTCTAAAAAAAACAGAAATAGTAGCTTGTTTTTAAAAAATGTGATTTTTTGAATTCCTAAGGTCTGAAAACGTAAAGAAAAGTATATAAATTATTGCTTTCATGCGAAGAAAAAATAATATTTAAAATGAATAATTTTTTTTATTATATTCCGCAGAATAGCATTTTTCAAAATGAAAAAATTGATAAGTTAGAATATGCACTAGTAAAGTTGAAAGTTTAAACTTTAAAGCTTTTAAAACGTCAAAACGAATTTTTCTCATTAAAAATGAAAACCAAAATGTTTTAACTTCATTTGGCAAAAAAAATTTGAAAGTTGTGGGCGATGTGTCATAGTTATTTTTGTATCTGAAAGCGCGAATACAACTGGATTTCACTGGTAATGTGAAACTTGTTTATTGGGCTTTGAGATTAAAACTTTTTCTTTACCACGTTGTCATTTTGAGGCTTATGTGGGTGAAGATTACAACGTTTATGATCAATATTTGTGCGAGAAAAAAAATACTTTTTACGCAGAAAACAATAATATTTTCTATTCAGAAATTTTTCTGTTTCAAAGTTTTTTTGATCAAGAAATATTTTAAAAAGCATTTTGGACAAAAATTTTACTGGGAAAGTAATTTTTTTTAAATCGTTCATTATAGACATTGTGAACTTAATGAAAGTTGAAAATCGCATTATTTATTTAAGTTTTTTGACTCTAATAGTTTTCTTAAAAAATTGACGTGCAAATCCTACCGAAATAACTGATCAGGGTGTCTACTAATTTTATTTTTCAAATTCATGGTCATTATTATCCTATATTAAATAAACAATTAATTATCACACTAACTTATAAAATAATTCCGTATAATTAATGCAACTTGAGTACATTTTATAAACATAATTTATTCTATAAATTTACCATTTAGCACCTCATATAGAACTAAATAATAATTTCCCCAAAAGTAAGAAATTTTGTAAAAGTTGGATAGAGGTTCACAATTATAATTTATTTCCCGGTTATAGTAGACACCCTGATAGAGACAGAAAAAAAGTTAATTTTTGTCGAGCAATATTATTGTTAGTCTGGTAATTATATGCATATAAACAAAAAATATAAAAAAAACGTCAAACGCAGAAGGCAGGAGATAACATATACGCAGGAAATCGATACTCGGTTTGCGTGTGCGCAGTGTTGAAAATTATAATCTCTGGACTCTTGAAAATTACTCGTAAATACAGACACACAAGGCTGTGAATTATAAAAAATCAGTAGAAAAAAGTAATTCAATGGATTGCAATCTTTGTTTTGATTGTAACTATGAAAGAGTCGCGTTTCAAATTTGACATTGGAACAAAATAAAAGTGGTTTCCGCTTCACAGCATCGATACCTTACTTTTCAAAATTATTAAGTTTTTTATTAGTTTTTTATATTTATAATTTGTATAAACAAAAACAGACTTTTGTCTGTATATTCCTTAGAATTTGTAAATTCATGTCATTTTCATGATTAAAATAATATTTGAAATTAGAAGATTAGAAAATTTTTAAAAAAATTACGATTAACAAATATAAATTTGGTTTTTTAAATGCTTTTTTATAACATATTTCGTTTGACTGATCTAAATTATGCAAATTTTTTTGCTTTTTATTTTAGAAATTTTTTGCTTTTATTTTAGAAAATAAAGGAAAAAATTTTACTCAAAAAAATGTTCTGTTACATTTATTTACGAATTTCTTTCATTGTAAAATCATTCGGAAACATCAATAACTTCTTTTTTTAAATAAATATTTAATTATTATTATTTTTCCACAGGAATTAGGATTTTCAAAAATTTCAAATTCAAACCTTTTTGAAATTAAACAACTTATATAAAAGTATTATCATTATTTTATATTAAGAATATTGTTACTGTAACTTCTTAAAAATTATTTTCATCATATCAATTCAATTGATATTTTCTAGAATTTTTAACTAAAATTCTTCTCTAAATCAACTATTTTTAATAATTTTTGAAAAAGTTCTTTGAGAATTTCCAAATACAATTGTTTAAAATTCAATTTTACGGAATTTCGATTATTCGTAAATTCTTCAATTAAATATTTATTAGAAAATAATAATTTCAAATTATTAAAAAAAAATTAAATTAAACTTTTTCAAACAAATTAATTCTTCAGAATTGCCAGTTAAAAGTATAGAAAATTATTATTATTATTATTATTATTATTATTATTATTATTATTATTATTATTATTATTATTATTATTATTATTATTATTGTTATTGTTATATATATTACTAGCTGTCGTACCCGTTTTCGACGGGTTTTAGTTTCTATACTAATATATTTGAAGAGGTGTCTACCAATCGGGAATTTAATTTGACTGGGAAAAACTATAATAATTAGTTACCATTAACTACTTTATTAGAAAAATATTACTGTTTGAATCAGTAAATGACTTTTCCTATCAAATACTATTTTCAACTAATTCAGATTTACAGACCAGTATTTGTCAGTTTGTAGTACATTATGCGTTTGTAGTATTTCAATTAACGTATTAAAAATTAATCCTAATTTTCCACCAGCTTTTGGAGTTATGTAGAGTCTAATTCGAACTAAATGTATCGCAAGCAGATTCTACGTTACGACTGCTAAAATCTAAAATAAGACCTATATTGTAGTCTGAATGTAGGGCTTAAATTTTGCCAAATAAAAATATTACATTAATAAAAATTAAAGCAAAAAGCAATTTTTTAAAAACGAATTAATATAATAAAACATTTTTTAATTAACTAAGAAAATTCACGGTTTGGCAAAAAATTCCCGATTTTTCCTGGTCGAATTAAATTTCCGGCTATTTCTCGGTTTTCTTTCGCGGTTGATAGACACTCTGTTAAATGTATTAGTAGAAACTACAACACGTTTTCGATTCCTACATGGGAATCTACATGGGATCCACTTTCATAAAGGAAACCATTTGGATTCCCATGTAAAACCGTATGGTAAATTGCGACACGATTTTTAGTGATAACTATATACCTTAAATAAACCCAAAAAGCCTATATTTATTTAAGAAAAAATTCCATGTAAAATCTATTTTTATTTTTCAAGTAGGTATAATTTTTCCATATCCCTATTGAAAATTTCCACATGGGATTTTACATTTTACCCGTTTTTGCTTAATGCCCGGATATAATGTTGGAAAGCAACAACATACCCCAAAGATTTCTAAAATTCAAGAAGCAAAATTTTAATTCATAAATCGGAATTTGTTATTTATTTTTAGTCATTTTTAAAACATTTCTAGAATTCAAAAATAAGAAAATTTTGATTCATAAGTCCCAATTTGACCTAATGGCGTTTTAAGGACTTTCTGTGTCCCAGTGCCCGCTGAAGTTAAATTTCAGTTTTATTGATGCTTTTACTGTACCCTTTATATTGAACATATACATATATTTTATTTTCTACGTTAAATGAAATATAAAAATACATGCTATGAAATTTCCAAACTTAAAACATTAAAATAACAATACACAAATTATTTGCAAACTCACGTTAATTGATTTTAGAAAATTTGTAATAGACATCAAATTCATGACTCTAAACTTGTGAATAAAATAAATGTAATGAATGTAATGTATAATTTTAAAACATCAACCGATATCAATACCAACTTCATAAAAAATTAAACAATATTGAAAAAAACTAATTAAAAATTTTGTCGAAAATCAAAAATATGATTTTGGCTTAAAAATTCGGATAAATGATTTATATTTCATTTTTATAGTGAAAATTAGTTGTGTTTGTATTAAAAAGTAGCTACAAAAAGTGTCACATCAATTTGACAAAAATTAAAAAAATTTGCATTTTTTTTATTTTTTGAATTTTGTGAAAAAAGCTATAACTTTCGTTTAGCTTAATATTTTTCAATCGGATATGGCTAGAAATTTAAGTTAGACCAATACCTAAGGAACTGTAAAGTTTCGTTTTAATCGGCCAAGTAGTCTTTGTGTTTATCCTGGACAGACATACATACATACATACATACATATTTTTTTTATTGGCATTTTTGGAATTCTTACTACTTGAATATAAAAACTAAATATGAATTTTCCATTTCTATGCAATGTACAGACAAAAGTCTGATCTTATTTATAAAGATTATTTAATTATTTAAATACTAAAGTGAATAATTTATTGAATAATTGAATGTTATTTTAATTCTTATAAAGAATTTTATCAACAATTTTTTTAATAATTAAATTTTCTTGACGAATTTTAATCAAATTTTTAAGAATTTTAATATAATAATTGAATTCTTAATTCTTAATTAATTAATTCTTAATTTCTTTTTTTTCTGTAAAAAATTTACTATTTATTGATATAATTGAAATTTTTTCTAAAAATTTCATTAAATTTGTATTGAAAATAATTGAATTTCTCAGAAGAATTTTATTATTTACAAAAATAATTGAATTTTTGCCAAGAATTTTATCAGAATTGTTGAAAATAATTAAATTTAAATAATTATTAAAACATTAAAAATAATTATGTATTCTTTCGAGAAACTTTATTAAAATTGTATTGAAAATACATAATTGAATTCCTTTGAAGGATTTTATTATTTATAAAAATATTTTAATTCTTGCGAAGAATTTTCTTATTTATAAAAATAATTGAATTGTTAAAAATAATTAAAATTCTTCGATGAGCTTTATTATTTATGAAAATAATTGAATTCTTAAAACAAATTTATTATTTATAAAAATAATTGAATTCATAAAAAAAATTTGTTATTTATAAAATTAATTGAATTATTGCGAAGAAATTTATAAAAAATTTGTAAATAATTGAATTCCTGTGAAATTTTTATTATTTATGAAAATTATTAATTGTTTCTGCAGAATTTTATTAAAATTTTTTTTAAATAATTGAATTCTTTTGGGAAATTTATTAAAATAGTAGACATTGAAAATCATTGAAATAAGGAAAATTTTTGAAAATAATTGAATTTTGGTTAAGAATTTTGTTATTTATTAAAATAAATGTGATTTTGACAAGAATTTTTTTAAAATTTTGAACATAATTGAAATTTTAGCGAAGAATATTATTACCTTGAAAAATAATTGAATTTCTGCAATAATTTGTAACTTTTGTAAAATTAAATTTTTGTCCGTGTTTTTAACTAAAATTCTTCTATAAATGCATTAATTTTATTAATTTTTGATTAAGTTCTTTGAGAATTTTCAAATTTATTTGTTAAAAATTCAATTTCATGAAATTTTGATTATTAGAAAATTCTTCAATATTAAATATAATATTAGAAAATAAAAATGGCAAATTATTCAATTATTTAAATACAAAAGTAAATAATTTATTGAATAATTGGTTGTTTTTAAAAATTTAATTTTTTTAAAGAATTTTATCAAACCAATTTTTAAATAAATGAATACTTTTGACGAATTTTAATCAAGTTTTTAAGAAATAATGACATTTTTCAAGAAATTCGATTCAAATTGTACTATAAATAATGAAATTAGAATTCTGCGTTGATCTATACCTATTATTTAAGAAAATAATAAAATTGAATTCCTACAACAAATTTAGTATTTATAAAATTAATTTAGTTCATAAAAAAAATTTATTATTCATGAAAATAATGAAATGTTTGAGTTCAATTTTATTGAAAATTTTTTTAAATAATTGAATTCTTTTGGGGAATTTATTAAAATAGTAGATATTTGAAATCATTGAAATGAGGAAATTTTTTGAAAATAATTGAATTTAGGAGAAGAATTTTGTTTTTTTAAAGATATTGTGATTTTTACGATAATTTTTTTTTTAAATTTTGAACATAATTGAAATTTGTAAGAAGAAAATAATTGAAAATAATTGAATTTTCTTCAAATATTTTTAACTTCTCTAAAATTCAATTTTTTAAAAATGTTTTTAACTAAAATTCTTCTATAAATCCATTATTTTTAATAATTAATTTAATATATATTGACAAATTTAAATAATTTTAAGAAGAATTTGAATTATTAAAATTTATTAAAAATTTAAGTTCTTTTTAATAATAAAATTCATTAAAAATTGAAATTTTATAAAATTTGAAATTAAAATATTTTGAAGTTGATCTATTTTTGAAAAATGTAAACGCAACTCTTTTAAAATTGTATTAATTTTGAAATGTATAAATAAAATTATTCATTAAATAATTTTTAAGTAATAATTTTATGATAGTTGTTCAAGAATTAAGTTATTTAAAACGAAATTTTCATGAAAAAAGGAAAAATTGTAGGTTTTGTATTAAAATTCGTGGTGATTTCATAGTTTATAAGGGAAACAAAAAAGACACAAAAATTCAGAATTTTCTTATGAATACTAAAAATTAAATTTTTTCCAATTTTAATAAAAATGTTTGACTTTTCCCTGAATTTCTTGTCTCAGAATTTATGATTATTATTATTATAATAATATTAAAATTGTATTTCAATTTATATTTTATTTTTATGAAAAAAAAATTTGAATTTTTTTTAAAATTCTATTATTTTTAAAATTGCTAATTTTATTTAAAAAAGTGAGTAAGAAGTTATAGCCTTGCTAGTAAGCGTGAGAATTGTTGCTAAGTATGTAAAAAATAGATAGCTACTTGGTAAAATTTGATTAGAAATAGAATATTAATGTTTAAAGAAAACAAATTACATTGACAAGTACAAAAAAAATATTATTTTTTAATAAAAAAAAATAGTAAACTTCTAAAAGTATTCTTTGTTCTTCCTTTTTGAGTACCGCAATAAAGTCGACGTTTAAGTTAAAACAAAAAGAAATTATAGAAATGATGGTGTTTTACTCGTTTTTAGTAATACCGCGGCGATGCGAAAACTTTTCTTCGAAGAAGAATAAACTTTTCTATCTTTTAAATACTTTTATTGATAACGTCTTTCATAAATTATTTTTTTTCAGTTTCAATTTTGACAATAATTAACAATTTGAGTTCTACATAAGTATTTAGACCATATAAGAAGAAATTTTTATTACAGTAGTAGGGAAAATTGAAAGCGTAATAAAATCTTCGAGTTAGTATTGAAAAGATAATTTTGGTCATTCGATGTTATAAAGTCTGACAATGAGAATCCAAGGCAAGCAAAGGACGGAAATTTATTGAAAGCAGGATATTCGCTTCGTCGATTGCAACCAGTCGCTGGGAAACGATAACTAAACCCAGTTCCTGTCACGGTGCCATATTTTTTACACAATAATCATTTCTCGACTGGTCACGTCTTTTAGTTTCCAAGAATTAACTCATCTTAGTGTTAAATAGTAAAAAATTCTACAGAAAATTTCATCAGATTAGAGTTTCTGCCTTGCAAAGCAAGACATGAAAGAAGAAGATTGTTTCACGCATTTAGATAATTTTTTATGTACACATATGTACAACAAAAACACCAATTTCACCGGAAGCAATTCTTAAAAATATCGTGTCGACTCTTCAACTCCGTGCACAATAGAATTTTATAATTATTTTTATTAATTTTTCTAAGCGCACAAAAATTCTCTCATATTTACTAAATTTTATTTGTATTCAATTTTACTATAGATAACATTTTAAATAAACCCAACACTTTAATTAATAATTATTTTTAATTTCATGAATTTCTATTATAATTTCCATTATTCGTATGTAAAATAAATAAATAAATAATTTTCCAAATTTTTAATATAGGTAATTCCTTAAAAAAACTCAATTACTTTTAAAAATTCAGATAAAATTCTTCGAAACAATTCAATTATTTTTATAAATTTATTGTAAATTACTCCGCAAGAATTCAATTATTTTCAAAATTAATAACATTCTTCGCAAAAATTTAATTATTTTCAAAAAATCTAAAAAAATTGTCAACATTTCAATTATTTTTATAAATGAATAGAAAAATTCTTCGACAAAATTCAATTATTTTCTGAAATTTCAATCAAATTCATTGCAAAATTAAATTACTTTAATAAATAATAGCATGCATCACAAGAATTTAATTATTTTCAAAATACTTAATTCATGGAAAAATTTTAATTACAATTTTCAAAAATTTTTCTTATTTTATTGATTTTCAAAATTCTAGTATTTTAAAAAAATTTCCAAAATAAATTCAATTTTTAAACAAAAATTTTGATAATATTCTTCATGAATATTCAATTATTTTCCAAACAAACAAAAATTTCACAGGAATTCAAGTATTTAAAATAGAATTTGCATAAATTTTTTCGAAAAAATCAAATGTTTTAAAATTTGGCATTAAATTCTTCGCAGTAATTGAATTATTTTCATAAATTTTAAATCTTTTTTCAGGGATTTAATTATTTTCATGAATAATAAAATGTTTCGGAGGAATTAAATTATTTTCAATATAATTTTAATAAAATTACTTGAAAGAATACAATTATTTTTAAAAATATTATTTAAATTTAATTATTTTCAAAAGTTTGAATAAAAATTCAATTATTTTCAACAATTCTGATAAAAAATTCTTCAAAACAATTCAATTATTTTTATAAATTATAAAATTCTTGGCAAGAATTCGATTATTTTTGTAAATAATAAAATTCTTTTGAGAAACACGATTATTTTCAATACAATTTTAATTAAAATATTTAGGAAAAAATTCAATTATATTCAAGATAATTTTAATAAAATTTCTTGGAACAGGTTCGATTATTTTAAAAACTTAAAAGAAATTATTCTTGAAATTCCTTTATTTCCAAAAAGAATGAAATAAATTCTTCAAAACAATTCAATTATTTTAAAGAATTTTAATTAAAATCTTGCTAAGAATTAAATTATTTTCAATACAATTTTAATTACATTTTCTCCACAGAATTCAATTATTAAAAAAAAGGTTGATAAAAAATTCTTGAAATGAATTCAATTATTTTCAAATTTTTAAATTTAATTTAATTTAATTTAATTTAAAACTTTTTAAAATAATTCAATTCCTGCGAAAAAATGTATTATTTCTACAAATAATTGAATATTTTTGTAAAATTTTAAAAAATAAGTGAATTTTTGAGAAGAATTTTATAAAAATCGTATTTAAAGTAATTGAATTTAAAAATAATTTAATTTTCCCTGGAATTAAATTAAAATTATATTTAAAATAATTGAATTCCAACAAAAATTTCATTATTTTTAAAAATAATTGAATTCATGAATTTTATTAAAAGTTTTTTAAATAAATTGAACTCCTGTGAAAAATTCAATTATTTTTTAAAATAATTAAATTTTCTCGGAGAATGTTTGCAAGATTTTTATTATTTATAAATTGACTAAAGAATTCCATTAAAATTATTGAAAATAATTGAATTCTTCATAAAATTAAATTATTTTCAAATTTTTTTATAAATACTTTACAAGAATTCAATGATTTTCAGTACATTAATTTAAAAAGAAAAATTATTTAAAAAGTTAGGAAACAAGAAAGCAAACAGAAACTAACTTCAAACTGCGAACAGATTACCGAAATACAACGATTATTATTAATATTATTGAAAAATAAATTTAAAACTATGAAAAAATGTGGGACTATTTTGGAATTGACAATTTTTTCGTGAAAAATTCTGGGAAAATTCAATTAATATTATTACTATTATTATTATTAATATCGATTACTTAACTAATGTAGTTGTATTAATGAAATGATTGTTTTTCGTAACAGTTTTGAAATTGTCGCGTAGCTTAATTAAAGGTTATTCAAAGCATAATTTGAAATATGCTAAAATTGACAATTTTATATAGAATGAGAGAAAACTGGTTGTTTGTCGACTCTACATTTTACGCAGATGTTTAAGTTGAAGGTATTTGCAGCTGCTCAGCTATATGTTTTATCGAAAGGGAACCACTGTCGGGAGCATGAATATGGGTGGAGAGGGTGGGGAAAAGGGTCATGCGAACAGCAGCTGCGTTTCTGTATAATTCCGGAAGCCTCATCTCGAAAGCTGAGAGATAGTTCGCTCCCATCATCTAGCCAATATCGACGTATCTAATTTAATATTAATAAATTTACCTTCATCTAAAGATAATCACTTTTTCAATCAACTTCCTTGTTGCATCACAGAAAAAAAGTCTACACCAAAAATGAGACTTAAATCATTATACTCTCAAGGCTAAAGTTCAGTCAAAAATTGTTCTAATGGTTTTAGAAATGGTTTTAGAAAGTAAGATTTTTCTTCTATTAGTGATACAAGCAACCATTATAAAAATTGTTTCATTATTTTTCACATGTTACCAATGCAACTGTATAGGTTTCATAAACTTCTCAAAGACATGTTAGTTTCTGCTTTGTACATAATTAAAACAAGTATTTTCCAAACTTAAAAAAAAGTATATTCGACTTGGAGTGATCGGTTTATATATCACTTTTTTTAAAACCAACAATGACAAAGAATTCGAAGGGTATATTGTGTTCTTCCTCGTATAGAGAAAGTACTGACTTCAGTACTTACTGGCAAAACTATTTCTGGTAACGCTGTCCAGTAATATTGAAATATTACTTGTATAATTATAACACCGCCCAACACACCGTGCAGGAAGAGGAATATTATCAACTTTCATTGTGGCAACTTTTTCTTACGATTTTATGAATATACAAACCTTCCGTTCCTGATAAAAATGCTGCATGTTTATTTATTTTCGAAAAATTAGTTGTTACTAATTTTTTATTATTAGTCATTCACGTTTATTATTTATTCATTCAAAAATTAGTCATTTGTTTATTCATTTGAATATAAAATTGCTTAAAAATGTATTTTAATTATATTTTCTATTTGTCTTTTACAAAAGGATTTCTTCATTTTAATTAGAAAACAATCACCAAATTTTACAAAATTAAAGATAAAAATGAAATAACAGCGGATTTTAGTTGATTAATTGATATAGAAAACGATTTGCTCGTTTGCCCCAGTATTAAATTTTTTACGCTTTTCCTCGATTTACTTCATGAATTTTGCCAAAAAACTTAGACATTGTTGATAACTATTTTAAGATTAACTAGTTCATGCAATTAAACGAACACTATTCATAAAACCTTACAAAGATTGATTTAAGAAACTGCCGCAATTGTTATATTTAAAAATTTCGACAAAGTTAGTTTAAAATACATTCAAGGAAAAACATACATATACATGATGCATTACATTTGAAACTATTTCACCGACAAAAAAACAATCGCAAGGAGACCGATTTTCTAATAAATTTTAATTTAATTTAAACTAGCAACAATTCGCGCGCTAAAGCGCGCGGCTAACTTCTTACTGCCTTTTTAAAATAAAATTAGCAATTTTAAAAATAATAGAATTTGAAAACTTTCTAATTCAAATTTTTTTTGAAAACACTAAAAAAAAATTCAATTTTGGAGAAATTATACAAATAATTGCACAAATTCAACTATTTAAAAAAAAATAAATAAAATTCTTCTTATAAAATTCAACTAGGGTAAACGTTCCAATTGTCGAGGATGGTTCCAGTTGTCGAGTAAACAAACTTTGAATTTTTTTTAAACATTGTAGCACATTGTAAATGGAAAAAAGTGATAAATATTAATTTTCTTATGCGTTATAATTGTGAAAAAATATATTAATATTATATCCACAAACAAATGAGACATTTTAGACAATATTTTTTGGTTATTACCATGGTAACATCGACAAATGGGACACCCTCGGCAATTGGTAAACTTATCCTATGTACAAAATTAAAAAAAAAATTTGTAGAAATCCCAATTATCTTTATAAGTAACAAAATTCTTCTCCAAAGTTTAATTATTTTCCTAAATGTCAAAAAAATTCTTGTGCTTATATCAATTATTTTCAAAAATAAAA
This sequence comes from Leptopilina syphax, assembly GCA_032872505.1. Lineage (NCBI taxonomy): Eukaryota > Metazoa > Arthropoda > Insecta > Hymenoptera > Figitidae > Leptopilina > Leptopilina syphax. Next base: position 54,346,991 of record CM065468.1, read on the forward strand.
TGCATTTTTCTAATTTCAATGATTTTCAATATATACTATATTAATAAAATTTCCCAAAAAAATTCAATTATTTAAAAAAAATTTTAATAAAATTGTATGCAAACATTTAATTATTTTCATAAATAATAAAAATTTCACAGGAATTCAATTATTTTCATAAAAAATAATTTGAAATTCTTGAAAATAATAATTGAATTAAAATGATGAAAATAATTTTGATGAAGTTACAGTAACAATATTCTTATAATATAAAATAATAATGATTTTATCTCTCGATCATCTTTAATTATTAGAAAACATGAAGAAATACTTTTATAAGTTGTTTAATTTAAAAAAGGTTTGAATTCGAAATTTTTGAATGTCTTAATTCCTGTGGAAAATCCTGTTCCAAAAATAAGATTAAAAATAGAAATTGTGCAAATCATTTTCTTCTTTTTCTAAAACAAAATAATAATTTTCTTTAAAAAATTGTGATTCATAAAGAAAAATAATGCAAAATAAATTGCATTATTATTAACTTTTTTATAATTTTTCTTTTCAAATATTTTCAATTTTAAAATTAATATATTGAAAATCATCGAATTGTTGCAAAGAATTTTATCAAAAAATTTGATGATAATAGAATTCCTTCAAAGAATTTTATTATTTAGGTAAATAACTGAATTCTCACAAAGAATTTTATTAAAATTTTTTTAAAATCCTAATTAAATTCTTTTCATAACGCGATGCTAAAAAGGGCACTTTTTTGCACCTTGTTATGAAAAATATCGTTCGTAACTAGTGCTCGTTCAAAAATTGGCAACAGCTTGCACTCGTTACAAAATATACTATTTGAAGAATTTCTTTGAATTTTTTTTAAACTAATGGAGTTTCTTTAATAATTTTAATTGAAAATTTTCAAAGCATTTGAATTTTATGAAGAAGAACTTTATTAAAAGTGAATTGAAAATAATTGAATACTTACGGAGAATTTAACTATTTATAAAAATTGTTTCGAAGAATTTATTAAAATTTTTGGACATAATTGAAATTTACGGAAATATTTAAAAATATTTGAATTCATCCGAGGAATTCAATTAAAATTGTTTTAAAAATCATTGGATTTTTGTAAAGATTTTAGTATTGAAAAAAATAATTGAATATTGTTTAGAAAGATTTTACTATTTATAAAAAATAATTAAATTGAGGCCTTGGATCGAATAACTCGCCCGACGCTCGAAGGTACGCGCTAATACCAGTCGGGTAGCAGTGAGTGGCACAGAGGCGCTCACTGCTCACTGACTGGCAGTTGCGCGTTCCTCCGAGCGTCTGGCGAGTTATTGGATCCAAGGCCTCAATTGTTATGAAGAATTTTATAGAAATATTTTAAAATAATGAAATTTTTTCGAGAAATTCAATTAAAGTTGTTTCGAAAATAATGGAATTTCTTTAAAGAATTTTATTAAAATTATGTATATTCAAAATCATTAAATTCATCACAAGAATTTTATTAGGGGAGTATAGTCGAGGTTGGACTACTGTCTAGGTAGGCCATTCGCGTTTTTTTGTCAAGTTCACTAGCGCCACCTACACGCATGCTTGTCGAAGCTTGTCTTAGTGAAACCTTACTTTTTGTTCAATTACATTTTCGGAGAATCGAAAATAGTGTTTTCTGTGACGTCGCGTCGGTACAAAAAATACTCAAAAAAAGTTTTGTGCGTCATGTGAAAAATCATTAATAAAAGATAAAAAAGAAATTGTATCGTCAAGGCAAGCATGCAGCAATTTTGTGGGACTCATTGTTGAAAGAAAATCAAAGTTAAAAATCGAATCCCGAAACGTATTTCTTTTTGGTTACAACAATTCGGTAATGTTACTTTCTGTCAAGGTCGGCCACTATGTGTTTAAAATGCGCAAAGATGAGAACGAGCTACTTCATTTGCAAAAACTGCAATTCTGTATAACTCATAATATAATTGATCATCTTATTAATATGTTTATTTAATTTTATTAATATTTCAGTGCAAAATTTTTTTTTATTTATATTTATTTTTTTATATTGTTTATTTTTATTATTTTGTTATTTCATTAAGTTACATACTGTAAACAATAAAGAATCGATTTTCCGTAACTCCAAACATGTTATTTTATTTTTTAACGATTAATGCTTTTTGAATTTTAAACATGGCAGACCTTGACTATAAGGACCAACCTGGACTACAAATTTTTTTTTTTAAATCTTTATAACTTTTTCATTTTAAAACCAATCAATTAGTTTGTACAGAAAAGATGTTCCTATTAAACAGGACTTTCCAACCATATACTTTAATTGTCCAAATTCATTTTTAAAAAAAAGTTATAAACAAAAGTCAAAAAGTGGGCCGACCTCGACTATGTTCCCCTACTTTTTTGAAAATAATTGAATTCTTTCAATTTTTTTGACGAATATATTTAAAAATTGCATTGATAGTAATTTAATTTTTATATAGAATTTTTTAAAAATATTTTGAGAATAATTGAATTATTTTTAGAGAATTTTAAATTTTTGTTGAAATTGCATTTTATGGAAATTTTTGAAAATAATTAAATTCTCTCATGTAATTTTATTTAAATTTGATTAAAAATAATTTAATTGTTGTGAAGAATTTTACTATTTATAAAAATAATTGAATTTTTTCGAAGGATTTATTAAAATTTTAGAAAATATGAACAGTAATAATTAATTTTGTACTTAATAATATAATATACAATTTATCTAAAGATAACAAAAACAAAAATATAAATAGAAGACAACTTCAGAGTGTGAGGGACAAAAAAAGTGAATGAATGAAAGAATGAAAGAACATTCAAATTAATATATAGTTAATTTATTTTAATTAATTAATTTAATTTCTATATTATACCATATTAATCAACTAAAATCCGCTGTTATTTCATTTTCATCTTTAAATTTGTAAAATTTGGTGATTGTTTTCCAATTAAAATGAAGAAAACCTTTTGTAATAGACAAATAGAAAAAACCGCTGCCAAGTTGTACATTTTTGTTATTGTTTTGGTGCTCATTTCATGAACACTTTGCTTCCTCATAGAGATAATAATAATAGAAATATATGATTAACTTTTTATAAATTTGGGATAAATCAATGTACTTTTTAATACCCCACAAGATAGTTATAACAGCTTAATAGTTAAAGAAAAGTTTTCAAACAAAAAAGTTGATAAAATGTCATTTTCCACAATTTTTGGTTTTTAAAATACCAATAATTTAGAAATTTATTATCGAATTAGGTTTAAAAATAGGTTAATCGAAGCGTTTTTTAATTCTCTACAAGATGGCAACGATATTTTTAAAGTTAATTGCACATTTTTCAACAAAATTATCAAAAAAATTATATTTTCAAAAATTCTAAATTTTTAAAACTTTAATATCTCCGGTTAATATAGACGAAAAAATAATGTTCAATGGAGGCTCGAAAGATGCGTTGAAAAAAACTCTACAAAATTATGGAAAAACATTTATAGGTGTCCTAACATTTTTTAAAAGTCATGGGCAAAAAACGTTTTTTTTTTTGCAAAATTAAAAACTCCAAAAAAATATAGTTAAACTTTATTTATCTTCTCAAAGTACTCTCATTTTATGTCTGCACGTGAGACCTATAATTTAAAAAAATCCACTCCTAAAGCTCTTCATGATCTCGAGATATTTATGAAAATGTAATGTTTACACACATACGGAATGACATTTTTTAAAAATGTATTAGGAACGGAAGATTTGTAGAATCATAAGACATATTAGTAAAGCTCGCTATCTGATTATTAAAGCATAGGAAGTAATTTATTGGATATTACTAATTATTATTATATTTCTGTAGTAAATAAACTTTTTTGAGTGTATTAATAAAAATATAAATATAATTATTAGAATTGCTTTTATTGAAATAAAGTTTAAAAAAATATTTTTATTTTCTTTCATTAATTTTAACAGACCATCTTATTTATTTATTTATTACTTAATGACTAAATTATTATTATTATTATTGTTAATAATTGTTTAAACTTATATACTTTATGTAACAGTATTAACCCAGTGGGCAGTAGGATGTCTTAAAGATATCCTAAGAATGTTCTGAAATGTCGAGGCTTTCCCGAAATCTTTTTTGACCAAATAGTTATTTGATATAAAACTACTTAACTTAAAATCCACATAATATGAACACATTATTTGTCATAAATTTCATTGCACACAAAAACCATTTAATATAAATATCATTTGTTATAGAATTCATTTAACAGAAATATTATGTTACATAAAACTCAGATAACTTAATTCCCATTTGACATAAAAATTATGTAACATAAATTTCTTTTGACATAAAAATCATTTAACATAAATTTCTTTTGACATAAAATTCATTTAACGTAAATTTTATTTGTTATAAAATTCATTTAACATAAAATTCATTTGACAACAATTTCATTTGGCACACGGAGAGACTTTTAGTTAGAAAAATTACTTTATCGTATTTCGATATTTCTAATAAAACGTAAGAATTTAGGGATAATCGAGGTATAGTTAAAAGAATTCTAATAAAGATTATGAGAAGACATAGTCAACGTCACTTTTGGTAATAAGTCTCAAAGTTTTTTGAATCTTTTCAAAAGCTTTATACTAAAAGTGAAGATCAGGTGACGCTACATATATATAGCATTACAAAATGCGTTACTAGGCACGTGTATGGGTGATTAAATTTAAAATGTCATTTTGCTGTCCTGCCGAGAAAACTCGAGTCCGAACTTATATATCGAACATATTATGGTTCATTAATTTTATATATCATTTATTTTGTTCAAATTTTAATTTTTAGCCACCAAAAGCACTCAGAAAAAATTTGGCAGCAAAATTGCAGGCAAAATGTCACTGGTGTCCCGTGTCCGCGAACATGAAACCATATCTTGTCTATTAAGAAAAATGGTTATTTTTCATGTTTTTGATTACCGAAAAAATTATTTCGTAAAGTGGAACTTCTATATTTAAAGAAAAACTACTAGTCGAATATAAATAAATAAAATAGTGGTTGGAAAAAAATCAAAAGCGTATGTCCTTAAATTTCATATTTTTAAGAGAAAATGACAAAATCTGAATCTCGCGCTTAATATTTAATCGTGCAAGAGTATGAAACTGCTTTATCGACTGTTAATAGAAAGTACTATGTGTCTAGAAGCCTAGAGAAAAAAACTACAACGTTCTAACCTATCTACAAAATACACGATGCATGGCAGATTGGCAGAATGAATTTACCGAGCACAAATGTCACTGGTGTCCCTGCGACAAAATAGTACTTAATATTAGTATTTTTTTCAAATACCTCATTATAGTCTCACTTATTACTGAAACTTTCAGAATCGCACACCTCCAAAGTTAGAAATATAATCATTCTTTTTTAAAATGAAAATTGAGGCAGAATGTCACTGGTGTCCCCTGTCACTGGTGTCCCCTAAAATACACAGGCACTCAAAAAAAAGTGTTTTGTTCTAAACACTATGTATTTTTCGCTGCTGAATCCGAATCCGAAGGCAGAATTGACAAATTTGCTCAAAATTTTGAAATAAAAGTAAATAATAATAAATAATTTTAGAGTCGTTTTTTGAAATTATAAAATTTAACAACATATTTTTCTTTTTTTTTGTCAATATTAAGCTTTCTACATTTTTTCTATGAATTATAAATACACCTATATTTTCTATTTATTACGTTCAATTATTCTAGTTTTAAACTATATTTTTACTCATATGTTCATATCTTTTTTATTATTTAAAAATAATTTTTAATGACATCTTTAAGCGTGTCACTGGTGTCCCCTAACTTGCTTATGTCTTTTTGTGATTTACAGCTACATAATTCACGGTGAAAATTAATATAAATTATTTTATAATTCGTATTTGACTATTAGCTTTTAATACAATGATTTATTATAAAATCTGATTGTATTTTCAGTTTGTTCTAGTGAATACATACTGAAAAAGTGCCTCGTGAAAATATATGTTTTTTCTCCAAACATCTGTCTGTTTATGAAAATATTTGTTATTATGTGCTTGACCACTATTGATTTCATGGATTATACATGCTAGTCAACCAAAAAAAAAATAATTTAACCAGAAATTTCAACATCGCCAAGTCAACATTTGCAGATAGTGAAAATGACATTTTAAATTTAATCACCCGTATACGTATATAATACATATGTATATAAATATATACATTATTTATTATAATATTATTACACAATTCAATTGTTTAATCACTAATAACTTTTGAAACGTTTTTAACAAAATACTTTCAAGACGATGATGACGCTCGGTTGTTTGCTGAGTGTTCGGGTTGTGGACGGAACTGCACTGTTCGGAAACCTTCGTGAAAATATTCTAATAAAATTTTGTAAAAATTCAAACTGCCTACCATTTCAGAGCGTGTTAGTATTGAAAATAATACAGTATCTAAAATTTTTTTACATTTAATAGTATTCAAAATAGTGGGTTTACAAATAAAAATATCAGAATGTATTATAAATAAGTTCCATATTCTCGTATTTGCAATTGCCTTAACGTCAAATGATATTCTTTCTAAACTTTTATACTAACTTCTGTTCCCTAAAAATTACAATAGTATAGATAAAAAAATAACACTACTTATTATTATATAATAAGAACTATCATCATCGTACCTCGATTATCCCTAAATTCTTACGTTTTATTAGAAATATCGAAATACAATAAAGTAATTTTTGTAACTAAAAGCCTCTCCGTGCATAAATGTCATTTAACATAATTCTCAATTGACACAAAATCCATTTGACATAAATATCATTAGAAATAAAATTCGCTTGACATAAATTTCATTTGACGTGAGTATCATTTAACATAAAATTAAATTGATATAAATTTCATTTGGCATAAACGCGATTTAACATAATTCTCATTTGACATAAAATTCAGATGTCATAGATTTCATTTTACATAAAGATTATTTGACCTAGAAATATAGGCGCGAATTTCAAAATTGTCGAATCACAATGTTGTTGATAATATCTAATTGGTTACTTTTAAAATTCGCGCCGATATTTTTATGTAAAATGTAATTTGTGTAAAATGATTTTTATGTCAAATGAGAATTTTGTTGAATGACTTTTATGTCAAATCTAATTTATGTCAAATGACTTTTATGACAAATGAGAATTATGTTAAATGTCTTTTATGTCAAATGAACTTTATGTAAAATGAAATTTATGTTAAATGAGAATTATATTAAATCACATTTATATCAAATCACATTTATATCAAATGAAATTTATGTCAAATGAAATTTATGTCAAATGAAATTTATGTCAAGTGAAATTTATGACAAATGAATTTTAGGACAAATGAATTTTAGGACAAAATAAAATTTATTAAATGTATATTATGTCAAATGACGTATATGTTCAACAAATTTTACCTCAAATTAATTTTATGTCAAATAAAACTCATGTCAAGTGATTTTTATGTGAAATAAAATTCAAGTCAATTGTATTTTTACGTTAAATGGAAATTATGCTAAATGATTTTTATATCAAATAAAATATATGTTGAATTAATTCTATGTCAAATGACATATATATGTTATATAAATTTTATGTATAATTGAATATATATCAAATGAATATCATATTAAATGCCATTTGTGCAATAGAAATTGTATTTTTAATGAAATGTATGTCAAATAAATTTCAAATTAAATGTTTTTATACCAAATAGATTTTTTGTCAAATGAAATTTATGGTAAATGGTCAAATAACTAAATTTGATAATAATAATAATAATAATAATAATAATAATAATAATAATAATAATAATAATAATAATAATAATAATAATTTGATTCTGATTTATGTCAAATAACTATTATGTCAAATAAGATTTCGGGAATAGTCATGCGTCTCTAACATGTCCAGGTTAACTTTTCATGTCCTTGGGGTATGAAAAATACGATCATAACCGGTTTAAAGAACGTTCTATATCTGACCCAGAGACGTCTTTAAAATTTCTCTAGAATGTCCATAAGACATCCATGGACATATTTTAGACATTTTTAGGGTAAAGTAAGAACATGTTTGTGACATTCTCAGGACACGTTGTGTCAATTGTGGCTTTAACGAGGGCTTTAAAATGTCCTGAAAATATTCATATGGCATATTTGGACGTCTTCAGGCCAGGCATAGAATTTGATTAAGACGCCTTTAAAACATCTTCAGGTATCGTTTTTAAGACATTGTTAACATATCTTTAGAATATTTTTAAGATGGTTTTTTACAATGTCCTAAGAACGTTATGAAAAGGATATCCGAAGGATGTCACACGGATGTCTGTGCCCACTGGGAAGAATTTTACACAGAACACTTAGAACTAGACAAAAATTTTCAAAAAATGTTTAGACAAAATTTTTCCCCCCTCGAATATTTTCAAATGAAACTTCGTAATATTTTGTGGTTTAAGTAGTCACTAATAGTACTCTAGTTTATGGAAATGTTAGTCCGATTTGACAACTTTTACTTTTGAGATTGGTATACACTTGAGAAAATTGTCCCATTGATAGATAGAAGATAGATTACCTGGTCGTAGCGAGTATATCATTTTGGAAAAATCGTCCAATTCCGTTCGTCTAAAACGAAAAATTTCTGGTACATTCAAGTACGGTTGAAGGAAAGGCGATAGAATGATTTTTATGAAATCTCTTTCCCTGTTGACTCGAAACAAACCGCCGTCAGAAGAATAATTTCCGGAGTCACATTTCCGGAAACGAATTACGCTGTGTTCCTGAAATTAAATAAACAATTGAGTATAAATGTTAGTAAAGCAATTTGTTCATTTCATGAACATTTTGATTCCTATAATTGTATCATAAATTATTTTTACTTCAAATTGTTCCGTAAAATTATAAGATTTTTAAAAAACTATTTACATATATCTATTAAATAATTTTTTTCAATATGGTAAAATGTGATAAGACAGCAAAAAGTTTTTATAAGCTACACTACTGGTTGATAAAATGTCATTATTGGGCCGAGTTTTGAGCACCAGTACTGGCCCAGTAACTTTTGACATTTCTCGTCAGACATATTACTGGATCAATGATGAGCTGCTTTTTTATTCTTGGCATTTCGCAGTTGGGTCTTATTCAGTTTTGACTGTCGGCCAGTTTATACTATGCAATGTAAAAAATGTTTGTCATTTATCACTTCATCAATCATCAAATAAAATATATTAATTTAACAACCCGCTAAAAATAAAAGAAAGCAGCATTTGAGTTTTCATGTGTAAAATGAACAAGATTCTTATTATTCATTCATTCGATTCACAGTTCTGTCAGAAATATTCGTCATATAGATGAGTTCTCCTCCCTTTGCTGTTTTGCCACCCACTATCGCGATTTCCCCTCCTGTGTACCGTGGGTCAACGACCAATAGTTAATGCCTTTCCACCCCCTCCCCTACTCTCATCACGAGTTAGTTTTTAACATCTTGCTCTCTTTCTTTTGTCGGATGGTAATATCAGTTATAAATTGAATTTTTCTCTCTTGACTGTAATGTTGATGCGATATTCCGTCGCTCACAGGCGTATCTGCAGATACGGGCGAATGGCGTGACTGGTTGCGCAGTCTGCACTTTTAGTGACGTAACATGCCGCTTCCATTAACCCGCAACCGAAAATATATAAAATCTGTGTACACGCACATATATTCCATTTATTTGAATTTATATACATACTAGGGGGGCTTCATGTACCAACCTACTATCTCTATTATTATTTATATTTATTTTAATTTTTATATATTTCAAATCATGTTTTCTTAGTATGAATGCATCATAATAAGTTACAAATTTACAATAATGATAAAAGAAAATATTAAAATAAGGATCTGAAATTTTAAATTGGGTTAGTAGCCAAATTCTTTGAATTTGCCCATATGAAAGGCATTATTGCAGGGTTGCCACGCTTTTGCTCTTTTCAAATTCCCTGACTTTTCCAGGTAAAAAAACAGAATTTTTCCAGGTTTTCAAAACGAAAATTATTAAAAAACATCAATAACTTCATTTTTAAATAAATATTTAATCATTATTATTTTTTCATAGAAATTAAGATTTTCAAAAATTTTTAATTTAAACTCGGAGTGGTCGGTTTCTACATGTTTTATTGACGTCGAGGTATAATGATGTGCACCGTCGATTATTATTATTATTATTATTATTATTATTATTATTATTATTATTATTATTATTATTATTGTCCGGTTTACAATTTAATTTTACGAAATTTCGATTATTCAGAAATTCTTCAATTAAATGCATATTAGAAAATTCATTTTTAATAAATTTGTATTACAAAATTCTACGAGAATTACATTATTTAAATACAGAAGTAAATAATTTATTGAATGTTTCTCAAAATTGAATACTCACAAATAATTTTATCAACAAATTTTTAAATTGAATTCTTTTGTCGTATTTTACTAAAACTTGCACGAAAATAATTTTTTTCCCCAAAAAATTCAATTAAAATTGTATGAAAAAAAATTGATATTCTGCTATGAGTTTTATTATTAGTAAAAATAATTGAATCCTTAAGAAGAATTTTATTACTCTTGAAAATAATTGAATTTCTGCAATAATTTGTAACTTCTCTAAAATTAAATTTTTTTTCTAATGTTTTTAACTAAAATTCTTTTAAAAATCCATTATTCATAATAATTTTTGAAAAAGTTCTTTAAGAATTTTCAAATTCATTTGTTTACAATTCAATTTTACAAAATTTCAATTATTCGGAAATTCTTCAATTTAATATATATTTAAAAATAAAAACTTGAAATAATTTTTAAAAAAAATTTAATTAAACTATTTTAAAAGAATTAATTATATAGAATTGTTTGTTAAAAAAATAAAAAATTCAGAATTTCAATGATTTTAATTTGAAACCTTTTCAATATTCAATTATTTCTAAAAAAAATCCACGCTATACTGCTTTCAATATTCAATATTATAATCTAATATTTTAACTGAAATGCATTATTCAAATCAATTTTTCTTAGAAAATTCTACGAGAATTCAGTTATTTAACTATAAAAATAAATATTTTATTAAATATTTGAATGTTTCTTGAACCTCAACTTTATTTTCAATTAAATTAATAAATTAATTATTTATTAATAACAAATTAGTCCAATTATTCATAAATAACATTCTTATTTAACAATTTTTACTTTTTTTAATTAAATCGTGACCAAAAAAAAAAAAAAAATCTGACGCACGCGGGAATTGAGCCTACGACCTACTGACTACCAGACAACACTCTTACCACTATGCTACGGGACCTACTTGAAAATTATTGCTTTAATGTAGGTGACTTGCTGACTTGCTTTTGATGATTCAATAAATTATTTATTAACACTAATACACCATGACAAATAATTAAATAGTTTAATAATAATAATAACAATATCAATAATATAATAATAGACCATAAATATTCATAAATTAATATTTTTATAATTTCAAAAAAAAAAAAAAATGTCAAAACATTTGTGTTAAAAACGCGTTTTTCATAGTTTAGAATCATTATAAACATTAATTTTTTTATGTAAAAAAAATTTTTTTTTTTGGACTTAGAAATTTTTTCTAGTTAATGATGTGGGCAATCCATGAGGGCCCTCGCGTGGGCCCTCATGGATTTGCCCTTAGGTAAGTTCAATATTTTCAAAAGAAGTAACATTAAATATTTGTTAAAAACGTGTTTTTCATTGTTTAAAATAATAGTAAACAATAATTTTTTGTTGTAAAAAAAATTTTTCGTTTGGACTTAGAAAAATTGTTGAGCAGGGCATTCATAATGGCTAAGAGCAGGGGCCCTGCTGGTGCCCTCGTAAATTTCCATAACTTTGTGATAGGATTTCTGGAAAAATGTCACTTAATGTTTATTTCAGGTGCTTTGAAACGTAATTTAATGCATTCTGAACTAAAGTTTTTCAACAAAAAAATTTTTTTTTAAAAACTTAGATAAATTTTTGAGCAGGGCAACCGTAAGGGCAAAGAACGGGGCCCCTGCTGGTGCCCTCGTGGATTTCTCCTCATGGATATTCCACGAGGGCCCCCGACGGGGGCCCCGGAGCTGTGGGGCTCGACCGTGGCTTTTTCCACACGGGATTTGATTAAAATTACATATTTTGAAAGAAATTGAATTGTTACAAAGAATTTTATTAAAATTTTTGAAAATAATTAAATTCTATGAAGAAATTTAATTAAAAATGTGTTTTAAAAATAATACTCAAATCTTAATAAACAAAAATGTATCAAAGGTTTTTAAAATACTTGAATTTCTTTGATAAAATTTAATAAAATTTTTATGAATAATTACATTTTTCGAGGAATTCCATTTAAATTGTATTAAAAATTTATTTATGATATTTATTATTTATTTATGATAATAATTGAATAATAATTTATGAAAATAATTTGTAAATAATTGAATTGCTGTGAAGAATTTTACTACTTTTGAAAATAATTGAATTTCTGCAAACATTTAAATAATTGCCTCAAAATTCAATTTGTTTTAGTGTTTTTAATTAAAATTCTTCTATATCACTATATTATTTTCAATAATCAATTAAATAAATATTACAAAATTTAACTAATTTTAGAAGAATTTTAGTTATTAAAATTTTTCTAAAATCTAGGTTTTTTAAAATGTTTAATTACACTCGAATCTTGATATAACGAGTCTCGATATAACGAGCTCTTGATACAACGAACTGTCAACTCTCGTTACAACGAGAAATATTTCTCCTCTTTTATCCCCACTATTTGAAAACATTTGAGCATCGTTTTTTTTGCACATGACATTAATTATTATTACAGTTTCTTAACTTAACACAACCCACACGGAAAAAATAAGTTCAGCAGATTTTACGAAACTAATTTCGCACTAGCGGATATTTAAGATTCCTTGACGAAGTTTTTCAAAAACCCAGGAACTTTCACTACTTTAAGCAGAACAATTTTCGAGAAACTGCAACCAGTGTTGTAATTTATAAAACAAGCTTGAATGTAGAAATGTTTCTTATTTTCTGGTGAACATTTTATCAGAAAATGGTACAAATGTTTCGTGCAATCTAAAAACGCGTGGTTTGAGTTTTCACTTCGCTGTCTATCGTGAATTCTCGAACACAGAGTTTCGTAAAATTCTATACGGGGTGTACCAAAAGTCGCGTTATAAATAGACCCAGCAAACACTGTTACAGATCTGTTACAGAACTGTGACAAATAATTGAAGAACATGTGATGTAACTGGTGACTCACAGGGGACTCACTGGGTACGCAAAATGTCGTAGTCAGAAGGTTGTCACAGTTAAGTAACAGATCTGTAACATGGTGACGAAGATACTTGTCACAGTTCTAGAACAGTTACAAATTTCTGTTACTCATATCTGTCATTAAAAAATATTTTAATTAAAATTAAAAAAATATTCCACGTTGTTCTCGCATGTCATACATACTTGGAATGTTTATACATGTCGAAGAAAATTTATTTTGCTATTTATTTAAATATTTACAATCACGAGGTCTCGAATGCAAGACGCAGCTAGGAGTGGATTATAAATCAAACGCTCTACCAACTGCGCCACAGAGGCTCATGAAAGGAAGTTTAGAATTTACATATATAACGAAGGAACTATGAAAATGTGCTTTGTAACTTGAAAAAGGATACTGTATTTGCAACAATAGTATAATTATGTTATGTATAATATACATTATATTTAATAATGTTAATTGAAAAATGTAAATTTTCAAAGTTACAAGCATAAGGAAAGGCTTAAAAATTACTTTTTAAATGAAAGATTAAAGCAATAAATTTAAGCTTAATTAATGAAATTTCTACATTTTTATAACAAATTTATATTCTATAATTTTTCATTTAAATATAAATAGATTTTACAAAATTCTTTGTGAAATTAATTTATCAAAAAAATTTGCTATTACGAATAATAATAATGTCAAACAATGAACGAATAATTACATTCTCGATTACATTACATGCACCTTTAAAACATTTATGAGACTTTTATACATAATAATATTGTTTAAATAGTCACTAGAAGAATAATAAAACTGCACGGAAAGAAATGGTCTGGAAGAGATATCCATAAAAATATTGTTGAGCAGAATATTGTTGTGTTATCCAATTCAATGGAAGACACAACTTTCAGAATGGAAGCACATTCCATATTCAATGGATGAGGGAGCCGTATTATATTGTTGAATCAAATATGGATGTGACATCCATGGGCATGGTTGGGCTTACAATTTATGCTATGGATTTTCACATACGGCTGCCTCATCCATATAAACTTTGGTTAGGAGATCCATAGTTAGTTCAAAATTTCGATACATGTTGCGCGCAATTCATTATCATGGCATCCATTTAAAAATGGTCGTCTCAATTTGTCCGTCGCGTCGGTTTCCTGTCACGTCTATATAATCACGTTGTGAGTTTATTGTGTATAAATAGTGTTATATTGTTTATTATTTATTATCGTTATTGTCTATTAGTGTTTATGTAAATTCATTTTCATGAAATATGTGTAGAGTATATAAGGAATATTATATGCTCAAATATTGTAGTTGCGTGTATAGTGTAGTGGATAGCGTTAGTGTTTAGTATGCGTTAGGTCTAGGGTTCGTGTCTCCCCCCATCGGTTAATAATTTATTTCGTTAATATGCAGTTATTCAATAAGTGGTGTGTATTAATTAACAAAAATGTGTATAAAATATCTCAAGTGACATAGAATTTAATTAATTAAGTGATTCAAATTTTTTTGTTTCCCATTTCCATTACAATGGATCACCCAACCATAGATCTTTTGCTGCTCCAACAATATACAGCCAGCCATAGAATATGGAAGCAGCAACCTTAACTATGGATATCCCGTATTTTTCAATATAATATGGTTGTGATATCCATGTATCTGGATGTGTCAACTATTCCTTTTTCTCCGTGTGAAGAAAATTTAAAGATAGAGTAAAAAATGCTACTGATAGTAGTATAAAAGAAATAAGAAAGCAATTTGTTGTCAATAATTACTATATGAGTGATTCTCCACAAAGTAGTAACTTTTGAATATGTTAAAATTTTCTTTTTTAATTAAATTTTTTGGAAATTTTTTACTTAGATCTTTTTAATAAAGCTTGAAAATGATTATTTTATAGATATTTGAGTTTAATTCTTTCTTTAGTTTTATATACAAACAATTTAAAAATTTGTAATTTAAAGGTTAAATAATTTATTTGAAAAAGTTAATTTTCGACTGTGAATAATTATAAATAGTGTAAATAAGCAAATAATTACTTTAAACTGCTTTAATAAATAAATAAATAATATTTTTACTCATACCTGTTATTGAAATTACTTGTTTTGATACAGGTTAATCGAGGTTAATAATATTTATTCAAGAAAACAAAACACTTCCATTACGCGAAACGAAATTAGGAACTGGAGTTTACAGGAACTGGAGTTTACAAATCAAAGAAAAAAATTCATTGAAACCGTAGAAATTCATAAAAATAAACAATTTTTGCATATTATTAAAGAGATTTGCTTACTCTAAATCACTATTATTTTTATTTTTTTTTATACATTTAGAATTCGGCAATTTTGTCGGGTATGGAGTTACATACCATTAAAATACGCTATAAAATAATAGTAACTTTTGTAGTTTTAAATCTAAAAATTATATTTCTTTTTGCAAACCCGGTAAAAACGAGTGTATTGAAATCGATTGAAATGATTACAAGTATAGCTGAATTCTTGAAATCATTTTAATCCAAACAAATGACATTTTTGTACATCAATAAATTTATTCCAATCACAGTAATCTATTTGAACACACTTAAATTCAGTTGAATTCCTGTTAACATTTCAAATCTGTTAAAATGACGAAAAATGATAACAATTTAATCCAGTTTAACGCTTTCTGAAAATTTTAAAAAGTGAAATCATTTGAATCCTTTCTTAAACATAAACATTGTTAACATTTTAATTTTTTTGGATTGAAATGGATTAAACTGATTACAAATATGCTATGAATTCTCAATCATTTTAATCCAAACCAATGTCGTTTTCGTCCTTTTCGTGATATCATTTTAATTCATTTTAATACACACCTTCTTACCGGGAATTTAACATAAATACAACTTATTAACTTAATAATATTAATGGCAAATAAAATCGCACTAAAAAAGAAAATAAAATTAATGAAAATCAATGAAATTGTAAACTCCAGTTCTAAATAAAAAAAGATTGGGGAAAATATTAAAAAAATATTTTTACACAGATTTTTTAATGGAAATTAGAAAACGACACACTAAAACTTAGTTTTTGAGATGAACTTTCGAATAGAATAAATAAAAAAACGTTTAAAATAAAGTTTGTACAAAATAAAACATATTAAACTTCATGATTCATGTGTGGAGAAACGACAAATGTGCATTTTTTGAACATTTGCAATTGAATTACAACTTTTGTTTTAACTCTCTGCTGATGCTAACGACCGTTATCGTCAAAAATCGTCATTCTGGACGCCTGGTGGGGACTATGGGAGTTACGTTCTTTGGTGATAGAGTGGGGATAAGTTGGCATCAGCAGAGGGTTAATTAAAAAAATTTTTTCGATTATGATATTACTAAAAAACATATTGAAGATTAATTATGCAAAAGTTTGAAGTAGATTAGATAACAATTTTTCAAGTTATTAAATAGGAAACAGAGGGAAAGCAAAAGTGACCACTTAATGAAGAATCACCCATATAGGTATTTTTTATAAATTATTACGAATTATATTATATTATATTAAAAATAATATGAACTACACCAAATTTGTTAGAAGAGTTTAATATTGTTCGGACAATGTTAAACTGTATATTACAGAACTGCATTGCAACAGATGTTTAGACCAATTACACAACAATGTTCATACACAGTTATAGAACAAGGTTGGAACAACAGTTACAGAAAATTTGCGACATTAAAGTTATGTAACTCTTACATCACATTGTGATAGAACTGTGACATAAGCATAATACAGAACTATTCTGTAACTAACTTGTAACTATGTTCTAGAACTCTGTTACAATCAGGTTCTATCACAGATCTATAACTAGTTAGGAACAAATGTTCTATAACACTGTAACCTCACTGTTATAGAATACTTATATAACGTGTTTGCTGGGGATATGTTGAAGCTTGTCTCGTCGCGTCGGTATTAACTTGTCTGCTGTATATAGAGATAATATGTGGAAGGAAAAAGAGAACTGCTTTACCTGCCGGTAACATTTGGATAATTGTTTTCTTTTACGTATTTCACATTTCATTGTTCCAAATTCGTAACATTTTTTATGTGCTTTTGTAATCCAAACTTTTAATTATTATTAATTTCTTTTAATTTACATTCCAATAAATTTTATAGTTTATCATAATATTTACCGATGACAATAAATGTACACATATATATTAATTTCTTAAAATTTTAATTAATTCTAATTTTTATTAGTTTTAATTTTAACTGTTATTACTTCAAATTTTAGACAATTTAATATTAAAATTTTTTGAGTTTGAATTTAATTTTGAAAATTTTTTTGCAATTTATTTATAATTTAAAATTAAGAATAAAATTATTTTTTAAAAATTGAAAAATTTTATAGAGATTTTATAACCAATTATAATTAAAAAATGTTATTTTAAAAACTATAAAATATTTTGTATAACTTTTAAAAAAATGATTTTTTTAAAAATTAATATTCAGTATATTAACATTTCTCACAAGCGCAGTTTTAATCTCCTCAGTTAGTATATAAAGAAACTCAATTTTTTCATCTACAAGTGCGAGTTATATTGTATGTGCGTTGCGTCAGAATTCGTTTATATGTATGCGTATTTCCGTTAAGTTAGTGTCAGAATAAAATAAGCCAATCCAAGCGAACCATTGCGTTGTAGAGTGCAGTCACATGTGTCGAACCAATCATCTATCTCCTATAGAAGACGAGAAAAAATGGTCGTGAGAGCTCATTGGTACATAAAGAAATTCTTTTTTCTGCTTTATTCGTTTTTTTCTCCGTGAATATTTTCTTCCGTAGCGCATGCGCTTCAGGCTAAACATTTTACAAAACTCTTGAATTAGAACGTCCAACCGATCATTTGTGAATTCCATAGAATTTTTTTTGAGTTTTCGAGAAACGCATTCATCATATATTACTATTGATTCTGTTTTATCTTATACTAAACTCCTCTCCGTATCCGCTATTCCAAAATTAGTTTCGTAAAATGTACTAAATTAATTTTTTCCGTGCACATAGCACAATATCTTACTGTAAGTTTGTGGTGTGGATTACACGTATAGTTTGTTAGGATAGGGTTGTATACTTGTGGTAAACTTAAGGTAAACTTTAATGGTAAGGTTGTGGTAAGGTTACTATAAAGTTGTAAGGTTGAGGTAAGGTTGTGGTAAGTTTACTAAATAAGGTAAATCTTTACAAAATAATTTATAATATAATTAAAAACTAAATAAAAAATTTTTGGTCTTGCTCCATTTTGGAAATCTAACAAGCCGTTGAAAATCTTGAAAACAAATTTGGGAGGACTGGGATTCGAACCCGGGATCGACGCGCATAAACCTAACATCCTAACTAACTGAGCTAAGTAGGGAACTGACAAAGAAAAAATACATTTTGCTTTTAAAGAGTTAGTCATCTTCTTGGTTCACCTTAAAAGCAATATTGATTTTTCTTTGTCGGTTCCCCACTTAGCTCAGTTAGTTAGGATGTTAGGTTTATGCGCGTCGATCCCGGGTTCGAATCCCAGTCCTCCCAAATTTGTTTTCAAGATTTTCAACAGCTTGTTAGATTTCCAAAATGGAGCAAGACCAAAAATTTAAAAAAAAAATTTTTTATTTACACGGAAAAACTTTGAATACCAATTGCTGTTAAACTCACAATGTATTGTTAGTAGATTGACTACTAAAGTGGGGAAAAAGTGACCAAAAGACGAAATTTCTTATTTAATAGAAGTTTCGATAATAATACATGTTCTCTTTTTTTTCAATATTTAGTAGTCAAGTTAAGAGAAACTCGTTTATGATGTACGAGAAAAAAAAGTTATTGAAAAAGTGAATGTCGAAATTTTATTTTCTATATTCGTAAGAATGATATTTTCTTCGCGCTGCGTTTACAATTTAGTAGTCAAACTATCAGAACTGCACGCATACAAACGAATACCGCTGTTCGTGTAGTCACACATAACCACCTTAACTCATATACATGTGTTCGAGTTAAATGGCCGCCGTCATTCCACCTGGTTCTCTTTTATCAGTAAATGTGAGGTTATGTTTGAACAAGTCTTTTAAATTTGAACAAAATGTTTATATATTTCATTGTCACAGATATTATTGACCTGCTTTAATATTTTTCTCAGTGTAATTATTTTTTTAATTAAATTAAATAATTAAATAAACAATTTTACGAAATAATAATGACATTATATTTTATTTTTCTATATGTCAAACATTTTTATAATTTATTACAAGAATCCTGTTTGATGAAAATTAATTCTGTTCATTTCAAAAATAGACCTTATTAATTTTAAGTAATTAATTGATTTTATCAATTTTGTATAACAAACAAATATTATTTAAAACGGCATTCAACATATGCATACAAATTTTCTCCCAAGTGGAAATACAATTGTTGGATTAGTATATAAGAACACTGACTTATTTTCTCTATATGAATTGTATATGCGTTCCGTCGATTACAGTGTGCGTTACTTTATCTGTATGTTAGGGAATTAGATTAGGTTGCATTAAAATTAAGTTATCAATCGACATTAGGTAAAATAGATTTCTTCCTTACTCATTAGTATGAGTGGCGACATTCTGTATACCTGTCACTGACATTCGACATTGTTTTTTTAGCGAAATCGTGAATTTTTAATGTTGATCAACTGACTACTAAATTTTCAAACTCTTTTTCTGTGTTTAATAGTCAGACTACGAAATATTGATACCGTCGCAGTTTTTCCCCACTTTAGTAGTCAATTTACTAAGAACACATGGTGAGTTTAACAGAAACTAGTATACAAAGTTTCTCCGTGTAGTTTTTAATTATATTATAAATTATTTTGTAAAGATTTACCTTATTTAGTAAACTTACCACAACCTTACCATTTAAGCTTACAATAACCTTTACTTGTAAGCTTACCGTAATGGCGGAAATTTAAAGTTTACCTTAAGTTTACCACAAGTATACAACCCTATCCTTACAAACTATACGTGTAATCCACACCACAAACTTACAGTAAGATATTGTGCTATGTGGGAAATAAATTGTTTAAGAGTGGGGCCCCCTCACGCAGTCGTTATATCGAGATTTTCGGATCCATCACTTCTCGTTATATAAAGATTCGAGTGTAAATACATATTTAAAATTGAAATTCTACAAAAACACAATAACTTTAGAAAAACAACAATTTTCCAGGATTTCGATCAAAATTCCCTAACTTTTCCAGGTTTTTTCAAGGTTTTTAAAATTCCCTGACATTTCCAGGGTTTCCAGGTAACGTGGCAACCCTGTATTGGGAAATTTTATGTTATACGGACCTCATGATGGACTTTTAATCCATAGGTCAAAATTGGCCAAATTTGACTTAAATTTTCACGTAATGTAACGGTCACTTTTGAAGGACTTTAATAAGTCCTCCTTTTAGTACACGGAGAGACCGAGATTACTAATTTTTGTATAAAATCACACTAGAATTTACTATTTTCACATTGCAACCACCGGAAATAAGGGGACTTTTTGTATTTTTTACTATTTTCTACACTAAGTCACTAATCCGACAAATGTTCACCAAATTAGCAAAGTTTCTTACCATTTCGTCCAATAGTTCCAAACAACTAGTAAAACTCAGAAACATTGTGTACGTAAAATTACTACAGTCGTTTGTAAATGCAGAAAGAAAGAGTGAAAGAAAAAATACGGATTTTTATCGCCGGTTTCCCGTCAATTCTTGACTAACCCGTGTAGAAATTGAAAATAGGACTTCGTAAGGCCCTGAATAGACGCCCTTTCGTTTAGTGAGGCGCAAACTAGGAAAATTAGTCAGGACCCGTCTAATTTCGTCACGCTTAAAATATCAGGTGATGATGTGGAAAGATAGAGAGGTTCTAACTAGATTGCCTTGTCACTGCCTGAATAGAAAAGCATAATATGGGGATTTAACTAGAGGGCCTCTTTAGCGCCTCATTAGTTTTTCTAAATACCAAAGCAAAAATTTACGACAGGCGTAATATTGCGCCAGTAATACTGAACAAGTTACTGAACAAACACTCATGTAAACAACACTGTTTCGACCAATCAACCTATCACTAACTTAACACTAACACTAACG
Organism: Leptopilina syphax; assembly: GCA_032872505.1. Classification (NCBI taxonomy): domain Eukaryota; kingdom Metazoa; phylum Arthropoda; class Insecta; order Hymenoptera; family Figitidae; genus Leptopilina; species Leptopilina syphax. The sequence goes on from CM065468.1 coordinate 54,368,489, forward strand.
CATAACTAACACTAACTCGCACGCTATGAATCTACTTTCTCATCGTCCTTATATACTAAACAGAACATTTCTTTACCGCTTGTGAGAAAAAGTGCAATTTTTCGAATTTTTAAAATCGTAAATATTTTTGCGCAAATAGTTTTTAAAGTTTAAATAGTATTTTAATATGCGTTTAGAACTATTTTTCTGATAATTTCGTTGCTTATTATTTAGAAATTAGGATTTGTCAATGAAATTGAAAATTAATTCAAATACCTAATAGGGGCATAAATAGATACCAGATAGATTTCCCTGTTCAGACAAAAAGGGCATTCTAGTCAGAGCCTGATTGAAATATTTAATAGGGGCATAAATAGATCCAGCTAGATTTTCCTATTTGGAAAAAGAAGGCATTCTAGTCAGTGCCCTTCTTTAAATAAGGCGAAGTCGGGCAATTTCCACACGGGAATGGAGACAAACTGGAAGGATTTTTACATACACAGACACACACACACTTATATATTTGTTGGATAAATATTTGAAGACACACACATGTTTATTTCACTTATATGTATAGACGCGGTTAATTAATACACTAATACACAACTGCACGCACGACAACGAATTTCACTGAAAGCATACATCTTTGTTTCCTTATATATTATTGAATGATGAAAATTTACAGCACTTACGAGAAAGAAGTTTACTTTTAACAACTTATTATAAGACATAGTCCTTGGGACAGGAATAAATGCAAAATTTATCAATTTGTGATGGTCAATTTCTGAGATAACGAACGACCTACGTTTCACTTTATATTTAATTATTGTAGAATATCCAAATTTATTTTACATACGCGAAACATAGTCACTGTCAATGATCGGATGGCATCGGCTCATTTACGAAGATTGACGAAGTTAGCAACCAATAGAAATGCAGGCGCCATATGACTGCACTCGCTAGCCACACTTGCTCACCAAAAATTACTACAGTGGATAGTAGGTTTTAGTGGAAAATGTTTTCATTTGTCAGATTTTGTCTAATTAAATTAGAGAAAACTATAATCAATTTTCGCTACACTTACAACTCTTACACAAAATATTAAAACTTGCTATTTCAATGTAGCAAATTTATCTATTTCTTTTGTAAATTTATCTAATTCTGTAGTACATTAGGCTGGAGTCCCATGGTAGCGTTTTGCGTTGCGTTCTGTAACTAGGCAATGAGTGTGAGAGAGATGAAGATATATGTTTGCTCTATTTGCACTCATGGCCTAGTTACAAAACGCAACGCAAAACGCTGCCATGGGACTTCACCCTTATGCTAAAAGTCTCCTTATTTCCGGTCATTGCAACCATTTTTAGTAATTTTTACAAATGTGGGTCTCTCCGTGTAGGTAGCCTACTTTTGACCTGTAGATAGAAATAGATCGAAATTTGTATAAATATTAACTTATCATAACGGTCCTTTACGTCTCCTTATAGGGCCTTCTTTGGACCTAAAAGTCGAAAATAAGGTCAAATTTGACATTTTTTAACGTACGATTTTGATGTGCCGTGAAGATCTTTATTAGGACCCTTTTGACCTGTAGGTCAAAAATTTTAACGTAATGTAAAATCCCTTATTCGGACATATTTTGACCTATATGTAAAAGAATAGGTCAAAATACTCATAGATTTTGATGCATTGTATAGTACAAGCCCTTATTGGACCCCTTTTGACACGTAGGTCAAATATAAGGAACTTTTAGGACTTTTACTTCATTTGAAAAAAAAATTCAAAAGCACTAAAATCCAAATCGTGCGCTACGCGAATATATATAATTATAACAATTTCTCGCACTGTTGAAACATTAGTTTGTATCATTGTGACTGGAAAAATTAGTATTTAGCACTTTGCATTGCTTTTCGATTTGCAGCTTCGTAATTGGTTGGCAGAAATTTCTTGTAGAATAGTTTAGAGATTATTCAGGACCATAATTGATTTTTTTACATTGTGTGGATATGTGTCTAGAATGCAGTAATATATAGCTGCACTCATACAAATTACTCGGCCTCTCTCACGACTTCCTTTTCTCGCACATATTGTTCTTTATGCGTTCATTTGTCTGCATTACATTGGCCTTAAGACTAGAGTTCGATAACCCGCACTATTCCCGTGTATATTACACTCAGGAAACGAAGGCCGTGGATAGACAAACGTTGCTCATATACTATATGAGTATACATATATAATCTTTGCTCAGAATGTATGTCGCGTAATTGATTATCGATAAGAACTTTACAAGCGCCCGGGTTACAAGACGTTTAACCCTCTTTTAATGTCACGAACTTTTAGGCTTCAAGTATAGCAAATTAGCAAACCCCTTTCTTTTCAAAGAAATCAAAAAATCCACATCTTAACACAGTTTATTTCCTATTTTCTATTCTCTATACATACATTCGAATCAGAATATATATTTATATCTCTCCCTATTATATAAAAACATTTTGCCGCAGAGTCAGGATTTTCTAAGGGCCTTCTATAGTATCTTTATAACACCAGGTCAAAATGTAGGTCAATTTTGACCTATTTTTTAACGTACAGATCGAAAAGTATCTCTCCATAAGGAGAGGTTAACTGAGGTCAAAATTTATGTCAAATCTGACCTATTTTTTATCTTACACGTCAAAAAATTAACCCCCATTAGGGCCCTTCAAGAGGGTCGTTCACTTACGTAAAAATTTAGGTCAAATTTGACTAATTTTTCGACCTGTATAGGTTAAAAAGTAGGTCAAATTTGATTAAAATTTTGACCTAGGGTAACGACCCTTTGGAGGATCCTTATGAGGCCTCTTTTTGATCTGTAGGTTCGTTAGGATTAGTGATGCATAACGAGGCTCAGTCCTTTCACAAAAGGAAAGAGATAAAACTATAACATTCAATATTGTTCTCATTGTTTTTTTGCCGCGAAATTCTCGTTCCAAATGAAACCTCTGTTTCAAACGAAAATTATTTTATTTCGAATCAAACTCTAAACGAAAATTTTGTTGCATGCAAAAACTGCGTATTTCAATCGACAATGACAGAAATTAATTTCAAAATCTGGGTAAATATTAATATTATAATTAACTATATTAATTTGAATGTTCTTTCATTCTTTCATTCACTTTTTCTGTCCCTCACACTCTGAAGTTGTCTTTTGTTTATACTTTTGTTTTTTGTTAACTTTAGATAGAAAATAGAAATCATCAGAATTTTTTTTACTTCTTTTCATTAAAAGACTACAATTTTGTTAAATATTATGTTTTGTCAAATTGAAATTATTTTTGTTCTTTACTTCTAAAAAAATTTAAAAATTATTAAACAACTGTGATTAAGAAATAGAAAATTTATTTATTTTCCATTATTTTCTTTTTGAATCACAATTTTTTTAAGAAAATTATTATTTTGTTTTAGAAAAAGAAGAAAAATGTTTGCACAATTTATATTTTAATCTTATCTTTGGAACAGGATTTTCCACAGGAATTAAGACATTAAAAAATTCAAAATTCAAACCTTTTTGAAATTAAACAACTTATAAACGTATTGTTTATAAAACATGAAGATATCAATTGCTCAGAATCGAAGACTCGGAGTGATCGATTTCTTCATGTTTTCTAATAAATTAAAGATGACTGAGAGATAAAATCATTATTTTACATTATAAGAATATTGTTACTGTAACTTCATCAAAATTATTTTCATCGTTTTAATTCAATTATTATTTTCTAGAATTTTAAATCATTGAATTGAGGAAAATTTTTGAAAATAATTGAAATTTTTGCCGAGAATTTTTTCAAAATTTTTTTAAATTGAATTGATTCGAAGAATTTTATCAAACTTTTTTAAAATAATTGAAATTTTGCAACGAATTTTATTAAAATTTTCAAAAATAATTGAATTCTTATGAAGAACTTTTATTAATTTTTTTGTTAAATAAATGAATTATTGCGAAAAAATTTATAAAACATTTGCAAATGATTGGATTCTTGCAAAGAATTTTGTCAAAAAATTTGAAAATAATTAAATTTCTTCGAAGAATTTTATTGTTTATGAAAATAATTGAATTAGGAAGAATTTTATTAAAATTTTACATAATCTTAATTAAATTCTTTTGAAGAATATCTTTGAGTTTCTTTAAAATAATGGACTTTCTTTAATCATTTTAATTACAAGTTTTCAAAGTAATTGAATTCTATATATGAATAATTTCTTTCAAGTTTTTATAATAATCCTTTTTCTTAATAATTGAAATTAGGCATTTAATTCTTGAATTTTATTAAAAATTTTTGGAAAATAATTGAATTTTTTTGAAAAATTTCTTTAATTTATTCAATTCAATCGAATTTTTTAATAATTGTATTGAAAATAATTGAATACCTGAGAAGAATTTTATTATTTATGAAAAATACTTTAATTCTTGCGATGAATTTTAATAATATATTTCTTTTTAAATAATTGAATTCTTTTGTGAATTTTTATTGAAATAGTAGATATTAAAAATAATTGAATTTTGAAATTATTGAAATTAATTTAATTCTACGAAGAATTTAATTCAAATTATTTAAAAAAAAAAATCGAATTGTTAAAAATTATTTCATTAAAATCTTTGAAAATTAATTTTAATAAAAATTTTAAGAATAATTACATTTTTCGAGAAATTCTATTAACATTGTACCAAAAATAATTGAAATTCTGCTGATTTTTATTATTTATGAAAATAATTGAAAACCTACATACCTATATTAGAATTTTATTACTTATGAAAATAATTGAATTCCTGGTTAAAAAAATGTTATTCTTAATGAAAATAATTGAATTATTGCGAAGAAATTTATAAAATTTGTAAATAATAGAATTCCTCTGAAATTTTTATTATATTCATTCATTCATAATTGTCATTTTCTAAAATTTCAAATTAAAATTTTTCTTAAATAATTGAATTCGTTTTGGGAAATATTTCATTAAAATCGTAGATATTGAAAATCATTAAAATTAGAAAAATTTCTGAAAATAATTGAACTTTGGAGAAGAATTTTGTTATTTATAAAAATAATTGAGATTTTTACGAGAATTTTTTTCAAGATTTGAACATAGTTGAATTTAATAAGAAGAATTTTATTTTTTTTTAAAGAATTTTTGCAATTATTTTTAAATTCTACAAAATTGATTTTTTTTTAGTATTTTCAACAAAAATTTAAATTAGAAAATTTTCAAATTTTATTATTTTTAAAATTGCTAATTTTATTTAAAAAAGGTAGGAAGAAGTTAGCCGCGCGCTTTAGCGCGCGATTTGTTGCTAGTTAACTTATAATTTATTAGTTTATACAATTAATTTCATATTTAATTCATATTTTTTAAAAAATATTCTTTGCAAATTGACAAAAATTTTATTTTTACATCCTCTGAAGTTTTATTGTATCCAAAATCTTCTAAATATTTTATTTGTATTTATAATAATTTTAAAAGATGTCACTTTGTTGTCAAAGATCAAAAATTTAGTTTGATTATTTTTTGAATTTGAGATTTTTGAAAAGAAAGTCTTAAATCAAGATTTTTCTGATTTTTGAAATAAAAAAGTATATCATTTTAGAAAATTTTAATTTTTTATACCCGAATTACCAAAATCAGCAAAAACCTTTTTAGGTACTAGTACGTACAGCAAATTATCAAATCTTTCTTTGTTTTTTTTTTTTAAATTAAAAATCGTATTCATACAACCGCAGTATTAAAATAATGTTAAAATCAGTATTAAAATTACTTTTACAAAAGTTTAAAAAGGTGATTTAAATTAACCAATTTTAACTATAATACCTTTTTAATTTAAAAAAAATTTTTTATTTAGAGAGTTTTTTTTAAATAAAAATGTCTTTTATTTGAATCGAAGACCAGTTATAGTATCATGAGGATAATAGAAATCTTGTTTATAGAAAAAAGTTTTTAAAAATTGAATTTTTAGTTGAATATAAATACTGTATATAATTTTAACGTATATACATGGACAATTTGATTAAAAATTAGTTGTTAGGTACCAGAATTTTACACTCACTCAAACCGACCTAGAACAAGTTTCACAACTCAAATTACATCTATGTTGATTCATGGTACAGTTGAAATTATCTAATTCCATAACCTCGAAACGTGGTTTAACATTTACTTTTCTAAATTTCTACTGGCATCATAAAAAATGCTTGTACTCTTAAAAATAGTATTCTATGAATATAATGATTATAAAGTATTTTTCAATTTCAAAATGTCTTAATAGCAATAATCTTAACTTTTTTCTAATAAAATTTCTTATCAGTCTTGTCGCAAAAACAAGTTTGTTTTACCCACAAGCTTTAACGAATATAACCATCCAGCATTTTATTATCTCACTGCCTGATAATAAACATTAAATTTTAATTTTTTGTTGTTGTCGATATATTGAAATTTCTAAATATGGGATAAAATACTATAACTCAAAAATGGTGATTAGTTTTGGAATATTTTCTTATGTAACGATAACAAATGAAAAAGTGTCGTTACTGTTAAAACTCGTGTGTCATTCTATTCATCATTTGTTATTTCTTTTTTCTATGCAAAAAAGGACCGACACAAATGAATATTTTACCTTTGTGAGACAGAATGAATAATATAGACCAAGAAGACTAGAGAATGATATCATCGTGATCTTTTTCATCGAATACGAATGAATGTGGAGAGACCACAACCTTTTTGAAATGCTTATGACGTCAACGATTGGTTATAGTGGTGCCACTTTTATTGCGAAAGAACTAAACGCTTGTTCTTTTACGCGCTTTCAAGGACCGGTTCTACTTGCTTCATTAGCATCATTTACTTAAATTCTTTTTATTATAAGCAGAAAGGGGTTTCGTCACTCTGACACTTTAAAAAAGTCAATGTTGTTCTTGCTTTTTTTTATCAAGTTTATAGTGTTATTGGAATTTTACGATATAAATATTTCAAAAATCTAAATTATTATAAAATTAGGACACTTCGTAGGCAGAAATTGACGACTGGTAGAGAAATGGTGCGATACTACGAAACTCGAGAGAAAATATCCTCCATATGCCATTGTTGACAAAAGCACCAATACGATCAAACAATTTTTCATTTGATTTAAATCTACACGCATTTTCTTCAAATTTATCTATTATTAGATGCTTCAAATGAAAAATGTCAATTGTAATATTGCTCTAATTTGTAATCTTACATTTCAAACAAATTTGAATATAACATTCATGCAACATTTGCCAGCAATATTTCCTCAAAAGCAGACATTTTCGTAAATGCAGCAACATTTCAAGAACTTTCCACTGAAATATTTCTGAAATAATCGGGAAATTTTATGTGCTGTGTGGGTAGTATGTCAATACTCTTCTCATAAATTAATGTCGAAAGTAAAAAACGAGAATCTGTTTGCAATAAAGTAATTGTGGAATTTTCTATAGAATTATTTTATCAAGCTAAGTTCTTTTTTCCCCTCTTTTAGATTGGAAGCCCCTGTTAATCACACTTATACTTATAAGTGTGATTTTGCTAACGATGCATACTTATACAGCGCCAGTGGTGAACGCACTTTTACAGGCTTTTAAACTTTTAGGGCTTCCTCTTCCGTTGCGTGGTATAAAATTGTGGACTATCCTACGTCGCTATAGTCAAGGATTTAACACAGGTATTATGATACAAAAATTGCCTCCAATATAAGGGAAAGGTGCCCAAAAAGTAGAATTAATCGATAACACATATAAAAAACAAAAAAGTCTCATATTTGTTGCAGCTCAAAATAAGACAATGATAAACGCCATAGAACGCTACGCTACCTACGAGTCTTATTTTTGTTGCAAATTAAGATGAGTTTTTAGACCCGGTTTTTTCAGCGAATAGAATATTATTTTTTCTGATCAATTGGGATATTAAACTTGAAGATCGATAAACCAGTTCTCAAAATCTCCAATATCTATAAAAATCTTTAAGCGGAGCGGCTGTCAATAATAGACCGGTCGTTAAATTTGCAGAATAAATGGAGTGGAAAGAGATTCCATTTACGACAGATGGGACGCAAATGTATACTAACGCGAGTGCCAATAGAATCAGATATAACAAAATCAATATTATATCCTTTTTGAAGAATCGGCTACTTTCCTTTTTCTCTTCTGAACCGCGATATTTTATATATGTATATTCTAATATATATTAGAATATTTTTTAAATATTTTTAAATGTAAAGTTAATTTCTTTACACTAACAGACAAATTAATGCGCACATGCTTTAGAATCGTAAACGGATTTTTTCAAAAATCATACAGAAATATTCTGAAATTAAGAATATTCTGTTTTTAATATTGCTTCATCGTGGAGGAAGCTTTGTAGTCCTTTAATTTATAAAATTTTTAAAAATGGTGTAACCTAATTTTCCTCTATATAGGAATATATTATATGAAATCCTGAACAAATGTCTGAATGTATGGGATCCCTTTTTTCGTGAATACGATAACTCAAAGAGGTTTTATCGAATTTTGATAAAAATTGCTACGCATATTTATGATATGAATTTTAAAGTTTGTATTTTCTTTGCCATTTTCGGTCACTATAAATTCAAGCTTCAAGCTAGAAATAATAATAAACAGGGTTGCCACGCTTTTACTGATTTCAAATTCCCTGACTTTTCCAAGTTTTCCAGGTTAAAAAACGGAATTTTTCCAGGTTTTTAAAACTACATTTATATTTTACAAAATTTTTAATTCAAACATTTTTAAAATTAAACATGTTATAAAACATGAAAACATATATCACTCCGAGTCTTCGACTCGGAGCAATCGATGTCTTCATGTTTTATAATAATTAAAATTGTTGGACTGATAAATTGTTACTGTAACTTATTCAAAATTACTTTCATTATTTTAATTTAATTATTGTTTTCCACAATTTTTAACTAAAATTCTTCTTTATCTTTAAATTAATTATTATTAATAATTTCTGAAAAATTTCTTTCAACATTTTCAAATCCTTTTGTTTACAAACATTCAAAGATTATAATTTGAAACCTTTTTAAAACTCAATTATTATCTAAAGTTTTCACTGAAATTCATATTTGAATTAATTATTATTAAAAAATTCTACAATTCAATTATTTAAATAAAAAAAATAACTTATTGAAGAATTGAATGTTTTTTAAAATTGAACTCTCATTTAAAGAATTTTATCAACAAATTTTTAAATAGGTAATTAAAATTCTTTTGACGAATTTCAATAAAATTTTTAAGAATAATTTTATTTTTTGAAATTAGATTTAAAATGTATTAAAAATAATTGAATCTCTATAAAAAAAAATTTTATTGAATTGAGAAAAGTTTTTGAAAATAATTGAAATTTTGTCAAGAATTTTATTAAAATTTTTTTAAATAATTGAAATATTGCCAAGAATTTTATTAAAATTTTTAAAAATAATTGAATTTTAGAGAAAAATTTTAATATTTATAAAAATAATTAAAATTTTGACTGTAACAGTTTTTAAACTTTTGATCATAATTGAATTTCTGCGAAGAATTTTATTAATTTTGAAAATAATTGAATTTCTTTGATGAAAATAATTGAATTAAGAAATTTGAATTAAGAAAATTGAATTAAAGAAAAATTAGATTTCAAGAATAAGCACAATAAATTTAGAAAACAATCATTTTCCAGGATTCCAATCAAAATTCCCTGACTTTTCCAGGTTTTTTCAAGGTTTATAAAAAGTCCCTGACATTTCCAGGTTTTCCAGGTTGCGTGGCAACCCTGATAAATTAATTACATTATTGAACAGTATGAAGCTAGAATTTCTTAAAGTAAACTTTAGATTAATAATCAGCTACCCTAAAAACCCCCGAGTAACAAGTTTTTAGCGAATATTATAAAATTTAAAAAGTTGTCTGTAATATTGGATTCGCCATTTTTAATTTCTAAAAAGTGACTTCAGATTCGAAATCAGCGACCCCAAGAACCCCCGAGTAACACGTGTTGAGGGAATTGGATCAATTTGAAAATTATTGTCCGCCATATTGGGTCCGCCATTTTGAATTTCTAAAAATTGACATCGGATTCATGATCAGAAATTCTAAAAACCCCCGAGTAACAAGTTTTAAGCAAATCTGATCAAATTTGAATTTTGTCCGACATTATGAATTTTTAAAAAATAACTTCAGATTCGTAATCAGAGTCCCCAAAAATTCCCGAATAACAAATTTTAAAAAACCAAATACTTTTAAATAATTTCATATAATACCATATTGGATTTTATCCGCCATTTTGAATTTTTGAAGAGCGACTTTAGATAAACAAATTTCAAGAGAACTTATTGTTAGCTTACATGATAAGCTTATATTATTGCTAACATGTAACAAAGTATTAATTTCCTATTTCTCAATAAACAATACAATTTCGCAAAATTTAATTTCTTTTGTAATTTATGTAAAAGACTTCGTAGGCTTCATTTACAAAAATTAGGAGATGGAGCTACAGTCGCTCTTTTCAATATCATTGGACTTGAAATTTTTATTTAATTTTAATTATTTTAATTTTAGAGAAACTGAATAAAAATTTAAGTAATTTTAAATAAATAAACAATACAAAATTAAATAAAAAGGAACATGTTCAATTAAAAAAAGCGAAAGCAACCAAGTCGACTGTGAAACGGTCGATGAGACACTATATAGATCTATAAATTTTCTAAAATCAAGAAAATATATTTTCTGACCAAGATAGAATCAGCTGCATACTCTGGACTGTGAATCAACAACTATTCGCCGATTCAAATTTAGAGAATGTTTACCTATTTTGTTTAAATATGAAAGAATCAGACTTACGGATGGTACGGCAATGACGAGATTGGCATTTCCTTCGCCGCGATAAGCACATTCAAAAGGCAGTGAGTCAACTTTTTTTTGTTGTTTTTGAACGTTGGAAGTCATTTTAGAATCATTTTCTGATATTGTGGATACCTGTGACTGTGGGACACTCGTCTTCTTCATTGAAGTTCTTTCCTTTTCCAGAATCATGATTTCATTGACAACTATGGACTCTGCAAAAAATGTACAAAAATTATAATTATTAATTGATTCTTTTATTAAATTAATTTTTAGTGTCGACTGTCCGAAAGTATTTGCTTAAAAATAATAAACTTTTGCTTAAAAACATTGTCTATCCTTATAATGTGGATTAGGTATGGTACCCCGAACAATCATTATATGGTACCCCATAACATACTTCTCTCTCAGTGTATTGTTTAAGGAGGTTATTTCATGAAATGAAGAAGGTCAAAAATGTTTATAAATTTTGTTATTTTAATAATTGAAGATATTAAAATGTTCTAATAATTAGATATTCTTCATATATATATAAAATAATGACAATGATATACCTACAAAGTAGACTGAAAATTACAAACTTAACAAATGTATCAAAGTACAGTACAAAAAATTACAATGTTTGAGTTTTTGATTTCTTGATCTTTAAATATTTGAATTCGACTATTTGGATTTGTAATTCACAATTTAACTATTCTGACGATTCTTTCACTATTCTGTCGATTCCATTAAATCAAACAATTAAAAATTTTTAACTTTCGAATCTTTTAAAATCGCAAGTTCCGTTCAGATTCATATTTCTTAATCTACTATGGCTAGGATTTTAAGTTAGACTAATGCATAAAAGATTGCCAAATATCACTGTAATCGGTCAAACCGTATTTCCGTGATTTTAGATTCTAATATTCAGTCCCCAAATAACAAGTTAACAATCGTAACGAAGATAATTAAAAACTAGCAATAAATCGCGCGGCTAACTTATTCTTACTACCTTTTTTAAATAAAATTAGCAATTTTAAAAATAATAAAATTTGAAAATTTAAATTTTTGTTGAAAAAAATTTTTGTTGAATTTCTCGAAAAATGTAATTATTCTTAAAATTTTTATTAAAATTAATTTTCAAAGATTTTAATGAAATAATTTTTAACAATTCGATTTTTTTTAAAAATAATTTAAATTAAATTCATCGTAGAATTAAATGAATTTCAATAATTTCAGAATTCAATTATTTTTAATATCTACTTTTTCAATAAAAATTCACAAAAGAATTCAATTATTTAAAAAGAAATATATTATTAAAATTCATCGCAAGAATTAAAGTATTTTTCATAAATAATAAAATTCTTCTCAGGTATTCAATTATTTTCAATACAATTATTAAAAAATTCGATTGTATTCAATAAATTAAAGAAATTTTTCAAAAAAATTCAATTATCTTCCAAAAATTTTTAATAAAATTCAAGAATTAAATGCTTAATTTCAATTATTAAGAAAGAGGATTATTATAAAAACTTGAAAGAAATTATTCATATAGAATTCAATTATTTTGAAAACTTGTAATTAAAATGATTAAAGAAAGTCCATTATTTTAAAGAAACTCAAAGAAATTCTTCAAAAGAATTTAATTAAGATTATGTAAAATTTTAATAAAATTCTTCCTAATTCAATTATTTTCATAAACAATAAAATTCTTCGAAGAAATTTAATTATTTTCAAATTTTTTGACAAAATTCTTTGCAAGAATCCAATCATTTGCAAATGTTTTATAAATTTTTTCGCAATAATTCATTTATTTAACAAAAAAATTAATAAAAGTTCTTCATAAGAATTCAATTATTTTTGAAAATTTTAATAAAACTCGTTGCAAAATTTGAATTATTTTAAAAAAGTTTGATAAAATTCTTCGAATCAATTCAATTTAAAAAAATTTTGAAAAAATTCTCGGCAAAAAATTTCAATTATTTTCAAAAATTTTCCTCAATTCAATGATTTAAAATTCTAGAAAATAATAATTGAATTAAAACGATGAAAATAATTTTGATGAAGTTACAGTAACAATATTCTTATAATGTAAAATAATGATTTTATCTCTCAGTCATCTTTAATTTATTAGAAAACATGAAGAAATCGATCACTCCGAGTCTTCGATTCTGAGCAATTGATATCTTCATGTTTTATAAACAATACGTTTATAAGTTGTTTAATTTAAAAAAGGTTTGAATTTTGAATTTTTGAATGTCTTAATTCCTGTCGAAAATCCTGTTCTTAAGATAAGATTAAAATATAAATTGTGCAAACATTTTTCTTCTTTTTCTAAAACAAAATAATAATTTTCTTAAAAAAATTGTGATTCAAAAAGAAAATAATGGAAAATAAATAAATTTTCTATTTCTTAATCACAGTTGTTTAATAATTTTTAAATTTTTTTAGAAGTAAAGAACAAAAATAATTTCAATTTGACAAAACATAATATTTATCAAAATATTAATATTAAAAGAAGTAAAAAAAATTCTGATGATTTCTATTTTCTATCTAAAGTTAACAAAAAACAAAAGTATAAACAAAAGACAACTTCAGAGTGTGAGGGACAGAAAAAGTGAATGAAAGAATGAAAGAACATTCAAATTAATATAGTTAATTAATTAATTTCCAGTGTTCTAAAAATAGTAGGGGAAAGAGAGCATTATTCTTTTTCTTAAAAAAGGTCTTACTGAATTTGCTATAAAAGTGTTACAAATCTAGCAGACTAAAAACTTTATTTAATGCGTTCTACTTTCTCTTATTTTTTAGCAATAAAAATATAACATTAATTTTTTACATTCAACTTTAGTGTACTTTTACATCGAAATGAGTCGTTTATATTATTCCTCCTTTTGGAAAGTTGAAATAATTATAATTATCATTCAGCGACAAAAAAGTTTCATAAAATTTTCAAGATATAAATTAGTTTTTTAATTTTTTTTTAAATTTGTCTACACAAATAAAACTGAACTCATTTTGAGTTCGGTATCAAAATTAGTTCCACCGGGATGAAATATCAGGTTATGTTAATTTTTATTGAAATTGAAAAATGTAAGACTATGTTGGCAGCAATTGCAATGGATCGGATTTGAGAGACAAAGTTTTTTCAAGTGCAATCTTTTTGTCCATTGAAAAAAATGTTACAATATTGGAACTAAATAAATATTTTTCCGCAGTTTTCAGTAGATATAATATAAGTAAAAATATTTTAATGATTGAGAATAAATATAAAAACATGTATGCGAGAAACGAAATCTGAAAAATGAAAGCTTCTAAGTTCGTAATTAAGGATGAATCATGTCATCTGAGATAATAAAGAGGGTACAATAGCGAACGATGTTCATATTGCTTTTGCGCGATATGGCAGCTGCGACCACGAAGAAAAAACTCGATACGATATCATGAATGATAATCTTGTTACAAGGTCAGTTATCTCATTACGTGCAGGTAGCTGGTGTCTCTATACATATATGTCTATAATTGTAGCAAAATAAATAAGGAGCGAGGCTTTAGAATGAAATATGTCCGCCATATGCACTTTTGCACATAATATAAATACATAGTTAGCAACTCTGTTGCCAAGCAAATAATTTTCGCCTTCATTCATTTTTGCGATAAATCCGTTTAGCTAAAGGCCAACGACCGAACGTGGCACAGCATTAACGGCTACACTTTTATAAGTGCATCTGAATCCTAAGGTCTGTAATTTTCAAGCTTTCAAAGCAACCAATTCTTCAGTCAATTTTTAACACTTATAATTTAGATTACGTTTCAACTATAAGTTCTTAATTTAAATAAAAGAGTAGAATGTAACAATCACTCTGAGGTATAGATACTAAACAAATTAAAAACAGTTTCCTCACATTACAACAGCACAGCTGTCATCACCAAAAACCAAAATTTATTAAAATGAACGAATACATATATATGTGACCGCGTTTGAGAAATTCTAAAAATCGATTTTTTTTGGTCATAAGGTCCCTTTTTATATATATGGGGCATTCTTTATGAACGGAGCCACCCATCTCTCCATTTTTGGTTTTGTCAAAAAAATATTTATTATATGTCAAATGAAAGCTAAGAATGTCAGCTTTTTAATGCCGAGTGGGATTTTTATAATTTTTGAATGGCGGAGACAGTATGGCGGATTAAATACAAAAAAGTAAAAATTAACATTGTATTTCTATTCAGAAATACAAGATAGACCTAATAAAAAAACTTATTTTAATGCTCAAACATTGTTTAGGTTGAGTACTTTCGAAATTCGAGGTGTTTCTCAAAAATAAAGATGGCGGATCCAATATGGCGACTGAAAAATTGGAAAATTCTTTCGATTCGCTTGAAACTTGTTACTCGGGGGTTTTTGGGGTCACTGATAAAGAATTTGAGGTTAGTTTATCAAAATTCAAAATGGCGGATCTAATATGGCGGAAGAAAAATTGAAAAAGTGTTTAGATTCCCTGGGAATTTATTACTCAGGGGGTTTTGGGGTCGCCGATTACGAATATGATATTAGTTTTTAAAAATTTTTAATGGCGGATCCAATATGGCGGACGAGAAATTTAAAAACTGTTTAGATTCGCTGGGAATTTATTACTCAGGGGTTTTTGGGGTCGACGATTACGAATATGATATTAGTTTTTAAAAATTTTTAATGGCGGATCCAACATGGCGTACGAGAAATTTAAAAAGTGTTTAGATTCGCTGGGAATTTATTACTCAGGGGGTTTTGGGGTCGCCGATTACGAATATGATATTAGTTTTTAAAAATTTTTAATGGCGGATTCAATATGGTAGACTACAAGTTTTAAACTATTGGATTTGTCGAAATTTTGGTAATTATAAACGTTTTTGAGTTTTCTAATAAAAGATCTCTTCAAGAGATTTATATTTTTTTATTCCGGAAATATTCTGCCTTTGGAATCATTTGAGAATCTTTTTATTAACAATTTACCTTGAGGCAACACTACAAATGCATGGCTTTTTTGAATCTCAGGAATTGGTGGAGCTGCGTTGAATCTGGCTTTCAAAAATCTTTTATTTTTATCATGTGTTACTTTACTGTAAAAAAGGACGGTGATTGTGGAAAATTTATTTTTTCCCCAGTTATAAAGTGCAGTAGCGGTAAGAATAGCCTCTGTCGGTTTAGCCAAAAGACTTGCACGTGCTGCTTCTCGTTTGAAGACTGCACCTACTCCGTCACAAGCGTTTTTTCCATGCGCTGTAGCATGGCAATTCCATTCAGCGGCAATATTAAAATCTTTTTCGTGATGCATCAAATTGCTGATTTGGTAGCGATTTTTAAAGTGTTGTTTCGCACCATCACTAAAATAAATAATTTTCACGACATTTTTTACTTGTTTTTTTATTTCTGGCAACAATAATTGTTGGATGGTGTAAACCGCTGCTGTATCGTGGGCAGTGCTATCTGACAGAAAGACTAAATTTCTATGCTTTAATTCTGAATTCTCCATATAATAATATACAACAGTAAATACAGTGCATTGGTCGTTAAAAAAGTGGAAGGCTTGCGATGCGTCCTGAACTACATATTTGTAGTTTTCAGAGAAATCTAACGTTACAAGCACTTCACCATCTTTTAGGTTTCTCTTTTTATACTCAAAATATTGTGCTTGTTGTTTCGATAGAAAAGAATGGGGTTTCAAAATTATTAATCTCTCGCTAAGTTGTTGAACGAATTCTTCTGAGCTGAGAATTTGTTTTTGTAAAAACGATCTGTCGGTTGATGTCCATGTGCTAAAAGATACATTAAAAACATTATTATCATATAGCTGATTAAGTATTCTATTAGAAAGTTCGGAAACATCTGGACACTTTGGGCATTCATTTAAATGACAACTTGCGCCTCCTGCTTTACATGTAATTTGTTGCAAACAATCTTTATAATCTAATATTGGATTTTCCGTGTTTTGAGTAATTCCTTTTACATTAATGGCGTCTAGCATAAGTTCACAATTTTGATGCGTCGTACATACACAAACGCAATGTGTCCCAGCAGCACCTGCAAGTATGCAGTGTTTCGGTCGTAGTAAAGCAAATTTGCTAAAACTTAAAGTCAAATCCTTATTCTCTTCATTGTATTTTGCAAACAACCCTTTTAGATCGAAAAGAAGTAAACGTTTTTGCATCAGTCTTCGTGTACCATCAACTTTAACTGAGATCACATCTTTTACACCTGGCATAATTCTACTGTTATCATCACAGTTATAAAATTCTATAACTTTTTCAGTGATATTTGTCGGCAATGGATTTCCAGTTTTTTCTTTAGGACTCGCTAATACGCCTTCTGACTGTCGTAATTCTTTAGCTTTTTTTGCTAGTTTTCTAGAACATTTGAATTCTTTAGCAATTTGTCTTATGCTCCAAGTAGCAGGATGAATTGTCAAAATCGATAATCTTTCTGGATCATTTATGTCTAAATTCGAAAACTTTTCTTTTAATACATCGAACATGCCTTCTAATTCTATTTCCCTTTGCGACTTACTTTGATGATTTTCATCAGTACTAACAGTACTTGAAGATGTAGTACTGTTATCAAATGAAGCATTTCTTAAAGGCTCAGATTTATCAGAATCTTTGGTTTTTTTATTATTCATTGAATCATTTACAGTAGCAGAATCATTCAAACTTTCATTAACTTCAGAGTCAATTATTTTTCCAGTGATAGCAGCATCACTATCGCGTTTGCTACCTATTAATCTACAACTGGAACAAATTTTTAAATTCAGAGGCCACTCAGGGTATTTTCTAATCATTTTTTCAGAGACGACTCTTAACTCTTTTCCAATGTGCCCATTTAATCCATAAGGATTAAAACATCGATCAGTGCGTATTTTAGGCATAGTTAAAAAACTGAAAGAAATAATGAAATGCTATCTTATCTGTAATAGAAACACGCAAAATCTTTAAAACCACAAAACAAAAAACAGTAATTATAATAGTAAACTCACAAAATAACTCTTAAATATAAGAAAACGAAAAATTGGAATAATAATTGCTAACTTACAAACTAATTCTTGAAACGAACAAAACAAATAAATAATATTGCTAAATAATACTTGAATGTCAAAAGAAATTTATATTTCTTGGCAAAATTGACAATAACTATTATCACAAAATGCAAATTTTACTACCGGTGATATATATTCCTGGTCAATGAAAAGAAAGACGATCTTATGTCAAAAAAAAATAATTGCCCATCTCAAAAACAAATGCTTGTGATGTGCAACTATTTTTGTTTGACATAAGATTGTCATTTTTTTATTTTCTGGGAATATATATCACTGTTTGGCAAATTTCGACTTTTTCATAATAATTATTGACAATTAATTTTGACAAGAAATACAAATTCCTTTTGGCATTAAAGTATTTTTTAGCAATTCCACTTTTTTTGTTTTTTTTGTTTTTAAGAGTTGGTTTTAAGTTAACAATTATTATTCCACTTTTTTGTTATATTTTATTTAAAAGTTATTTTGAAAGTTTGACATTATAATACTAATTTTTTTATTCTTTGTTTTTAAGATTTTGTAAGGTAAGTCGCAGAGGGAAATAATTTACTTCTTTGCAATTTAAAAGGGTTATTTGCCGAGTTATTTGCTAAATACAGTCAAGAGAATATGGTTTTCAAATTTTCTTTATTACGACCGAAGCACTGCATACTTGCAGGTGCTGCTAGGAAATATTACGTTTGTGTATGTACGACGCATCAAAATTGTAACTTTGTGTTAGATGCCATTAATATAAAAGAACTCGCTCAAAAGACGGAAAATCCAATAGCAGATTATAAACATTGTTTGCAACAAATTACAAGTAAAAGAGAAGATGTAAATTATAATTTATATTTATACCCAAAACGTTTCCAGATATTTCAGAACTTTCAAAACTGTTAAAAACACTGTTGAAAATTTGACTCCAACTTTCCATTACAAAAATTAAAATGGTGTTATTGCAATCTCGCAAAGCGTGATGAATGCTTGCATTTGATTGATTTAAAATTTTTAGTGAATCTAATCAAATGAAAGTATTCACACTTTTTGAGATTGAAGGAATACCATTTTTAATCTTTCGGTGTAAACTTGGAGCCCGATTTTAAACAGTGTAATGGATCCACAATTTAAAATTAAACAAAAACTAATATTAATTTCGTAATCAGCGCCCCCAATAACCCCCAAGTAACAAATTCCCAGCGAATCTAAACACTTTTTAAATTTCTCGTCTGCCATATTGGATCCGCCATTAAAAATTTTTAAAAACTAATATCATATTCGTAATCGGCGACCCCAAAAACCCCTGAGTAATAAATTCCCAGCGAATCTAAACACTTTTTAAATTTCTCGTCCGCCATGTTGGATCCGCCATTAAAAATTTTTAAAAACTAATATCATATTCGTAATCGGCGACCCCAAAAACCCCTGAGTAATAAATTCCCAGCGAATCTAAACAGTTTTTAAATTTCTCGTCCGCCATATTGGATCCGCCATTAAAAATTTTTAAAAACTAATATCATATTCGTAATCGGCGACCCCAAAAACCCCTGAGTAATAAATTCCCAGCGAATCTAAACACTTTTTAAATTTCTCGTCCGCCATGTTGGATCCGCCATTAAAAATTTTTAAAAACTAATATCATATTCGTAATCGGCGACCCCAAAAACCCCTGAGTAATAAATTCCCAGCGAATCTAAACAGTTTTTAAATTTCTCGTCCGCCATATTGGATCCGCCATTAAAAATTTTTAAAAACTAATATCATATTTGTAATCGGAGACCCCAAAAACCCCTGAGTAATAAATTTCCAGGGAATCTAATCACTTTTTCAATTTTTTCTTCCGCCATATTGGATCCGCCATTTTGAATTTTGATAAACTAACCTCAAATTCTTTATCAGTGACCCCAAAAACCCCCGAGTAACAAGTTTCAAGCGAATCAAAAGAATTTTCCAATTTTTCAGTCGCCATATTGGATCCGCCATCTTTATTTTTGAAAAACACCTCGAATTTCGAAAGTACTCAACCTAAACAATGTTTGAGCATTAAAATAAGTTTTTTTATTAGGTCTATCTTGTATTTCTGAATAGAAATACAATGTTAATTTTTACTTTTTTGTATTTAATCCGCCATACTGTCTCCGCCATTCAAAAATTATAAAAATCCCACTCGGCATTAAAAAGCTGACATTCTTAGCTTTCATTTGACATATAATAAATATTTTTTTGACGAAACCAAAAATGGAGAGATGGGTGGCTCCGTTCATAAAGAATGCCCCATATATATTTTTATATATTTTATATATATATATATATATATATTTTTTTTATATATATATATATATATAACTTTCTTTGAATAGGATGTTTTGTTAATTTTTAACGTGAGCGTCGAAAAAAACTTGAAAATATGAATCCTTGCGAAGTGTGAGTAAATATTTTTTCAATTCACTAATTATGTGAAGCGGTCGAGAGTGCACTTGGCACTGGGCTAAAAGCATCGTCTAGACAAGTAATAGAAAAGGATAGAGAGAAACAAGAGTTGAAGCAGAAGAGACAAGTTGAAATTTGTCTGATATGGAAACAAAGTTTTGCCTCCAGTAACTTATTATTACGGCTTTCCTCACACTAATGTCATAGACAAATTTCTAAATATATATGCATATAAAGTACATACACTGTAAAAACAAAGTCTTAAAGTATACTTACAGCTCAAACGTATTTTTTCTTAAATTCAACTCATGTTTGGGCTTAAAATAAAAATAATAGACAATTATAGGTCTTAAAATCAATTTTCTAATCCGAAATTTAGTCAATATTTGGAATAATTTAAGTTGTTTGTTAGTTTATTTTCAGCTGTTTCTTTCTCCTCCGAAAAAAATTTCACGAGATATTTTCAACTACATCCCCTCAATAGAGTAGAAAGTAATATCAGGGTTGCCACGCAACCTGGAAACCTGGAAAACCTGTAAATATCCGGGAATTTTATAAACCTTGAAAAAACCTGGAAAAGTCAAGGAATTCTGATTGGAATCCTGGAAAATTATTGTTTTCTAAAGTTATTGTGCTTATTCTTGAAATCTAATTTTTCTTTAATTTAATTTTAAAAGAGTTGCCTTTACAATTTTTCTTCACAATAATTTAATTATTTTCATAAATAATCAAGCAATTATTTTCATGAATAATAAAAAAATTTATAGATTTACAATTATTTTCATAAATAATAAAACTCATCACAAAATTTCAATTATTTTTAATACAATTTTAATGGAATTTCTCGAAAAATGTATAATTATTCTTAAATATTATATTAAAATTCATCAAAGAAATTCAATTATTTTCAAAATCCTTCCTATAATTTATTTATTAGAATATAACGATACCTCAGTGTGATACAATCCTATCTTCTGGTAATACTTTAAACTGTCCCATCTCGAGGTGATGTTTTGTATCGTGCTATATCTTTAATTTGACAGATTGTGGTGTGAATAAAAAAAAATAAATTACGGTACTTAAAATATTGATTACATTCAAAACAATAATTTTTTTATATTTTAAGAGATACTTTTTATCATAATATATAAAAATTTAGTGTAAATTAATAAAATTTAACCACTTAAATGCATTTAGAAAACAGCTAATACATTAACCCCACTTTTTGACAGCACGATACAAAGTATCACCTGAAGATAGGACTGTATTACACTGAAGTATCGATAAGTATTATTGTCAATACATTTTTAATTAAATTTCTTGAAAAAATTAAATTATTTTCAAAAATTTTAATGAAATTCTTTTAAACCATTCAATTTTTTTTCCAAATAATTTTAATAAAATTCTTCGTAGACATTTCATTAATTTCTATAATATTTATCAAAATTCAATTATTTTTAATATCTACTATTTCAATAAAATTTCACAAAAGAATTCAATTAGGTACCTATTTAAAAAGAAATATTATTAAAAAATTCGTCGAAAGAATTCAATTATTTTCAAAAGTAATAAAATATTCTTCATAGAAATTCAATTAGGGTAAGTCCGGGGGAGATGGCCATAGTTCTTTTAAAGTAGTGTAAAATTGATAAAAAACCTTTTTTTGTCTAAACTTTTATTGATAATTAAACATTGAACACTTAACTTGAAAATAAAGAAACATAAAATAAAATATTTTCATTGCAACAATCTTAAAATTTACATTTTTGAAAAAGTGCATTTGGCAGGTAGGTAAACCTACAAGTACCACTTTCACAAAAAAATTTTTCTTCTATACCAGAATTAAGAACTAATTTAGTGCTAATTTAGTACCATATTTAAAAATTTAGAGCTGCTAAACTTTTTAAAAAAACGTATGGTACTGCCAGCTTGACGTATAGCTACAAGTACCATACCCTAAAAAATAACAATTTTTAAAAAACTTTTCCACAGGAATTTAGAACTAATTTAGTGCTCTAACATAGCATTAAAAAGAATTTTCCAAAAACTACCCTTAATCTCAAAAACTACCTAACGAAAAAAAAAAATTTTCAAAATTTTTTTCATAGAAATTTAGAACTAATTTAGTGCTCTCACATAGAATTAAAAGGAGTATTTTACTAAAACTACCCTTAACCTCAAAAACTACCTAATAAAAATTAAGAAACAAATTAAAAAAAAAATTTCGATAAGATTTTAAAGCTAATAAAGTTTTCAAACTTAGTACTGAAAGATATTTTCCAAAAACTAATTTGAACCTGAGCTAATTTAGTGCTCAAACAATGCACAAGAAAAATTTTCCACAAAACTACCTTTTACCTACTAGAAAATAAAGACAGAATTATTTCTTAAAAATTTTTTCAGAGCAATTTAGAGATAATTTTGTGCTTAAGAATAGAAATTAAAAGTAATTCACAAA
Source organism: Leptopilina syphax (assembly GCA_032872505.1). Classification (NCBI taxonomy): domain Eukaryota; kingdom Metazoa; phylum Arthropoda; class Insecta; order Hymenoptera; family Figitidae; genus Leptopilina; species Leptopilina syphax. Next base: position 54,391,255 of record CM065468.1, read on the forward strand.
AACTACCTTTTATCACAAAAACTATCTACAGAAATTAAAAAGGCACATATTTCCAAAATTCTTTTCATAGGAATTTAGAACTAATTTAGTGCTCTAACATAGCATTAAGAAAAATTTTTCAAAAACTACCCTCAACCTTAAAAACTACCAAACGAAAATACATTAAATAGAAATTTTTAAAAACTATCTAACGAAAATAAAAAGGCTTATTTTTCTCGAAATGTCTATATTTTTTAAAAGTGATAAAATTATTATAAAATATACTATATGTATTTTTCGTTTTTTATATAAAATTAATAATATATATTGTTTTTTATAATCTAAAATTGGATTTACATCAGACATTTTTTAATGTCTTCGCTGTTTTTTACTGGATCTTTTATTATGCGTTGTATATAGCATAATCTAGTTTTTGTAAAACCACCTGCATAATCTATCTCAATAGTTATAAATGGGCCTGAAAATATGTACGATTTTTTAATTCATTGATAAAGTTGTAAATCTTGAATTTCATGACATGAACATTTTTCCAAAACTACCCTTAACCTCAAAAACTACCTAACGAAAATAAAAAAGCATATTTTTCCAAAATTTTTTTCATAGCAATTCAGAACTAATTTAGTGCTCATTTAGTACCATATATAAAAATTTAGAGCTGTTAAACTTCCTAAGGAAACGTATGGTATTACAGGCTTGACGTATAGCTATAAGTACAATACCCTAAAAAATAACAATTTTTAAAAATCTTTTCCACAGGAATTTAGAACTAATTTAGTGCTAATTTAGTACCATATTTAAAAATTTAGAGCTGTTAAACTTTTTAGGAAAACGTATGGTACTACATATGCTTGACGTATAGCTACAAGTACAATACCCTAAAAAATAACAATTTTTAAAAATCTTTTCCACAGGAATTTAGAACTAATTTAGTGCTAATTTAGTACCATATTTAAAAATTTAGAGCTGTTAAACTTTTTAGGAAAACGTATGGTACTACATATGCTTGACGTATAGCTACAAGTACCATAACCTAAAAAATAACAATTTTTAAAAATCTTTTCCACAGGGATTGAGAACTATTTTAGTGCTAATTTAGTACCATATTTAAAAATTTAGAGCTGTTAAACTTTTTAGGAAAACGTATGGTACTACATATGCTTGACGTATAGCTACAAGTACCATAACCTAAAAAATATGAATTTTTAAAAAACTCTTTCACAGGATTTTAGAACTAATTTAGTGCTAATTTAGTACCATATATAAAAATTTAAAGCTGTTAAACTTTTTAGGAAAACGTATGGTACTACATATGCTTGACGTATAGCTACAAGTACCATAGCCTAAAAAATAACAATTTTAAAAAATCTTTTCCACAGGGATTGAGAACTATTTTAGTGCTAATTTAGTACCATATTTAAAAATTTAGAGCTGTTAAACTTTTTAGGAAAACGTATGGTACTACATATGCTTGACGTATAGCTACAAGTACCATAACCTAAAAAAATATAAATTTTTAAAAAACTCTTTCACAGGATTTTAGAACTAATTTAGTGCTAATTTAGTACCATATATAAAAATTTAAAGCTGTTAAACTTTTTAGGAAAACGTATGGTACTACATAGGCTTGACGTATATGGGGAGTTCTACAAACGATGGAATATATGATGTCCAAGATTGTTTTTTACATTAATTTTGAAAAAAATAAAATTACTTTCAATGGAAACTGTAGTGCTTAATGATTACTATTATGCCACAAAACGTTACCCGCTTTCAAAAAATATTTTTGGCAAAAAATAAGCATTCAAGTGCTAAATTCTCAGTTTCCTGGCATGTCCCAATGTGAAAATGAAAGCTAATAAATTATATAAATATTATTTTTAAGCGATTAAATACAAATTTGCACTTGGATAATAATTTCAAATAGTTGTACTTTACAAAGATTAAAATAATTGTTACATTACTTGATATTTTATTTAAAAAATATTATCTTGAATTTTGTTCATCAAATTAATTCTCAGTTTCCTGGCATCATAAAAAACGTTAAAAATATTAAGAATTTTCATTCCGATTAATTCGACATTTTTCACAGTGCTTAGTAAAGGTTAACTAAATATGATATCACTTGCATTTTACTTAATTTGCAGTTCAATTACCTAAAATTTTGTACTTTGTGATCGAAATGGGCATTTGGTCAGACAAATTCTGTTTCCTGGCACGCATTTTTAAAAAAAATATTTTATGTTTTTATACTTTTGTTGTTCTAGGTGTTGTAGAACCTTATTCTCTGTTGACCAGTATTCCAAATTTTGTTATTAAGCCTTGTTTTTTAATTTTTTAGACGAAAAATGACCAAATTCTCAGTTTCCTGGTTCTCAGTTTCCTGGCACTTTCTGACAGAATACACATGTGCTTAAGATGTAAAATTTAAATTTTTATTTTTTTGACTGGCCACTTTTAGGTAACTTTGATAATACTTTTAACTTGAATTTAACCTACTTTTTAAAACCTGAACGTAAAAAAAATATTGTGCCAAAATTTTCTTCATTTTCGTCCTTCGTTTGTAGAACTGCCCATATAGCTGCCAGTACCATACCCTAAATTCTCGTTAAATTTTTAATTATCTTTATAAATAATAAAATTTTTTTCAGAAATTTAATTATTATCTTAAATTGTAATAAAATTCTTGTCAAAATTTCAATAATTTTCAAAAATTTTTAAAAAATTAAGTAAACATTTAGTTATTTTTATAAATAATAAAACTTATCGCATAATTTCAATCATTTCTAATACAATTTTATTGGAATTTTTATTTTTATTGGAAATAAAATAAATGTTGTCGAATAAATTTATAATTAAAGAAATTCGTAAATAAATGTAATAAAACATCTTTTGAGTATGTAATCATTTTTAGAGAGAATGAGAGTATACTTTAGAGTCAGGGAAAAAGTCAAAATTTTGTCTGGAAATCAGGAAAAAGTCAGAGGAAACAAAATTAAATTTTTGCGGCAACCTTAACCCATTTAGTCCCAAATGTCCGTTTTTTTAGTACAAGTTCGAGCTTCCCGTTCTACGAGTTCCGGTTTTAAAAAAAACGGGACAAAGATTTTCTTATTGATTTAAGTGTCCTCTTTCAGAATCTGAAAAAAAAATTTCAATTTCGACTTAATGATAAAAAGTTATAATTGTTTAAACAAAAAAAAGCCGTTTTTTTAGTGTTTTTCTTCTTTAAAAGCAGATTAATTTATTGAAATCGGCTTGGAAAAATCCAGAACATCAAAATATCGCGACCAAAATGTTGGGACTATCAAATAGACATGCTGCCGAAAACAATTTTTTTTAAATTTCAAAATGGCGCCTCAAAAATGGCCGCCAAAATATGCAAATTTTGAAAAATAATTTTAAAAATTTTTTACACTACATTTTTTTTACTTTTATGATTCATTTAAATAAAATAATGCTGCTTCAACAAAAAATATTGTTATTTGATGTTACTTAACAATATTATAAACAATTTTGCAAAACATGAAATTGAATGGTAGAAAAAGATTATTTTTTAATTTTATTATGCTCTCTGGTAATCAAAATGTTGCTTACTTAAGGTTTAAACTTTAATTTAACATTATTTATCAATATTTAAAAATTTTATAAACAATTTTCATAGAAAAATCAATTCAGGTTGGGAAACAAATTTTTATTTTCTTTATTTGTTTGTTTGTCATTAGAATAGATATGTTAAAGACAAACCTTTGTCTGTAATTATTTAAGATTTTTTTACAATGTTATAAACAATTTTTATAAAAAATATATTAATATATATATATAACTTTCTTTTGTCATTAAAAGTGGAAATTAATGTATCTTCCGTTTAAAAAAAATTTGTTAGCAATGTATAAAAATGTTGTAAATATCTATTCTAATCTATTCTAATGACAAACAAACAAATAAAGAAAATAAAAATTTGTTTCCCACCCTGAATTGATTTTTCTATGAAAATTGTTTATAAAAATTGTTTATAACATTTTTAAATATTGATAAATAATGTTAAATTAAAGTTTAAACCTTAAGCAACATTTTGATTACCAGAGAACATAATAAAATTAAAAAATAATCTTTTTCTACCATTCAATTTCATGTTTTGCAAAATTGTTTATAAAAATTGTTTATAACATTTTTAAACATTGCAAAATAATTTTGAATTAAGTTTTTTACTTTTAATATCCATTTTTACCTCCCCCAAAAAAGATAATTGATGAAAATAAATTTTTTGCTTCCACTTTGGCCCATAGTTTTCAAATTGTTTATAAAAATTGTTTATAATATTGTTAAGTAACATCAAATAACAATATTTTTTGTTGAAGCAGCATTATTTTATTTAAATGAATCATAAAAGTAAAAAAAATGTAGTGTAAAAAATTTTTTAAATTATTTTTCAAAATTTGCATATTTTGGCGGCCATTTTTGAGGCGCCATTTTGAAATTTAAAAAAAATTGTTTTCGGCAGCATGTCTATTTGATAGTCCCAACATTTTGGTCGCGATATTTTGATGTTCTGGATTTTTCCAAGCCGATTTCAATAAATTAATCTGCTTTTAAAGAAAAAAAACACTAAAAAAACGGCTTTTTTTGTTTAAACAATTATAACTTTTTATCATTAAGTCGAAATTGAAATTTTTTTTTCAGATTCTGAAAGAGGACACTCAAATCAATAAGAAAACCTTGTCCCGTTTTTTTTTAAAACCGGAACTCGTAGAACGGGAAGCTCGAACTTGTACTAAAAAAACGGACATTTGGGACTAAATGGGTTAAGGTTGCCGCAAAAATTTAATTTTGTTTCCTCTGACTTTGTCCTGATTTCCAGACAAAATTTTGACTTTTTCCCTGACTCTAAAGTATACTCTCATTCTCTCTAAAAATGATTACATACTCAAAAGATGTTTTATTACATTTATTTACGAATTTCTTTAATTATAAATTTATTCGACAACATTTATTTTATTTCCAATAAAAATAAAAATTCCAATAAAATTGTATTAGAAATGATTGAAATTATGCGATAAGTTTTATTATTTATAAAAATAACTAAATGTTTACTTAATTTTTTAAAAATTTTTGAAAATTATTGAAATTTTGACAAGAATTTTATTACAATTTAAGATAATAATTGAATTTCTGAAAAAAATTTTATTATTTATAAAGATAATTAAAAATTTAACGAGAATTTAGGGTATGGTACTGGCAGCTATATACGTCAAGCATATGTAGTACCATACGTTTTCCTAAAAAGTTTAACAGCTTTAAATTTTTATATATGGTACTAAATTAGCACTAAATTAGTTCTAAATTCCTGTGGAAAAGATTTTTAAAAATTGTTATTTGTTAGGGTATGGTACTTGTAGCTATACGTCAAGCATATGTAGTACCATACGTTTTCCTAAAAAGTTTAACAGCTCTAAATTTTTAAATATGGTACTAAATTAGCACTAAAATAGTTCTCAATCCCTGTGGAAAAGATTTTTAAAAATTGTTATTTTTTAGGCTATGGTACTTGTAGCTATACGTCAAGCATATGTAGTACCATACGTTTTCCTAAAAAGTTTAACAGCTTTAAATTTTTATATATGGTACTAAATTAGCACTAAATTAGTTCTAAATTCCTGTGGAAAAGATTTTTAAAAATTGTTATTTGTTAGGGTATGGTACTTGTAGCTATACGTCAAGCATATGTAGTACCATACGTTTTCCTAAAAAGTTTAACAGCTCTAAATTTTTAAATATGGTACTAAATTAGCACTAAAATAGTTCTCAATCCCTGTGGAAAAGATTTTTAAAAATTGTTATTTTTTAGGCTATGGTACTTGTAGCTATACGTCAAGCATATGTAGTACCATACGTTTTCCTAAAAAGTTTAACAGCTCTAAATTTTTAAATATGGTACTAAATTAGCACTAAAATAGTTCTCAATCCCTGTGGAAAAGATTTTTAAAAATTGTTATTTTTTAGGTTATGGTACTTGTAGCTATACGTCAAGCATATGTAGTACCATACGTTTTCCTAAAAAGTTTAACAGCTCTAAATTTTTAAATATGGTACTAAATTAGCACTAAATTAGTTCTAAATTCCTGTGGAAAAGATTTTTAAAAATTGTTATTTTTTAGGGTATTGTACTTATAGCTATACGTCAAGCCTGTAATACCATACGTTTCCTTAGGAAGTTTAACAGCTCTAAATTTTTATATATGGTACTAAATGAGCACTAAATTAGTTCTGAATTGCTATGAAAAAAATTTTGGAAAAATATGCTTTTTTATTTTCGTTAGGTAGTTTTTGAGGTTAAGGGTAGTTTTGGAAAAATGTTCATGTCATGAAATTCAAGATTTACAACTTTATCAATGAATTAAAAAATCGTACATATTTTCAGGCCCATTTATAACTATTGAGATAGATTATGCAGGTGGTTTTACAAAAACTAGATTATGCTATATACAACGCATAATAAAAGATCCAGTAAAAAACAGCGAAGACATTAAAAAATGTCTGATGTAAATCCAATTTTAGATTATAAAAAACAATATATATTATTAATTTTATATAAAAAACGAAAAATACATATAGTATATTTTATAATAATTTTATCACTTTTAAAAAATATAGACATTTCGAGAAAAATAAGCCTTTTTATTTTCGTTAGATAGTTTTTAAAAATTTCTATTTAATGTATTTTCGTTTGGTAGTTTTTAAGGTTGAGGGTAGTTTTTGAAAAATTTTTCTTAATGCTATGTTAGAGCACTAAATTAGTTCTAAATTCCTATGAAAAGAATTTTGGAAATATGTGCCTTTTTAATTTCTGTAGATAGTTTTTGTGATAAAAGGTAGTTTTTGTGAATTACTTTTAATTTCTATTCTTAAGCACAAAATTATCTCTAAATTGCTCTGAAAAAATTTTTAAGAAATAATTCTGTCTTTATTTTCTAGTAGGTAAAAGGTAGTTTTGTGGAAAATTTTTCTTGTGCATTGTTTGAGCACTAAATTAGCTCAGGTTCAAATTAGTTTTTGGAAAATATCTTTCAGTACTAAGTTTGAAAACTTTATTAGCTTTAAAATCTTATCGAAATTTTTTTTTTAATTTGTTTCTTAATTTTTATTAGGTAGTTTTTGAGGTTAAGGGTAGTTTTAGTAAAATACTCCTTTTAATTCTATGTGAGAGCACTAAATTAGTTCTAAATTTCTATGAAAAAAATTTTGAAAATTTTTTTTTTTCGTTAGGTAGTTTTTGAGATTAAGGGTAGTTTTTGGAAAATTCTTTTTAATGCTATGTTAGAGCACTAAATTAGTTCTAAATTCCTGTGGAAAAGTTTTTTAAAAATTGTTATTTTTTAGGGTATGGTACTTGTAGCTATACGTCAAGCTGGCAGTACCATACGTTTTTTTAAAAAGTTTAGCAGCTCTAAATTTTTAAATATGGTACTAAATTAGCACTAAATTAGTTCTTAATTCTGGTATAGAAGAAAAATTTTTTTGTGAAAGTGGTACTTGTAGGTTTACCTACCTGCATTTGGCCATTTCTCTGGAATGTCCGGGTGAGATGGCCACATGTGTTCGGGAGAGATGGCCACTACCTATAATTTTTGGCTTTTATCTTAAATTTAATTTTTAATCGTTCACATCACTTTCCTCTTTTTCTGGTCGCATTTTGAAAATTTTTCATGGGGTTCAGAGCAGTTTTCATGTAGCCACAAGTGTCAAATTCTGCATTGAATTCAATCTTCAATTAATGTCGTTCGGTTGTAACTTTTAGCACAACCTACAAATAAATCTCCATCTCTGGTGTCAATTAGATCAATTATTTTGTTCTCAGACATTTTTAATTTGCTTTTCTTTAATATTTCTCAAGTATCTAACATTAACATAAAAAAATTTTAAATAAAAGTCATTAATGGCCATCTTACCCAAAAATTCATGATAAAAGTAAACATCAAAATATTAAATAAATAAAATAATTTTTCCTTTCATTTTTCGTTTATTTCGTAGCGTGGGTTATACACTACTCAATAAAACTTAAATTTAAAAATTATGTTAACAAATAACAATATAGCAACAAGAAATCTGAAGTTTTCAAATTATTTTGGACCCATGCAAAAAAAATAAACAAGGATTACACTTACAGCTTCATTATTTTTCATCAAATTATTGTTTAGATTTATTATTAATCACAAAAGGTTGAAGAATAACCCATAAAAAGTGATATTTCCTTACAAATTCTGTAAAATATTCGAACTGGCCATCTCTCCCATATGGCCATCTCCCCCGGACTTCCCCTATGCTCAAAAGTTGAAAAAAATTATCGTCAAAATTTCAATTATCTTTATAAATATTAAAATTTTACTCCAAAATTCAATTATTTTCAAAAATTTTAATGAAATTCTTCAAATTCAATTTTTTTTCAAAACTTCTCCTCCAGTCAATGATTTTCAATATCTACTATTTCAATAAAATTTTCCAAAAGAAATAAATTATTTTAAAAAATTTTGATAAACTTCTTCGCAATAATTCTATTATTTTCAAAAATATTAAATTTATGTTTACAAAACATTCAATTATTTTTATAAATATGTAATACAATTTTTTACAGGGATTCAATTATTATTGTCATAAATAATAAAACATTGCAGAATTTCAATTATTTTTTATACAATTTCAATCGAATTCCTCGAAAAAAGTAATTATTCTTAAAATTTCATTAAAATTCGTCAAAAGAATTCAATTATTTAAAAATTTCTCAATAAAATTCTTTATCAAAATTAAATTTTGAGAAACATTAAATTATTCAATAAATTATTTATTTATGTATTAAAAATAATAAGGTGTTTAAAAAGAAATATTATTTAAAAATTTGTCTCAAGAATTCAATTATTTTCAATTATTTTCGGCAATTAGACGAATTACATTAGTATCCGGGTAGCTCCATGTCCCCTACTTCTTCGATTTTGTTGAAACTTCGAAATTTTGAAGTGGAATACATGCCAGTAAAAAGCCCAAAATCGATTTCGAAAAATTTTGGATTTTATTTGTTGTTTTATTTGTTTTATTATATTTATTTGTATGTTTTATTTTTTTAATATTTAATATTTAATTTATTGTATATTATAAATATTATACTAAAAATACAATTTATAAATAAATAAAATAAACTGTTCAATATTGTAGAATATATTACAAGTATTATTATTATATTATAAGTTTCAATCATCGAAAATATTTAAGAAATATTTTAATGTTTATGTTTATTTTGACAATTCTTTTACATAAATAGAGATGGATTTAAACCTAATTGACAGAAAATAGAACGACATTATTATTATCATTATTATTGTTTTTAATTAATTTTTTATAGGACGTTTATGCACTGCAAATGGATGCTAATGTAATTCGTCTAATTGCCGAATCTTCATCGGGCAATAAGCTTACTGCCTAGGCAAATAGAAAAATCTGAACGATTTCGTCGTGTATTCGTCTAATTGCCGGCAGTAAGCTTATTGCCTAGGAATTAGGCTTAATGCCGGATTCTTCTAGTTGCCTACGACATATACATATATATATATTTTTATTTATTTTATTTATTTTTATTATTTAATTTGTTTTTTTTTATTTATTTTTTTAAATTTAAATTTAAATTTTATTTTTAATAAATTAAAATTAAAATTTAAAAATTTTTTTTCTAAATTTAAAAACAATTTTTTTTTTTTATAATAATTGAATTGTCGTAGAATTTTCTAATAATAATTGATTCAAATATGAATTTCAGTTTAAACTTTAGATAGTAATTGAGTTTTGAAAAGGTTTCAAATTATAATCTTTGAATGTTTGAATTTTTCATACTTTTAACTTAAAATTGTGTAGATTTAATTTTTTTTGTAAAAGTTGAATTGAATTTTTTTGAAGTTATTTGAAGTTTTTAGTTTCTAATATATATTTGATTGAAGAATTTCCGAATAATCGATGAAATTTCGAATGGTAAACAAAAGGATTTGAAAATGTTGAAAGAAATTTTTCAGAAATTATTATTAATTATTATTAATTAATATTATTAATTTAAACTTTATAAAGAAGAATTTTAGTTAAAAATTCTGGAAAACAATAATTGAATTAAAATAATGAAAGTAATTTTAAATAAGTTACAGTAACAATATTCTTATAATATAAAATAATGATTTTATCAGTCGGTCATTTTTAATTATTTATAAAACATGAAGACATCGATTGCTCCGAGTCGAAGACTCGGAGTGATCGATTTCTTTATGTTTCATAACAATTTTTTATAAGTTGTTTAATTTCAAAAAGGATAGAATTAAAATTTCTTTTTAAAAGAGTTTTCATTTATAGACAAAAGTGGTTGAATATAAATTTAAATACATATAGTAACAAGCGCACTCTTATAACTCAATGAATGTTCTAGTGTGTTATAATTATTATTTATAAACAGTTTTATGTAGAGGATAAAAACGATAATTCTAATTGGGCTAAGTTTTATTATTTGTATACTGATTGAAAAAAGATGTGCGTTTATATTGTATTAGTAATTTAGTAATACAGTTTTGCATGTGCGGTTTCGACGCAATGTACTTTATTGCTCAGCTCGCGATGCGAATTGCTAAATTTTGTTTTCTTCTTTTGTAAGACATGACTTTACCGAACGACAGATTGGCTTAAGCATCCTGTTTAGAAACCCCCTGGGATAACGAGCCGTTTCCTGCGCAAGAAATTTTCTCTCGCATTAAGAGAACAAAATATTCATTACATCATCCTCATCTTCTTCAGTGATATTTCGGATATCTATAAATTACACTTAAGAGTGTGAAATACTGTTTACAGTGTGTAGTAATAATTTATATACACACAAAGGCCAAAAACAAGTCATGGGGCTCTCAACAATAAGTAATTTGCAAAATATACTTTTCGTTATTTCTATATGTTATTTTTACAACATAAACAATGTTTTTACCCTCCTCTGCACAAAAATTCTTGTTTAAAATTTCAAACAAGGCAAAGTTGAACGTACAGAATTTGAGAGTCTTCCAAAATCGAATCTCTAAACATTTTGGCAAACTTCCAACTTGGATCCAGTTTTAAAATCTATTTATCAAAAATAGAAATATTACGCTTCTGTGGAATGAGTAGTATCCAAAATTTATGAATTACATATGAATTATTTCAAAACACGGCAAAGTTTTAAAAAAATTATTACCACAAAGTTGTATAAATATAAAATTCTTTCATTTGTGATACTTAGTTAACACAAAAACCTATGTTATTTAATAATTTAATTTTTGCCTAACTATTTGCTTCAAAGCCCTATATTTATAAATATAAGACGATGAGAATTCGACGCTTTTTGTATATTAAAACGAAATTGGTAAAATAATTTTTCTCCACGGTATGAAAGACCGTGCATGATGGATCATTTCAATTTATTTATGAGACGGGTCACTCCTCACTAAAGTTAATGTATTTGATGTACTATAAGTTTGTCAGCTAAGCTTTCATTCATTATTTTAAAAAATATGACAGAAAAATTAATTTTGATACTTGAAAGTAACTTTTTAGTTTTCATTTTTTTAATAAAAAAGACGACGACGACTGCAGCTAATTTTCAAAAGCAGTTGATGCATTTCTTCTTGTGAATTTTCATAAAGGGTGTGGACTGATAATTAAAATTAATGAAACGAAGCCAAATTGCAAAGGCAGGAAGGTTCCTAAGATTGTCCTGGAACCCAGAGGTCAACATCGGTTGTTGCCCTGTCTGAGTTGTTGGTTGGCCGTGTGCCTGGTTGTCTGGTTCTCTCGTCAGATAGAATTGCCGAGACGATACCGAGTTGTGTATTTACGTAGCTCGGTCACTTTTTTTCTGAATGGATTGTAAGGCCCTACTTTATAACTTTTTTCGAGGTCCCAAGCAACAACTACAAAAATTGAAGGAGTTAAACTGTACAGATAACCCCAAAAGTTTACGTGTTCATTCGTCGCTGACCAGTCTTAATGGAATCAACATTTTTCCTTTTTTCCTTTCTATCCGAAGAAAAATAATATTTTTTTTCAATTCCTTTAAATGCACTAAGCCGCAGTAGAGCACTTTAAGACTGTCATATCAGTGAAATGACGGTACTGTATCAGTATTTATTGCCAGGGTTCGAACCAGTGAAAGTATTTAAAAATAAGGACATTATGGACCAAAAATGAAAAATTACGGACCAATGACAAAAATATAACCAGTCCGAGTCAAATAAGAGAACATTTTACTTGAAACTACAAATTAAATTTTTCGTAACTATAAAACATGAAGAAAAGGATATAACTCTGAGTCTTCGACTCGAAGTTATCCATTTCTTCATGTTTCATAATAATTAAAGATGGCCCAGTGATAAAGTCATTATCATAAGAATATTGTTCTTTTTCAAAATTATTTTCATCATTTCAATTCAATTATTATTTTCAAGAATTTTTAACTAAAATTCTTCTTTCAATCAATTATTTTTAATAATTTTCAAAAAAGTTCTTTGACAATTTTTTGATCCATTTGTTTACAATATTCAATTTTACGAAATTTCAAATATTCCTAAATTCTTTATATATTAGAAAATAAAAAGTTTAAATAATATAAAAAAAATCCAATTAAACATTTTCAAAAAAATAAAGTTCAAAATTCAATTATTTCTTAAAATTTGCACGCTGCGTATTGCTTTTGATAATTCAATTTTTATCTAAATTTTTACTGAAACTCATTTAAACCAATTTTTATTAGAAAATTTATTGAATTCTTATCAAGAACTATATTAAAAGTTTTGAAAATAATAGAATTTTTGCGAAAAATTTAAGGAAAATTTTTGAAAATAATTGAATTCTTGCTAAAAATTTTGTTATTTTTCAAAATAATTTAATTTTTGCGAAGAATTTAACTAAAAATTTGTTTAAATAATTGAATTTTTTGGTAAATTTTATATTAAAATAGTAGATATTAAATTGAGGGAAACATTTGAAAATAATTGAAATTTTGCCAAGAATTTTATTAAAATTTTTGAAAATAATTGAATTTCTGCGAAGAATTTTGATTTTTACAATATGATAATTGAATTCTTGCCCAGAATTGTATTACATTTTTCAATAACCCGTGTGGAAAAAGCCACGTTCGAGCCCCACAGCTCCGGGGCCCCCGTCGGGGGCCCTCGTGGAAGATCCATGAGGAGAAATCCACGAGGGCACCAGCAGGGGCCCCGTTCTTTGCCCTTACGGTTGCCCTGCTCAAAAATTTATCTAAGTTTAAAAAAAAAAATTTTTGTTGAAAAACTTTAGTTCAGAATGCATTAAATTACGTTTCAAAGCACCTGAAATAAACATTAAGTGACATTTTTCCAGAAATCCTATCACAAAGTTATGGAAATTTACGAGGGCACCAGCAGGGCCCCTGCTCTTAGCCATTATGAATGCCCTGCTCAACAATTTTTCTAAGTCCAAACGAAAAATTTTTTTTACAACAAAAAATTATTGTTTACTATCATTTTAAACAATGAAAAACACGTTTTTAACAAATATTTAATGTTACTTTTTTTGAAAATATTAAACTTACCTAAGGGCAAATCCATGAGGGCCCACGCGAGGGCCCTCATGGATTGCCCACATGATTAACTAGAAAAAATTTCTAAGTCCAAAAAAAAAATTTTTTTTTCATCAACAAATTAATGTTTATAATGATTTTAAACTATGAAAAACGCGTTTTTAACACAAATGTTTTGACATTTTTTTTTTTTTTTGAAATTATAAAAATATTAATTTATGAATATTTATGGTCTATTATTATATTATTGATATTGTTATTATTATTATTAAACTATTTAATTATTTGTCATGGTGTATTAGTGTTAATAAATAATTTATTGAATCATCAAAAGCAAGTCAGCAAGTCACCTACATTAAAGCAATAATTTTCAAGTAGGTCCCGTAGCATAGTGGTAAGAGTGTTGTCTGGTAGTCAGTAGGTCGCAGGCTCAATTCCCACGTGCGTCAGATTTTTTTTTTTTTTTTGGTCACGATTTAATTAAAAAAAGTAAAAATTGTTAAATAAGAATGTTATTTATGAATAATTGGACTAATTTGTTATTAATAAATAATTAATTTATTAATTTAATTGAAAATAAAGTTGAGGGCATTTTATGAAATCCACGAGGGCACCGCGTGGAAAATCCATATGGAATCCATGAGGATTTTCCTCGAGGGCACCCATGAGGGAAAGCATGTCACGCCTTCGAGGGCTCCGCGTGGATTGCCCCTGCGGATTCCACATGGCAAGAGGGCAATCCACGAGGGCCCCGCCGGGGGCCCTCACCATTTTTCTGCACGGGAATAGTTGAATATTTTCGAAGGAAATTATGAAAAGTTTAAAAAATAATTGAATTTCTTCAAAGAATTTTGTAAAAGAAATTTTAAACAATTTAATTCCTACTAAAAATTATGTTCTTTATGCAAATAATTGAATTCTTATGAAAAATTTTGTTATTTTTAAAAATAATTGAATTCTTGTGAAGAACTTTATTAAAAAGTTTTGAAAATAACAAAAGTTTTGCGAAGAATTTTATGATAATTTTTGAAAATAATTAAATTTCTGCAATAATTTGTAACTTCTCTAAAATTAAATTTTTGGAGTGTTTTTTTTAACTAAAATTCTTCTATGAATCCATTGTTTTAAATAATTTTTGTAAAAGTTCTTTGAGAATTTTCAAATCCATTTATTTTACAATTCAATTTTACAAAATTTCAATTATTCGGGTATTCTTCAATTAAATATATATATTTTGAATTTTTAGAAATACTTAAAAGTATATATGAAACCTTTTCAAATTTTCAAGTATTTCTAAAAATTCACGCTATAATGCTTTTAATATTCAAATTATTATCTAAAATTTTTAATGAAATTCATTTTTATATAAAGAATTTTAGTATTTACGAAAATAATTGAATATTGTTGCGAAAAAATTTATAAAAAATTTGTAAATAATTGAATTCCTGCGAAATTTTTATTATTTTATAAAAATAATTGAATGTTAGCGTAGAATTTTATCAAATTTTTCTTAAATAATTGAATTCTTTTGGAAAATTTTGTTAAAATAATAAATAATAAAAATCATTGAATTGAGGAAAATTTTTGAAAAAATTGAAATTTTGCCAAGAATTGTAAATTAAATTTTTTGAAAATAATTGAATTTCGGAGAATTTTAATATTTCTAAAGATAATTGAAATTTTGGCGAGAATTTTTTGAAAATTTTTAAACGTAATTGAATTTCTGCGAAGAATTTTATTAGTTTTGGAGATAATTGAATTTCGGCAATCATTTGTAATTTCTTTAAAATTTTCCAAATTATATCGTACCTACAATTTACAAACTTTTTCGTCGTTTTTCAATTAAATTGCGGACCCTTTTTTAAAAAAAACTGCGACTTTTACGGAGCCCTGTATTGTTGAACTAAACAACTAATTATATAATTATAATATTATAATTGCGCGTATTATAGTGGTTAGCGTTATAGAGTTTAGTGTGCGTTCAGTCTAGGGTTCATGCCCCTTATAAATAATTTATTTTGTATATATGCGATTATTTTGTAACTGGTGTGTATTAATGAACAAAAACCTTGATAAAATATCAAGTTACATTTAAATTAATTAATTAAATGTTGCTAGAACAGCATTACTAATTAAATATGGGAGCATCTTCCATATATTATTAAAGTGCCTTGTATTTTAAATACATTACCTTCTCCATAACTATGGTTCACCCAACCATATTTTCTGATTTTCATTCATAGTAAAAAATAACACCAAAATGAATTATTTTAACCTTTTGTGATGTTAACTTAATCTGCAACAGTGCAACGAAGATACCTCACAATGTACTGTAAAGTTATTCACATGATCTGAAGAATGGGACCTTAGAAGGAAAAAATCGATTTTCGAATTATTGTGGTTTCAGGTTAATTGAAGGTTCTTCTTTCATTACCTGAACTCAGAAAACATTGTCTGTAACTGTAAACTGTAAACTTTTTCTGTAATTATAACTTAAAGATCAGCTGTTTGTCGAGACATTTAATTCTCTTTCTCCATGACGTACATACTACTACCCTCACGCATACTGAAATTCGAGTTGTTTTATCTAATCAGATTTACATTTTGAAATCTTCATCAGTCAATGCTCTTCACGTATACACAAGCTTTGTGTGTATAGTCCGGTTCGGACCTAGGTCCCCGGTGCATGGTAGGCGATGGCTACTTCCCCTCCGTCCCACTCTCCGATTATGGAATCAGATCATTTCTCATTACTCCGAAAATAACACGATGTTTACGAAATTAGCTTCTGGCTATGTAAACTCAATTCCGCTAAATTTTCAATCTAATTTCAAATTAATTGCCTGTTATGACCAAATAAATTTAATGAAAAATAATTGAGAACTTGAAGGATTAAACGAATGGGAAATTCCCATTAAAGAGCATTCTACAAAAATGAGAACCTCAAGTATTGATAAATTTTCCATTTCACATCACTGGTTTAAATATATACGCAAAGAGAAAAATAATGCTTTGGATAGTACATTATCCAAATCGTTAGTTATAGAGATAACCTCGGGTATAACTTTTTGATGCTTTCAACAAATTAAGGAACAAAATTATTAACAAAAAGTTTTTATAACATTTTTTTATTGTCCAAGTTTATTGAATTAAAAAAAATCGATTTTGAAAAGAATTTTTTTAAATCTTTTTTTATGTTAATTGTCACCAGTTTTTTGCGTCATGCGGTGAAACCTTTTATAAATTAAACTGAAATATTTCATAAGAATCAAATCAAAAGTTAGCTATATATACTTTAGTAAAAGTAACAATCGAGTTCCCTCGAAAGATTCACTTATACAATAAAAACGAATTTTTTTCATTGAATTTTTGTTTTTTTCATTAAAGCGACTTTGTATAGGAAATCACAGAATCGTCATTGTAAAGCCTTTACATATATATTTTACAATAAATAAAAAAAACCGCTGCCAAGTTGTATGTTTCTGCAATTCTCTTTGTATTCATATTTCATGAATACTTTTTGCTTCCTCATATAGAAATATGTAATAATAATTGAAATAAAAGAATTACTTTTCATAAACGGGTTAAAAATGATTAAATCTTGATCCAAAAAATGTATTTTATATATATTCTATAAGATGGTTAGAATTGAATAGATTAATAATTACACAACAATATCAATTTCTCACTTAAGCTTCTTTTAATTTTATGTGTCAACAGCACAGCTTTCCTAATACAGAAACCTGCTTTTTCTGCAAAATATTTTCGAAAAAGTCTTATTTTCAAAATTAAAATTTTAAAAGTTTAATATCCCCGGTTAATATGGAAGAAAAATGTTCAATAAGAGCTCGAAAGATGCATTTGAAAAAACTCTACAAAACTAAGGAAAAACATTTATAGGTGTGTCCTAACTTTTTTTTAAGTTATGGCCAAAAAACGTTATTTTGCAAAATTAAAAATACAAAAAAATATAATATTAGTAAACACACTCACACATCCGGACATTTTTTGGACTTCTGAGGTCAAATTACATCGAAATATGTCAAAAAAAAACTACAATCGAAAATTTTGCCAGTACAATCTCATAAATTTTCATAAATTATTATATGAATTTCTATAAATTACTGTAAATATCGATTTATAAATTTTTTATTGCATTTTAATAAATTAAGATATAAAACAATTTCTATATAATTTTCCAAAATTAGTTTCTTAATTTTACTTTTATATTATTATTATAAATTTCCTCCATTAGTTTTTTGATTCTTTAATTTTTTTGTATTATTATTATAATCTACCTCGTAATTTTCATAAATTACCATAAATAACTACATAAATTACCTGCAAATAAACGGCGTAGAGGCGCTCATTGCTACCTCACTGGTATTATTCCTTGCAACCGCGCGCAGCAGCACTTATAGCAAAAAGTAGCTTTCAAACTAGAAAAAGTAGTAAAAAGTAGCTATATTTAAATTTTATTTTCCTCACTTTTTCCTAATTTACATAAAATTTTTTTTCCTTACAAAAATAATTTAATTCTTGAAAAGAATTTAATAAAAATTTTCAATTAAATGATTCCTTTCCACTAATTTCATGCAAATTCTAATTGAAATAATTGAATTTTGCAAAGAATTTTATTAAAATGCCTCAAAATAATTGAATATTCGGGAATCATTTTGTTATTTATCTTTTATAATTGAATTAATTCGAAGAATTATTTATGTAAATAATTGAATTCTTGGGAAGAATTTTATTAAAAGCTAAAAGAATAATTGAATTATTTCAAATAAATGTAATTAAAATTCTATTTAAAATAACTGATTTCTTTCGAACAATTTTATTAAAATTTTCAAAAATAATTAAATTCCTGAAAACAACAATTTTATTATTTACCAGAAAATAATTGAATTATTGCCGAAAATTTTATTAAAATGTTTAAAAAGAATTGAATTTCTGTGAAAAATTTTGTTATTTTGGAAAATAATTATTGAATTCTTCATAAGAATTTTATAAACAGTGTTTTATAATTAATTTTTTCCAAATATAATAAATATTATGAAAATTTTATTACAAATAATTGAATTCTTGTGGAAAACTTTAATTGTGAAAGTAATTGAATTCTTTTGCGAAATTTTATGAAATTACAAGATTTATTTTGATACTGTGATTCACGGTGAAGAAAATAAGCCTAAATTGATTAAAAAATATTAAATACTATTTAAAAAAGTTACAAGAGTTTTTCTAAGTTAAACTTTAACTGCTGTTTTCTCGAAAACTTGCTTTCGCACGTAAGGTCCCTTTTCATTGTCCAGGTCACATATTATTTCTTTATTAAAATCATTTTCTCGTTAAATTGTCGTAAATAGGAAGAATCCAAGTCAGTGTACCTCTGTTTATTATTTTCACAAAATCCCAACCCAAAATATTCTTTTCTTTTAAATGAGAAGTAATTTACGAAACTAAATGACCACATGACCTTAATAAAGTATGTATTAATTAATAAGATTAGTTTATCAATTATAAAATTTATGTAAAAGCCACTTTAGATCATTTTAAATTTCGGTACATATTTAGATTTCAGATTCTTAATCTGAAATAACCTTCAAGTATTCATTAAATAGTTATTTTATTATTCACTAAATGAAATAAATAAGGAGCGAAATATAAAACTTAATTATAAAAAATGAAGATCTGTAATAAGATACTAAAAACGTAAGTGGAATAAGAGCACGAAATGAAGCAACTTGAAAAATGCTCGAAAAATACATGCTGGAACGAAATTCTTGTATTTCCAAGGAATACTTCTAAAATCCTAGATTTATTTTTTGTTGTAAAATTTATTCGCTAGGAAGACAAAGTTTATCTCCATCTGAAGTGACTAAATCACTGACAATGAGTTGACTCAGTTAAATATCCAATTACCAGAAATCACACAATCTTTTCTAGAAACTAACTTAAGTAGTGTATACTTTCTAAAGTTGGATGATGGTAAAGTGAAAAACACAGATTATTTATATTCTTGAAATTTCATAAGCACGAGGCCTTTGTTTTTATTAATATCTCTGTACAAAAACAGTCGAAAAAATTATAGATTTTCTTTCGTTAAAGATTCAATTTTTTCGAGCTCACGGCATATATACAAGCGGTAAATCATAATAGAATATCATTTAACCTAAATACTAAACATAATTATACATTGATACATAATAGATATCATAATTATAGCATTATTATAGTAATAGTAATCTACGAGAGTCTAGGGATTTCTGTATTTTCTTGTACGTGTACGTGTAGTTTGTAAGTGATTTGTACAAATTGGAAAAAAACAGCTTTTCGTAAAAAAATTGCCAAAGAAACAAAATCCATTTTTAACGAAAAGAAAGGCACGTCAACGTGTTTTCCTTTTCATCAAAAATGGAATTCTTTTACAATTCTTTTCCGAACATCTTTCTCTTTTAAAAATGCACATTTCATGTGTTTTGCTTTATCCGTCAAGTGAAAATTCTTCAGTTGCCCGAAAGGTTGGACAAATGACAGCTGACAAATTTCCAGTTCATTTGTTTTCATGTGTCGTGTCAACCGCTCTAAACGGATTTATACAGAATTCGTCGAGACGCATCTCGTTTGCCAATAACGTACAAATCAGTGGTGTAAAGTTTTCAACACAGAGAATTGTTTCATTCGCATATTTCACTTCTATAGTCTCAGACTTGGTTACTCTACAGTCAAATCTAATGATAATTACAAGCAAAGTAATGTCACGGGGGATAATCATTTGCGACCATTTCGAAATTCAAATCAAACAATTCTCTTTGTTTCACGATCTCTCGCTGACTACGCCTTTCATCTTGAACTCAACATCCTCCACAACTTCATTAACAAAAATAATTTATTCACAATACTTTTTCTCTCATATAAATATTCTCTTCTAACATTTTTTTCATGTTAAAAACTCGAATTCTCTCTCAAAATAATTGCACATCGTATAAATATACGAATTTCGAGAGATTAATTTGAGTAAATGTTGGAAAATTTCGTCATATAGTTTCGGATAATAATTTTTCTTTATTTCTGTACAATTGGAATAATTAATTTATAATTAATTAATTTAATAAAATTACAATTTGCGTTGATAAAGTGTTTAAAGGGAATGAAAATTTCAAGATGAAAGCACGATCACTATATTTTTCTTTCCCCATTCTTTCGCCCTTCCTCTCATCATCGCATCTACTGTCACTCGTGAAATTATCTCTCTCACTCGCTCTATTTTTCTGCCTTCCCTCGATATAATGACGGATTTATAATAATTTTTTTCTCAAACCTCGAAAAGCAGAAAGTATTTCACCGGCTTTGTTTCATCGTTTCTCCGCGCCTGAGTTCCTATCTCACTCGTAATTTTTTTTTTTATTTTTCTGTTACTTCACAACACACGCATTCTTCCGCGATGATCCCGGGGTCGAAGAGGAAGAATAATTCTTTTTTCCCTCGCAAAAGAAAGCAAAGAAAAACCTTTTCAAGTTTCTTTGATGAAAGCTTTTCAAGTTCGATAAAAATTCCTTTTTGGAAATTTGAAAAAGGAATTTTTATCGAACTTGAAAAGCTTTCATCAAGATTGGAAAAAATCAAGAAAGTAGAAAAAATTTAAAGGCCTCATTGCCGATTTCAAATAAAACCGAGTCTTGCCTATGTGACAAAGACTTTGTTTTTCATTCAAGTCTTAAATTTCTTTTCAAATTAGAGGTTAGTCTTCGCTTTTTTTTGTTTCAACAGTTTCCTTTCATTCCCGTCCTCGCGGCCATTCGTCCAAAAGTCACTCGGCCTTATATTCGTAACGCGCTCGCACTTTTCGAAACTTGTCACATTTATTATTTTTTTTTTTATTTTTTTTTATATCATTTATCTTGATTTTGTCTCGATTTATTTAAAAAAATACTGAATTAACCAAGCTAAAATCACAGACTTGCTGGTCTTCATTCTACCAGCGGGTTTGTACAAATTCTTCCTGAAAGGACTCTATGCATTATGTTACAACGTGTTTTTTTTATAAGTATGTATATATAATGTATATATATT
Organism: Leptopilina syphax; assembly: GCA_032872505.1. NCBI lineage: Eukaryota > Metazoa > Arthropoda > Insecta > Hymenoptera > Figitidae > Leptopilina > Leptopilina syphax. The sequence continues at coordinate 54,412,934 of CM065468.1, forward strand.
TATAATAATTACAATTCGTTCAAGAAATCCATATGCTCGCATTTATCGCTTTATGTAACATATATATGTATAATCAGCAAATTATTAATACGCCTGGTGTGTTTTTTTGTGGTCGTGCGTCAGTGTGTAAACTGAAAATAATTAAAAAATTGCTTTTAAATTAATAAGCAATCATTCCTTTTGACCTCGATGCTTCTCTAAAATAACTTTAGAGAAGCATCGAAGAGAAAAGAAATGCATTTTCTTGAAATTATAAAAACATTTCATCTGCGCTTTACAATAATTTTTTTGTGCGCTCGCTGTGCTCGAAATTGATCACAAAAGAAAAGAAAGTAAAAAAAACAATACAAATAAACCTGAAGCGACGAACGGCACCGACTTTCAATTGTTAACGTTGAGATTTTTTGATGACGAACTTAACATTGATGATGGATTTGTAAAGAAAACTTGTTCCTTTCAATCGTTCATCATTAATCTTAAGAACATCGATCAACACCATGAGATTTTCGTTTCGTTCAATCTTTTTTCTTCGTTATAATAGCGAGTGTCTCTGTCACAGGCGACACTGCAAAAATCTTTCATTCTCGTTGTCAACGTTTTTCGTAAATAAAAACCCATAGCGAAAATCGTCCCCGAGTGCACGGTCTCACCAAATATTTCTTCCATTTTTTTTTTTTTTTTTGAAATTCAGATTCAAAAGCAAAAATATTCAATTTTGTTTGTAAAAATACAAAAAAAATAATTTTGTACTTTTAAGTAATTTCGTCGTACTGAGGACGGTATTAATTAAACCTGAGACAGGAGCAAAAAATAAAATGCACGGCGCAATTATCGTTCTGTGTATGCGCGCAGAGTTGCAATTTTATACGCGAAACGCAAAAAAAATACATGGAAATTTTTTGCGTTTCGCGTTTTATATTTTTTATTCGCTATGTAAATACAACATAATGCTGGTCCTACATATACGAAACGCGCACGTATCGCGTAGACGCGTTACGCGCGCGTATACTCAACGCGCAGGCGCAGATCGTTAACAAACTCAAAAAGGAGAAAAGAAATTTCTTTTCATCTTTCTCCCCTCTTCTTCCATTGCTCATGCGCAATGCATTTTTTCGACACTTCTGTCTGGTGTTCACTGAAAAATGGAGAGTTTACAAACAAAAGAGAAAGCATTCGCTGGGAGTATTGATTTTCGGTGCACCGTGCGCCCGTGGCAACCAAATGAAACGTACTTCCGAATATAAATATATATACCTTCACATACATGCATATATGTATGCGTGTGAACAAATACGTGCACCGAACACGATAGCAGGATTGAGATCACATTTTATATTTTATTTATTTCATTTATTTTATTTATCCTCTCAATAATCAGGTGATGATCGACCTTACGTCGCAGAAGCGAGGGATAAAGTCAAGATCGTCGGAAAGTGGTGGAAAAAATCAATTGTGTGGTTGCCATCGTGTTGAGAGACACGTATGCACCCGCGTCTGGACATTAGGTTGTCGCATACGGAAATGACTTCTGTCTGATTCACATTGGAAAACGAATGCCTAAAATTTATTATTTTCTTTGCATTTCAGAAAAAATTCTCTCTCAATTGAAATTAGTGAATCGTCAGTTGTTTATTAATTCCTTGCTTCACTATCACTTTTACTTCACAAAGGCAGTTTTTCTTTTCCAATTTAAATATTATTCTGAAATAGTAATTTTCAAATAAGTGCGTCTTCACTAAATTTCAATCTAAAAAGTTTTTCAAATTTTGAGAAACTAATGAAATTCAATATTAAGCATTTGTTTTCTTTTGTTTATTTACCTTTCTTTGCATTTGCACATAAACATTCATGTCACTCACTCATTTTGCTCTCATTTTCTCCGTATTCTTATTATAATCACAGACGTGGTTTTACTAATTGCTACGTACAAGAGCCTTTTTTTTGTTCTTCGACGTCGAGCGCGATAAGTTTCTTTCTTTCTTTTTCTTTTTCTCACTTTCATACTTCCCTAATATAGAATCTGCAAAACTTCCGATTTTCTAAATCGAGAAAACATTTTGTCTTATTGCCCTTTTACAGTCAGACGTGACTCATAAAAATCTTATTGAATGAGAGAAAGGACAATTTTTATATACAAATTAGAAGAAAAAAAAAGAATATCAATAATAAAAATATTAATATTAAAAAAAAACAATTAGACAAAAATTAGTTTCTTTATCTTTAAATTTCGTTTTGAATTTCAGTATCTATTTTGTTTAGAAAATGTTGAAAAAAATTGCCCTTCATTTTGTTTCTCGCTTTGTTTAAATCTCATGAGTAGACATTTTATTGCAGAAAGGCGATAATGTAGAATCTCGAAACATAAAAATGTGCTTTGACTAGCTCTATATTTGCAAATAATCGCAAGGAAACGATATATAATTGGATATTAATTATCACTAAATTCTGAGACAATCGAAAGTCTTGTAAAGCGTTATTTTTTTATCACAATCTTTGTCCAAACTCTCATGCACTCGGACAATTTATTCAATTGCCTTTAATTAATGAAACTAAAGTTGCCTATGTCGTTGAAATTAAATAAAAAAAATTATTTTTCACTCATTTTTGTCTGAATTGAAAATTTGCTCTTTAAATTTAGTAAAAATGTTTACTAATTTGAATTAGTCACTGACTTTTTGCTTCTGAATAAATTAGTAAATTAATTTAAAAGCAAAAAGTCAGTCACTAATTCAAATTAGTAAACATTTTTACTAATTAAAATTTAGTGTTTAATGTAATAGAAATAATTTCTTTTTACAGAAAATTATTTGCTTCTTATTGAAGAAAAAAAATTCTTTTTGCATCGACAAAAACGTTGGTAACTTTACTTTCATTTTAATTACATTGATACTCTCTCTCTCTATATATATTTATATATAGAAACATAAAGACAAATAAGTAAATACCAACGAGCTTTGTTTTTCATTATCGATTTCTCTTTTCTAGTATTGTAAATATTCATCGAGAAAAAGTTGACACAGCTAGATATATAAATAAATATAATTATTTATTTATTTACATAAAGAGACAGAGAGAGGAAGCGATTGTCTACCTTCGTTAAAAAAAATTAGTCTCATTGTTTACACTGATTATTGAAAAAAAGAGACAAAGATATTTAATATTTAAAAAATGATAGATGACAGGTTATTGAAGATAAAATGCAATCTTTGAATAATCAACACGAAAAGAGATAATCAGTGTATAGTAACGAAGCTCGTGTGCATTTGTGAAAATTACCAAAGCGTTCTGGTTCACCGTTTTCGAGGCTCCTGATTGAAAACCTCGTAAAGATTAAATATTAAACTATTCCCAAAAATCTGATGAATATTCTTAATTTGGAATATTCCATTTTTAATTCAGGTTTCGAATCAAATATCCTAAAATTGATCGTAAAGAAAACTGAAGAAAATTTTTTAAAAAAGTAATCTTACCTCTGTAAAAAAATAGAAATGAAACCTTGTTTCCTGGAAGGTTTTAAATGATAAATAAATTTTGTTATTGCAAGACAAAAACAACTTGTTGCACAGAAAAAATAAACACTAATATTTACACAATTGATTGAATATTTATAAATATACTCATTTCACAAAAAAAGGCTTTTGCGAACTTCGTAACACTAAGAGACATTTTTCACAAAATTGGTATTCATTGTTTAATTGATTGAAAACCTTTTCGCAAATTCACTGATTCACACAACAATCATTTTTTTTTCTCAAGTACACTGCAGATTTATTTCATGTAAAATCATATATTCTCTCTTTCATACACACAGATTAGCAACATTTCACTCTCTCCCTACTTATTTTGCCCAATTACTCTCCCTTCGCGAAGAAAATCACAGTTGTTTCAAAAGGATATAATATACACAATTTCCGGCGATAAGCGCGCACGCACGTAGTATTGCTATCAGTAGTGCTAGTGCTAGTGCGTGCACACATACGGCACTTACAATATACAACGTTCATATATATATGTACATATAAACGCGCATAGGTCAATTACACACGTAAATATATCGAAGCAGTCGATTCCTGTGGGTCTGAGTGTAAAATCCCACCGAGCGACGATGTTCCTTTTCTCTAGACAAAAATACCTCCCCGGGGGAAGGCACCTTTGGAAATCCTCGAAAGATGATGACGAATAACTGGAACGGTGTATTAAGCAGCACGAAGAGGAAGGATCGTGAGAAGGCAGGTAGGACAACGATAGACACACACTGTCTTCTCCCTTTGTGTACATTAAATTTTCGTTTCTTGGTCTTCGGGGGAAAAATAAATGTTGGGATGCTGAGATCATAAAGAAGTTCCTAGGCCGAGCTGCAAGCTCGTCTTCTCCGGGAGTTCCGCGCTCGAGTCAACAAGAGCGAGGAGGGGAAGAAGACGTTGTTGTTGTTGTTGTTGGCAAATGATTAGCGACGAGATCGCACGGCTGAGGAGATGGATGGCGAGAAGGGGATCCTGTTGGGGATCGTTACACGATCTGAGCGAAGATCGGGACGGAAACTGGAGTGCGTTTCCGCCGCGGTGCTTCGGAATGGAGTTGTTCAACTGGACACAAATGCCGCGATTTGCTCGCTAAACTGAGGATACTCGAGGAGCAGCGAGTCCTTGCAGCTCTCGAATTGCTGCTGCTGTGGGTGGTGGTGTTGGATGTGCTCCTGGAACTGCTGACTCTGCTGCGGGCTGTCTTCCTGCTCGACGACGGCCGTCTTCTCGTAGAGGACGCAGATGGAGCCGTTCTCGCCGATTCTGTAGGACACTTCGGCGGGATCGATCCACATGGTGAACTCCGTCGGGAAGAGGCTGTGGAGCACGGTGGGCACGAGGCCGACGTTGGCGCCCGCCTGGGCGATCACCGGGTCCATCTTGCCGTTGATCCTGATGCAGCGGTAGCCCGAGCCGCGGTTGGGTCTGTCGGGGAACCAGTGGTCCCTGTACCGTCTCTTGAGCACCTCCGTCAACGACGTCTTGAACAGCTCGAGCTGCCGCTCCGTCACCTGGCCCGTCTGCATGCGCAGCAGGTCCACGAGAAAGTCTGCTGCTGAAACGATTTCCAGCCTCATTGTCACTGGTTCGTGATGGAAAACAGGATGAAGTGTTTCTGCCTCTTCTACATACAACCCAGTTCCACTTGTCAGTGACGGTCCTCTCATCCGCCACCTCTCGAGACACGCACTTCACACTTCCCTCGAATTTCGAAACTCAAAAACTCTTCTCTCTATCGTTTCACACACGACAAAATGGCGTCGTCGTCGTCACCTCGCAGCGATAGACTCGACCAGCGCGACGTCTCCACTCCAGCGGCCCAGCCAACTTTTTTTGCCCTCGGTCTCGACGTTTCTCCAACCAAAACTTTCTCGACACTTGTCACTTTTTCCTCTCTCGCGAATCCTAATCAATATTTTTCAACTATCGCGTTTTCAAGCCTCGTTCACTACTGAAATTACCAACTGGAAACATTAAGTCCAAGCCGATTTTCTTAACGCGACACTGTAAGACACTCCAAACTCGCGAGAACCGCACCCTCCGACAGGCGATGACTTTCTAATGGTAGCAGACCTCGGTTTCGATGGGGAAGCTTCGCCTCTTTGTTCACGCTCGGCGAGGTGGGGTGGCATCACTCGCAGCCAATGGAAGCGCCCAGCTGACGGTCATGTGACTGTAACGATGCGTCACAGCCACTGCGCAGTGTTAGTGTATGCCGCAGCTGCGTCCCGATTACAAGTATCAAGCCCTCGGGCCATAGCGTTTCCCAGGCAGTGGCGCTCAACCCGGGGATCGCTGCGCTGTGTGTTCGTTGATAGCACACAACAGAGGAAAAAAACAACACGCGTCACGCCACCGAGGACAACGCTCGACTGACTGTCGAGTACTTCGGGGGGAGGGAGAATCGACTGGTCTTAGCTCAAAATTACACATGACGACAGTCAATTCAGCACTTTTCTTTCAAGAACCATTATTATTTTTATTAAATTTTCATCATTTTAAATATAAAAAAATTTACGATGTCAATGTTCAAGCAACTGAACTGTATTAGAGGGTTTTTATTAGAATCATAATTTACGGTTTGAAAGCTAAATTTTAATTTTAATTGAAAAAAAATTTAATTTTAATTCTTTTAAAATCACTACGCAAACAATTTTATAAAATTAACAAGTAATTAATAGTATAAAAGTGATTAACAAAGAGATTATGAACAAAAAATCATTTCACGATTGTTGTACGTGACAAGTTTCATCGACACTGTACGATAAACAATCAAGCTTTGTTAAAAAATATACAAGAAATAAAATTCGAACACCGCTAATGCATTTGATGTACAAACATAAACGTAAAAGAAATATAATATGTGACGCTCCACGGTGAAAGAAGCTCCCAAATAACATTAGGCACAGTTTTCTGTGTACACAAAGACTGAGACTAATGTTTTTTGGGAGATACATAGGTCCCTTTCTAACTGTGATGCGTCACATATGATGCCTAATATTGAAAGCAATAAGTAGAGAAACAGATTTTTTGAAAATTTTAATATTTCTTTTTATGTTTGTATATCAAATGAATTTCATATTGGTGTGCGGAACCTGCGATTCAGTGCGAGTGCAACTTGAATTTATCTGATTTTTTTAAATTTCTTATATAAACTTGTAATGATTATCAATCTTAATTTTTTAACTATATATACTTTCCTCAATCAAACTTTCTTTTTTAAAATTTTTACAAATGCTTTGGCAACACTGTATACTATATTAAAAATACACTACTATATATAATATGCAGGCTTCGCACTCATCTATTAAAACCTACTATTTACCACTTTTTTTAAGTTATGCTAATATTATTTGAGTACTTTTTTAGACTTCAGCCACTAAAAGCTACTATTTCTGTTTTTTTTTTTTTTTTTTTGACAATTTCCACTACTTTAAATTTGCTAACACTAGAAATCAAAAAACTATAATCAAATTCTTTAAAACGATTCAATTATTATAAAAAAATATTAGAAATTAAATTATTTTCAATATCTAGTTTTTTCATAAATTTTCGTAAAAGAAATGAATTATTTGAAAAAAAAATTGATTAATCTCTTATAAAGAATTCAATTTATTATTTTCAAAAATAACAAAATTTCACAAAAGAATTCAATTATTTAAAAAAAAATTTATAAAATTCAATTATTTTCATAAATAATAAAATTTCCACCTGAATTCAATTAATCTAGAATAGTATTTACAAATAAAAAAATTTCAAAATTTCACATTAATTCAATTACTTTCAATAATAATAATATCATTTTTCATGGAAATTCAATTATTAAAAATTTTTTTTTTTTATCGTAAAAATTCAATTATTGTTATAAATAATACAACTCATCTAAAAATTTCAATTATTTATAATACTATTTTAAATTAATATTTAAAACTCTAATATTTCGGTTATATTTGTAAAAATTGAACATGTGTCGTTATTGGACGATACATTTTGTACTTAAGTTTATGTTCCGTGAGGGACATTAGTCTCCCAAGTGTCTTTGTGTATTTGATATAACTTTATGAAGTTGTCGGCGAAAAATTTCTGCTTATCTGACACCCAGTTTTTGGGTTAATGTAATTTCAGTAGTTTTAAAAAACTCTTTTTTAATTATTAAAATTAAATAAATTATTATGAAACCTATTTTCCTTCAAAATAGATGTACTGAGCTATATAAGATAATTTTTCCAAAAGATAATACCCTATTTCAGCTTGGAGAACACACTTAAAAATCCCCGGTGTTGCACACCCAGTGTGCGGTTTAAGGATGGATTCGGCAGTGTGCGGTTTAAGGGTTAATCGAAAAATTCTATTATTTCCACAAAAACAGTTTTTCAAAAAATTCAATTATTTAAAATTAAATTTTTATAATATTCATTATATTTCGAAAATATTAATTATTTAAAACAATGTTTATAAAATTCTTATGAAGTATTAAATTATTTTCAAAAATAACATTTTTCACAGAAATTCAATTCTTTTTGAACATTGTAATAAAATTTTCTGCAATAATTCAATTATTTTCTCATAAATAATAAAATTGTTTCCAGGAATTTAATTATTTTTGAAAATTTTAATAAAATTCTTAGCAACTATTCAATTATTTTCATAAATAATCAAATTCATCGCAAGATTTCAATTATTTTTAATTCAATTTTACAGGAATTGCTCAAAAAATTTAATTATTCTTAAAAATTTGATTTCAAGTCCTTGAAAAAATAAATTATTAAAAAAAAATTTTTTTTTAATTTTTTGGAAGAATTTAATTATTTACAAAAATATTAGAATTTTTCACAGGAATTCAATTATTTTCAAATATTTTTTAAAAAATGTTCAAAAGAAATCAATTATTTTAAATACAATTTTAATTAGTTTTAAAAAAAATTCAATTATTATTCTTTTAGATTAATTTAATAAAGTTCTGCCTAAGAATTCAATTTATTTACATAAATAATTCCTAGAAAGAATTCAATTATGGCGATAAATAATAAAATTAATCCCGAAAATTCAATTATTTGAAACATTTTAAATAAAATTCTTTGCAAAATTCAATTGTTTTCATAAATAACAATATTCAATTATTTTTAAAAATAATAAATTTCTTCTTGGAAATTCAATTATTATATACAAAATTCTAATAAAATCTATTTGTAAAATTGAAAAATTTGTTCCAACGAAAGATTAATTATACTTCTGGAAAATTTTTTCAATTCAATTGCTTTTCAATATCTACAATTTTCAACAAATTTTCAAATAGAATTTGTATAATTAATTAAAAAATTGTTGTAAAAATATTCGTATGAATTCAATTATTTTTATGAATAATAAAAGTTTTTGAGGAATTCAATTATTTAAATTATAATTTGCATAAAATTAGTCGAAAGAAATCAATTATTTAAAAATGTTTATAAAGTATTCTTCGCAATTTAAATTATTTTAAGAAGTGTCTAAAACGAGTTTTTTTTTATCGTCAAGTTTAATTTTTCGATAGCTACTTTTTTACTACTTTTTTTAGTTTGATAGCTACTTTTTGCTACTTTTTCATATTAATTATGGAGTGCGAAGTCTGAGTATGCTATAATGTATTTAAAATGTACATAAACATTAAATAATTCAAATAAATTTAGAAAAATAAATAAAGATAGTTAATATATTGAATAGAATACATATAGAGAGAAATTAAAAAAGAATAAAATAAATAATAGTATAATAATGTTAAAAATTGTCATTAGGAAGCGTTCACAAATTATGTGACGCAATTTTTTGAGATTTTTAACCCCCCTCCCCTCCTCCTGTCATGCAATTCCACATGTGAAAAATACATTGTGTCACGTTTAATAAAGACCCCCCCCCCCACCTCCAAAAACGTGATATCATTTGTGAATGTTTCCTTATGAAAGAGAAAATATAATACCATGCAACTAAAACTTTTGTTAAAAAATTTTCTTTCAGAAATCGAAATTATATACAAGTTTCTCTATATATATATTTCTAAAAAAAGGTAATAAAAACCTTAAAAAAATTATGAATAAAAAATGGAAAATATTGAAAATTTTGCATATTTATTGTTTCCCAATCACAATTTTGGTTACGAAATTCTAAATTTCTTTAACAAAAAATATTTGAATCACACACCGAAAAAAAATTTTTTCAATAAATTTTAGAGAATTCCTCTTCTATTGCAGCATTTTTTCCTTTTACACATGAACACTATAGTTTTCCTTTTTAATTGAGAGGATTTTCTTCTTTCTAGTATAAATTTGCTTAAATTTTAGAGAAATAATTTTAATCAAAGAAGAAAGATTAAAATTCGTCTTTTAGTTAAAAAACTTTCAAATATAAACAAAAAAGCCTCTTTTTTGTATTGATGAATATATTCGTATATTGAAACTAAAATTTAAAAATAATTATTAAGCGAATTTCCTTCTCACTTTGAGATTTTATTTTTTTCGTTGAATAAATATTTTTCAGAGTAAAATTATTAATATTAATGATAAATAGTGAAATAACAATAGTTTCAATCATTTTATTACTTGATTAATAAAATAATATTAGAGCTGTGCAAAATAATTCGAACCGAACTGTTTGAATTTTTTCGCTTAGTTCGAATGTCGAAAAACCGACATTCGAACTAGCCTAGTTTTCGACATTCGACATTTCGGCGCCCCAAAACCGAACAAAACTCGGTTCGGTTCGAATTTTTCACAGCTCTAAAAAATATAACAATAAAAAAAAAAAAAAATAAATAAATAAAATAAATAAAAATAAATAAAAAAATAAAATAAAAAAAAAAAAAAATAAAAAAAAAATAAAAAAAAAAAAAAAAAAAAAAAAATAAAAAAAAAAATAAAAAAAAAAATAAAAAATAAAAAAATAATAAAAAATAATAATAATAATAAAAATAAATAAATAAATAAATAAATAAATAAATAAATAATAATAATAAAAAATAAAATAAAATAAATAAAAATAAATAAAATATAACAAAATTATATATTTAATATTGACAAAATTAAAATAATTAGTAATAATAATATAATAATTAATGAATATTAACGTAGAATTCCAAGAAATGAGTTCTGATCTTATATGGGTGATTAATTTGAATTGTCAATGTAAAAGAATATAGCTTATGAACTCTATGACTTTGTTCGACTGAGTTGAATAGTCAGTTACTCGTAAGCACTTGCATTTTAATTTAATTTATTTTTCAAACTGAGCAATGCCTCTTAATGACCTCTATTTATATTGTGTATGCTTATTATTTTGGCAAAAAAGAATTTTTAGTTTTAATGTCTATTCTGTTTAGTTAAATATTGTAATATGTGAAATATGTTTCGATACACGACCTGATCAATTAGTCATCAAAGTTTACAAATAATGTACTATGCGTTCTGTACCCAGAATCGAAACGATTAATATATAATTATCATTTCTCGACTGTTTACCTTTTTATAGGGCATTGATTTAAAGCAGTTTATCTACCTATAGTAGAGCAGCACCAGGGAAAACTAAATAGTATCCATCAGGTTCTCCTTGCAGTTTCTAAACACTGCGGCATGGCAGCGGAGAAATGCCTGTCTCTGATATAGGTGAGATTTACAAACGCCTCAAGTCAGCTGCATACATTAGGTACATTCCCAGTAATAATAGATAAAAGTTCTATGACTACCCTTATATCTGTATATAGATTCAGGCTCGAATACAAAGGAAGGGTCCGACCCTCGTCTGAAACTCTGTCGGTCGATTCTGTCACGTTTTCCACCACGAGTTGCGCAATTCCCTACAAGAATTCATTTTAAAAAAAATTTTTTTTTTTTTTTTTTGCTTATTGTTAAACGAGTCTATCATTTTTTAGTTTTCCAAAAACCTATTAAACCCAATGAATGTTGAAAAAATTAGATTTAATATCCCGTGTTTATGAATCTTTTCCTAGTTATAAATATAAAACCATGAATCCTTCAAAAGGATAATGACAAATTTCTTTACATTCAATTTTATTTCATACCTTTTTACTCATTAAATATATATAATATTTCAACATTTACAGAGTATATTTATGTAACTTTAAGCATGAAAAATTTATATAAAATCATAAAACTGTACATAAACATTGAATTTATACGTTCTATTCGAAATAATTATTTTCTTGGAAATTTTATATTTATCGTTAAATTAAAGTTTTTGACTATTTATTCTATGAAAATGTATATATAACTATGGTTGTGGATTTGTACTTGTTTTGGCACTTTAAATATAATTATACCGACCATTTTGCTCCAAGTAATAATTAAATATACACTTTTGATTTTAACGTATACGTGCTTATCCTAAAGTTACTTGAGTGCTTTCACATTTTGCTTGAGTCTTTCATATACCTAACAGTAAAAATACAATACAACCCACATATGATAATAGCTGCTTTATAGATCTTTTTCTCTAGGTTGAATTATGCTATACGCCTACGCTGGAAAATACAACAAATCTATATATATATATATATATATATATATGGCTATATCATATTGATTAACTTGACTGCAATCTTTGCGGAATCTTTAGTTGTGAAGCTCACGAAGCTTTAAAGTATAGGTATAATTATTTAAATTTCCACTGCTTTTCAATGTTTAGTCAAATTTTGCGTTAAACTTTGCCATTACTAGAACAGATTTAAACCGTTTTTATCTTCATATTTTTAGGTTATAAAACAAAAATAAATTGAGCATACAAAAAATACTTTCATAAAATTATTTTTTTTTAAGTATAAACAGAAGAAAGAAACTTAAATGGTTTACTATATGTCTACATCTGAGTATGTGAAATTTCACAAATTAAAAGTTATAAGTTGCCCTCTCGTTCAATAAGTATACACATACATTATAATAAATAAATTTTTCACTTATTTTGAGTGAAATTTCACTTATTATAATAATGTATATGCACTTATTAAACTAGAAAGCGATACTTACAGACATCGCACTCGATAATTAATTTTAAAAAAGTAGCAAAAAGTATCTTTCAAACTAAAAAAAGTAGTAAAAGAGTAACTATTGAAAAATTAAACTTGACGACCAAAAAACTCGTTTTAGACACTTGACAATAAAACTGACAAAAATCTCATTTCATATTTTTTATTTTCCTGGCTTTTTCCCAATTTTCATCAAAAATATTTACTTCTTTCTTATCCTACGCTAATAAACTGGATTCCGGCAACGAATTTTATTCTTCATGAAAGAATTTAAATATTTATAAAAATAATTTATTTCATGCGGAGAATTTTATAAAATTTCTTAAATAATTCATTCTTTCGACTAATTTCATGCAAATTCTAATTTAAATAATTAATTTCCTGAGAAATTTTTATTATTCATGAAAATAATTGAATTCTTACGAAGATTTTTACAAAAAATTTTTTGAATACTTGAGTTCTGTTTGGAAATTTTATGAAAGTATTTAAAAATCATTGAATTGTGGAAAGTTTTTAAAAATAATTAAATTTTACAACAAAGAATTCTATTAAAATTTCTGAGAATAAATTGAATGTCTGTGTGTCATTTTATTAAATTTTTTTGAAAATAATTGAACTTCTAAAAAGCATTTTATTATTTATGAAAATAATTGAATTTTTGCGAACGATTTTATTAGAATTCTCTAAAATAATTGAATTTACAAGAGAAAATTTATTACTTTCAAAATAATTGAATTTTCGGGAATAATTTTATTATTTATCGCCATAATTGAATTCTTTTCAGGAATGATTTATGTAAATAATTGAATTCTTGGAAAGAACTTTATTAAAATCTAAAAGAATAATAATTAAATTTTTTTTAAAAAAATTAATTAAAATTGTATTTAAAATAATATTGATTTCTTTGGAACATTTTTTTAAATATTTAAAAATAATTAAATTCCTGTGAAAAATTTTAATATTTTTGTAAATAATTGAATTTGTGTAAACAAATTTTGTTATTTTTGAAAATAATTGAATTCTTCAGAAGAATTCTATAAACATTGTTTTAAATAATTAATTTTGTCGAAATATAATAAATTTTTTGAAAATTTTATTTTAAATAATTGAATTCTTGTCAAAAACTTTATTTGTGAAAATAATTGAATTTTTTGATTAATTAATTTAAAACAGTATTAAAGATAGTTGAATTTCTTCGATGAGTTTTATTATGAAAATAATTGAATTCTAGCGAACGATTTTATTAGAATTTTTTTAAGTAATATTGAATTTCCAAGAAGAAATTTATTACTTTTAAAAATAATTGAATTCTTGTGATGAATATTGTTATTTATGAAAACAAATAAATTTTACAAAGAATTTTATTAAAATGCCTGAAAATAATTAAATTTATCGCCATAATTGAATTCTTTCCAAGAATTATTTATGTAAATAATTGAATTCTTGGGAAGAACTTTATTAAAATCTAAAAAATAATAATTAAATTTTTTTAAAAAAAATTAATTAAAATTGTATTTAAAATAATTGATTTCTTTCGAAAAAATTTTATTAAAATATTTGAAAATAATTGAATTCGTGTCAAAAATTTTAATATTTTTGTAAATAATTGATTTCTTCTAAAGAATTTAAAAAAACATTTTTTTAAATAATTGATTTTTTCCAGGAATTGAAATTAAATTTTTATGAATAATTACAGTTTTTGAGCAATTCCTGTAAAATTGTATCAAAAATAATTGAAATCCTGCCATTGAATTTAATGATGTATTTTTGAAAATAATTGAATAGTTGCAAAGAATTTTATTCAAATTTTCAAAGATAATTAAAGTCATGGGAACAATTTTATTATTTTTGAGAAAATAATTAAATTATTACGAAAAATTTTATTAAATTGTTTAAGAAGAATTGAATTTCTGTGAAAATTTTTGTTATTTTTGAAAATAATTGAATTCTTTATAAGAATTTTATAAAAATATTGTTAAATAATTGATTTTTTTGGAATTTTTTTAAAAATGTTATTCTAAATTAATTGAATTCCTGTGGAAATATAAAATAATAGAATTCTTTTGCGAAATCTTATGAAATTACAAGATATTGAAAATAATTTTGAATATTTTAAAGGTGAAGAAGCTATCAATTTTCCGAATCAATTTTAACAAATAAATTAAATATCTTAAATAAATCTCTATAAGCTCATGGGTTTCATATGGATGTATGTATCGACAGCACAGCTGTCCTAATACAGAAACCTGCTTAATCTGAAAAATATTTTCGAAATTAATTAATAATTAAATTGATAGCTTCTTCACCTTTAATGTATAACTGCCGAATGATAAATTCACTTTCTATAATTTTGAATATTTTTTGAAAATAATTGAATCGTTGAAAAGAATTCGATTATATAATTTTTGAGAATAGTTTTTTGATTTCTAGTATTAGCTAATTTAAAGTAGTGGAAATTCTAAAAGTACCCAAATAGTATAGCATAACGTAAAGAAAAGTATAGTGAATATAGTAGGTTTTAGTAGATGAGTGCGAAGCCTGGATTTATAACTTTTTAATATAAATTATTTACGACTCTGATGTAAATGTGTATGACTATAAGTGCAAAGATACGGTTTTATTATTCTTTTTTTTCGATGTCAGAGGTTGAAGACGAAGTAGTAGAAAAGTGAGTGTTCCGTTATTAACGGTGAGACCTGAATCTGGTGTGGGTGATACTTATTTGTACAGAGTAACGACGCACTCGATATTCTCTTCTACTTCTTCTTGTATATTGAAAGTATACAATATATGAAAACTATCTACCTAAGATACCTCATTTTATTAGTTAATATTAATTAATTTGAATGTTGTGCTTATAGCATAAGGAGAAGTATATACACACTTTCAGAAAATTCGAAGTCATTAAAATAAGTACAATATGCAATACTCTTATTTCAATACCAAATTGGATCAAACTAAGTAAAAAGTGGATTAAAATAGCTTCTGGTAGGGAAATTATTTTATTCTTGCTGTTTTACTTCATGAAATTTCTTAGAAAAAATTGAAACTTGTTTCGCAGTTAATTAAAAAAAATGTTTATTATTATATGATTTATTGAAGCTAGTGGGCAAAAGGAGATAGAGATTTAAAAACTGTTGTTGAAAAGTTTGAAAATATTGAATGTTTTGAATGGTTGTGAATGGTTTTGAATGAGAGTCACTGAATTGGACTACAGGCTTTGAAGCATAAATCCGAGCATTGGAGATGGAGAGCGAGTCAAAACGGCATGGATCGCTAGAAAGCTCCACATTATCTTATACGTGACATGCACACACGGCTACAATTTATACATCTAGCTTCTATCCAGTTGAAACGTTTAAACTTCAAGCGTACACGATATATGGCAGTAATGAGCTGCAATCGGTTTGTTCGAATCTCCTGGATTTGCTTGCATTCAAAAGTGTTTTACCTCGATTTCTAATTTTAGTGCCGAACACGAGAAAGCAACCACAAAACCTTCCTATATATAAATATATTTTATATTCATCATTCATATAAATTATAAAGAGATGAGGATGAAAGTCAAAGGTTCAAAACATTGCAATGTATTTTTCTTATTTTATTAAGGAACCATTTTCATCCATTTTCATCCATTTTTATTGCAAGAGTTTCAAAAATATTCTCAATCACTTCAATAAACTTATTTCCCTTTAAACGTAAGCATTTCTATTGACAAGCAAACATCTATCAAGTAAAAGTGTATTCAATAATTTTATTTCTATTCATATAATATATGGAAATTATTGCTTTGATATAATTGTTAAGTTTATATAACTATATTTAATGTTCACACAGCAATTGCTAATTTGTTTTATGTTTACGTAATAATTATTTGCGTAAAACAATTCACCTGATGGTTATATTTAATTAGTTCCTTATATGTTTACATTATGACCAATATAATGAAATTAATGAAAAGAATAACAAAAAATTAAGACAGCTAATGTAGTAATGAAATGATTCAATTATAAAGAAGACTATAGATGCGGTTAACACACAATTTAAATGTAATATTTTTTTTTAAATCGTATTCTTTTGAATTTGACTTTAATGGAAACCGGGAAAAATCCCCCTCCCCCCTCTCACCAAATGATTTCCCGTGTGTAGTTTTACTCCTAAGTTTACAAAGTCCGTAAAAGACGCAGTTTTTTTTGAGAAAGGTCCGTAAAGTCCGTAATTTAATAGAAAAAAGACAAAAAGTTCGTAAATTGTACGATATAATTAGGAGAATTTTAGAGAAATTAGAAATGATTGTAGAAATTCAATTATTTTCTAAACATAATAAAATTCTTCGCAGAAATTCAATTAGGTTCAAAAATTTTAAAAAAACTCTTGTCAAAATTTCAATTATCTTTAGAAATATTAAAATTCTCCTTCAAAATTCAATGATTTTCAAAAATTTAAATACAATTTTTGGCAAAATTTTAATGATTTAAATAAAATTTTTCAAATGAATTCAATAATATTTAAAATTTTAAATAAAATTTTTCAAATGCATTTAATTATTTAAAAAAAATTTGATAAAATTCTACGCAATATCATTTAATTATTTTCTTAAAATAATGAAAATTTCACATAAATTTAATTATTTACAAAATTTTTTATAAATTTCTTCGCAATAATTCAATTATTTTCATAATATATAATAAAACTTTTACAGAGATTCAATTATTTTTGTAAATGACTAACATTCTTTTTTGCAGTTTTTATTTGCTAATATATATTTAATTGAAGAATACCCAAATAAATAATTGAAACTTTGTATAATTGAATTGTAAAATAAATGAATTTAAAAATTCTCAAAAAATTTTTTAAAAATTGTTATAAATAATGAATTTATAAAAGTATTCTAATTAAAAACACCCCTAAAAAAATTGAATTTTGAAGACTAAGTTTTTAATTTAACTAAACTAAACTAAATTTTTAATATAATTTTAATTAAATTTTTCGAAAAATGTAATTAATTCTTCAAAATTATATTAAAATTCGTCCAAAAAATTTAATTATTTAAAAATTTGTGGATAAAATTCTTTATGGGAATTGAATTTTAAGAAAAATTAATTATTCAATAAAATTATTTATTTTTGTATTTAAATTATTTAATTCAAGTAGAATTTTCTAATAAAAATTGATTTAAAAATAAATTTCAGTTAAAATTTTAGTTCATAATAGTCGAATATTAAATGCATTATAGTGTGAATTTTAAGAAATAATTGAATTTTGAAATGAATTTTTTTGAAAAAGTTTAATTGAATTTTTTTTATATATTATTTAAAGTTTTTATTTTCTAATATATGAAGAATTTACGAATAATTGAAATTTCGTAAAATTGAATATTGTAAACAAATGGATTTGAAAATTATCAAAAAACTTTTTTGAAAATTATTAAAAACAATTGATTGAAAGAAGAGTTTTAGTTAAAAATTCTTGAAAATAATAATTGAATTGTTATGATGAAAATAATTTTGAAAAAGAACAATAATCTTATAATAATGACTTTATCACTGGGCCATCTGTAATTATTATAAAACATGAAGAAGTCGATCGACTTCTTCATGTTTTATAGTTATAAAAAATTGAATTTTTAGTTTTAAGTAAAATGTTCTCTTTTTTGACTTGGCGGACTGCTAAAATTTTTGTCAGTAATAATTGGTTCATAAATGGTCCGTAATTTTTAATTTTTGGTCTGTAAAGTCCGTATTTTTAAATACTTGAAAGTATCCCCGTGTAGAAATTTAACCATGGCCCAAATCGGGGCTGGATCTTTTGATCATTGTGTAGGCCATAACATGGCAATTTCTACACGGGTCAGAGTACCTACAACGAATTGATACCAAAAATATAGAGCAAATCATAAATTGATTCAAATTTTCTGTATCAATTTGATTCATTGCGGTATCAGTCTATAATACTTTTAAGAAAGCAACGCATTTTAACTTTAAATTTTTTTCATTGCATAATAAGATTCTTTAAAATAAAATACCATCAGTGGTGCATGACGTTGGAATAGGATAATAATTAATAATTTTCAAATCCTGTTTACTACACTGAAAAAAATGATATTGTTAATTTTGACATAAGAGCATGGTTATAGGACTTTTGTCTGAAATAAACATACAGTAATATATATATACGGCTATAAGTCTACACTGCGTATGGCTGGAATTGTATGCCTGTACCATATACACCAATACAATGTGTGAGAATTATTACTATGGCAGTAACAAAAATATATTTTTTCAATGTACGATTTATAGTGTCTATATTGAATAGCATACATTTGGAGATTTGAAGAAAACACCGCCTACTTTTAAATACGGTCCTGATGGGTGACCGCTCCTTTAAAGCAGTCTCGAAACCCTAAGGCGTTAATAATCCAAAGTTGGTGGATATATACAGAATACAGCATAACGCGTATGTATATAGATATAAACAGAAGCACATTGATACCCGAGCGATGTACGAGAGTGTAGGAACTGGTTCATTTCGTAATTGTTAGTATGTGCAAGCTACTCGTTTTATTGCCGCGTTTCCAACACAAAAACGTATACTACCTAATATTTCATTAAAGATACAAGTACATCAGTAATATTTACAGAATTTTCTTCATTACATTCATTGGAAATTTTAAAGTTTACAATGTTTACAATTAAAGATTTGGGAGCGTTCACAAATGATGTCACGCAATTTTTCGTGATTTTAGACCAACCCTCCCCCTGTCACGCAATTTCACATGTAAAAATACATTGTGTCACGTTTAGGAGAGACCCCCCCTACCCCCAAAAACGTGACATCATTTGTGAACGCTCCCTTTAGAAGAAAAAATATATTTTTCAAAGCTAATTTTTATAAACTTTTGTATAAAAATTATTGTTTTATAAAGACTTTTTTGGAAAAAAGAATAATTTTTTTAAAACATTTCAAACTTCACCTATACGTATTTTACTTTAAGTAATATGGTTCCCGTCAACTTTTTATACATAAGTAAAAAATTCATGTCAATTATAACAAGTGAGACTATAATATAACAGTATTTCTAAATGTGAACAGTAATAATTGCATGTGGTGAACTTGCTCGACGTGCGCACAGAAAAAAGATATGTTAAATTTGTTGCATGTAGTTTTCAAGATGGTGTTATTTTAACGCCTATTAAAAATAAGTATTAATTTAACACATGATTTATAGTTGCACGTATGTATAAATTTTGTTTACAAATCTATAACAAATTTTTATTGAAAACGTAAATTTTTCATCTTCAATTATGAATTATTCTATTAATTTCAAATACAATAATTTATACAGTGATTTGCCTAAATTTCTTTATATCTTCCGAAGAAATTAACGTTTTTTAACCTTCGGAAAACACACCTTCTTTTTAGATCATTTTTCAATGCTCAACCAATTTCAGTTAAAAAAAAACCAATCGATTCGTCTTGATGTAAAGAAGACGTCTTCTTGTATGAATATTTTTTTGTACAGCAACATAATTTTAAAGATGAATTTTTAATGAAAATGCGAATTTTTTTGTAATTAATAAATTCTATAAATTGTCATATACAATTTATACTTTATATAGACCAATCGAATTGTGTTAATGCAAAGAATAAGATGTTTTATATATTAACTTCAATAAAAAATAAAAAAATTTTTTTTGATAAATGTAAAAAAATTTTTTTTCTAAAGATATATTTTTAAAAATCCTTGTATGCCAGTTTTGAGATATTTATATGATAAATATACGTGGCAAGTTTTACCCGAATTCGTTAAAACCTCTTCGAGTTATCGCAGGGTTGCCACAAAACATCGATTTTAAAAATCTATGACTTTTCCAGACAATTTTTTAAAAAATTCCAGACTTAAAAAAAAATTTGTTTTAGTATATTTTTAGCCAATTACAACAAAAAATATAAAATCCTTCAAGTAAATTGTTAATAAAATAAGTTATTAATTTTTAATTTTAATAACAAAAATTTATGTTAAAATTTGCGAGATTATTTGTGATACGCTCCGAAGAAAAGTATACCTCTACCTTAGAAGCAAATCTCTTTAAAGTTATGTTTGTGTTATTCTTACCTCAATTAAAAGTTTTTGTTTAATTTTTTAATCCAAACTTAATTTTTATCAATTTATTTTAGTTGAAGATTTAATATTAATGAAGATTTTAATATAAGGAGTTTATATTGAGAGTTAACCCCCTTTGTGTAATTTCATTCCAAAAAATACAAACAAACTATAATTTTATGCTCCTATAAGGTATACCTTTCTTCGGATTTAGTTTTGTTCAGCATTTTTTATAATTAAACGAGTATTTTAAACATTTTAATATTTTATGAAACTGAAGTTACCTACGTTTATTCAATGACAATTTTTTTTTGCTAATTGTTTATTTTAATGTTAGGGGCCATACTTAAATTACGTAATGCTTCAGGGCGTGAGGGGGGGGGGTCAAGATATTTGTTACACTCAGCATAAAAATGGCGCAAATGTATGTAAAGGTTTGTTACATGGGAGAAGGGGGGGGTCTAAAATTGCAAAAAAAGCATTACATGGATACTTTTGTAATTTTTTAAAAAGACTTCTTACATTAAAAGACAATGTTAGCAAAAGAAAAAATTGTCATTGAATAAAAGTTGTTAACTTCAGTTTCATAACAATTTTGGCATTCTAAAATGCATTTAAATGTATTAATTTTAAAATTATAAGGCAGATATTGACCAAAAGAAACTAAAATTCAGAAACGCCATATAAATTTCAATTGTAAGCACTAAATTTAAAATCAAAAAGTTGTATATAATGTCAACTAGAAAACTTGAAATTTTTACGATTCAAATACAAAAAATTGAATTTTTAGAATCAGAGTTTATAAAATTCCCTGACAATTCCAGGTTTCCCAGGCTTTTCAAGTCTTTATAACACATTTCTATACAGAGGAGAATTAGTTTAAACCATTTCTAAAAATTTGATAAATTAAAGGACTACAAAGCTTCCTGCACGGGGGAGCAAAAAAGAAGAAGTACATATTTCCTAGACGCCTATAATAGTTGGGTATGTACTAAGAAGTAATTGCACGTTTTGACGTTGAATATTTACTTGAATGTTTACACTGAATGAAAAGGAAAACAAACTGGCCAAGTCGGCTGTGGATGGAAAAAAGGACAACTCTTCTCAGCGACTTTCGTACGTCATCAGAGAGAGAGAGGGGGGGGGGGACGTAATGAATCTAAAAATATTGATTCGAAAAAGCCTTTCTCCCACATCGTCTCTCAAAATATATTTTTCTTGCGCTATTAGTACTTTAGGAAAAAGAGAAAATGAAAACAGTCTTCGACAAAGGGCCATAGCGGAGAGACCTCTAGCCTGGAAGCAAAGTGGGAGAAGAAGGTTGACTAAAATCGATAGGGGCAACCCCTGGGTTCCAGGACGCCATTAGGCAGTTCGATATATGTACCAAGGATGCTTCAACTTATACTAAATAGACTAAACTTGAAACGGTTCTTTTGAACCGATCCATCGAACATTACACCCAAATGTCAAAGACATTGATCCGATAATTATAGAAGGTCTAATTTTTGGTAAAATACACAAAGTTGAAAATTTCAATTCTCTGAGACATAATCCTCGTTTTTCTCATTAATAAAAAAGAAATAGGGTAAGCCCAGGGAAATGGACAATTCGAATATTTTACAGAATTTCCAGGAAAATGTCACTTATAATAGGTTATTCTTCTTCTTTTCGTGACTATTATAAAATATAAATTAACGTAGGGTAGAATTGCTTCAGTGAAAGAATTGACATCAGTAAAAGAACAAATTGTTTATTTTATTTATCACGATATTTTACAAATTATAACTTTTAGCACTAAAAAAACATTTTTTAGTTCCTTATTTCTTCAAAACATATAGTTTATATGGTAAAACAATAGTTTCAATACCTATGGAAGTTATTTCTGAAGATAATTTTTTAATTTTTTATTGTCTTATGTACATCATGACAAATGAACGAAACATAAACAGAATATTCTGATTGACTCCAAAAATTATTGGATACTGAAAAAAATGTTCTATTACATTTATTTAACAAGTTCTTTAATTGTAAAATTATTCGAAAACATCAATAACTTCTTTTTTAAATAAATATTTAATCATTATTATTTTTCTATAGGAATTAAGATTTTCAATTTCAAACCTTCTGAAATTCAACAACTTATGAGAATATTATTATAAAACATGAAGAAATGGATCACTCCAAGTCGAAGACTTTTTTTTATAATAATTTGTGTAGCCCATGATTGTAAAAATTTGTTGAACATTTAAAATGACAAAGTGATAAAATCTTTATTTTATATCATAAGAATATATTGTAACTATAAATTCAAATTTTCAAAGATTTTAATTTGATCCCTTTTCAAAATTCAATTATAATTAAAATTTTTAAGTGAAATTCATTTTTTAATCAATTTTTATCAGAAAATTTTTCGAGAATTCAATTTTATTTAAATACAAAAATAATTAATTTATTAAATAATTGAATATTTCTTAAAACTTAATTTTTATGAAGAATTTTATCAAGAAATTTTTATAAATAAATAAAATTTTTAAGAATAAATGCAAATTTCTATCATTTTATTTAAAATTGTATAAAAAATAATTGAAATTCTGCGATAAATTCTGTTATTTATGAAAATAATATTGAATTCTTGCAACTAATTTTTATAAAAAATTGTTTTAAAAAATTGAATTTCTGTGAAGAATTATATTCGTGAAAATAATTAAATTCTAGAGAAAAATATTATTATTTATGAAAATAATTAATTTCTTGAGAAGAATTTTTTTCAAATTTTTTTAAATAATAGATATTGAATTTCTCAGAATTTTTTTAAAACTTTTTGAAAATAATCCAATTCCATCGTGAAATTAAAAAAATGTTCATTAAAAAATTTAAAATAATTAAAATCTGACGAAAAATATTTATTAAATTTTTTTAAATAATTAAATTCCTGTCGAAATTGTTATTTTTGAAAAAAAATTTAATTCTTGCAAAGAATTTTATTTTTTACGAAAATAATTGAATTGTTTCGAAGATTTTTATAAATATTTTTGACAATAATATTGTAGGTATTGCTACGAAGAATGTTATATATTTTAACAAACAAAATTGTATTCTATGATCAATTTTATTAAAATTTTTCAAATTTATAAAGCATTTTATCAAAATTTTTTTAAAATTGAATTCTCGAGAAAATTTTATTATTTGTGAAAATAATTGAATATGGAAAAATTTTATTAAAATTGCAATTTTTTTCAACTAAAACTTGTAAAGAATTTTGTCAACATTTTTTTAAATAATAGAATTTTTAAAAGAATTTTATTGATATTTTTCGAAATAATTGATTTTCTCAGAACTATTTTTTCCAATTCTCTGAAGGGGCCGTTCAAAAAATACGTAACGCTATTTTTCGGAAATTTGGACCCCCCCCTCCCCCCATGTAACGCAATGTTGTATACATTAGCGCCATTTTTTCTGCTGACCGTAACAAACAGCTTGACCCCCCCACCCCCCTAAAGCGTTACGTATTTTTTGAACGGCCCCAAATATATTTGAATTGTTTCGAGAAACTGCATTAAAAAATTTAAAATAATTGAATTGGTGGGAAGAAATTTATAAAAAATTGGTAGGTAATTGAATACCTGCGAAATTTTTATTAAAATTTTGTTTAAATAATTGAATTTTTTTGGAAAATTTGATTAAAATAGATATTAAAAATAATTGAAATGAGGAAAATTTTTGGGAATAATTGAATTTCGGAGAAGAATTTTATAATTTTTAAAGATAACTGAAAATTTGACGAGAAGTTTCTTAAATTTATGACCATAATTGAATTTATGCGAAGAAGTTTATCACCTTTGAAAATAATTGAATTTTTATAATCAGTTGTTCCTAAAATTTCTGTTTAAATTCATTGAAAATTGATATTTTCTATAATTTCAAATTGAAACCTAACCCCCGGACTTACACTATTGATTGAGAATAAAAAAAGAAACTTTCGAGTTTACTGTTGCGTCTATTTTTCGTACGTTAAAACTGTGTTGCAGCAAAGTATATGAAATGTAGATGAAAATTGAAATGAAGTAAAAGGAGATTTTAATTTGACTTTAGCGTTGAATTTAGAATTGAAACTCGAAAGTAGAATTAGTAATGAGTTCTTTCAACAATGGCATATCGAGTCAACGAGTTACGTGCCTTTCCAGTGGCCAATGCGGTTTCCTCTCTGCAAAAGGATTGTTGCCAGAGAGCGAGGCAAGTTTCTTTTTCCATCTCGTCGCCTTTTTTACAAAAGGATACCTTCCTTGTAACGCAAGAGGCCATCTTTGGTTCTGGCAAAAGGTTCTCCAACAATGTAGTAGGACCTTCTCGTCTTGAGAACTTAGAGACGTAAATTCTTACTTTAAAAATAATGTTCACCATTTTGTTAAGATAAATAACACTTTTCAAAAACTTTAAAATTATAAAACAAGCATGAACCTTAAAATTTTAAGTTTTTTTCGTTGAACCCAGGTGCGAATTTAGGTTGGCTTCCAGAGTTTGGAGATTGGCCTAACTTTGGCATTTATTTTTGGACTTAAAAAAAATAAGCCAATTTTAGATCTTAAAATCAGTTTCCTAAGTAGAAATTCAGTCAATATTTGGACTAATGTAAATTGTTTTAGTCAAAATCAGGCTTAAAACAAAATTTATTTTTTACAGTGATATAATGTCCCCGATAATAATAATAATATCAGGGCTCGAACCAGTGAAATTATTGAAAAATACGGACTTTACAGACCAAAAATTAACTAGAAATTTAATTTTTTCATAACTATAAAGCATATGATTATTTTTATCATTTCAAGTCAATTATTATCTTAAAGAATTTTTAACTAAAATTCTTCTTTCAATCAATTATTTTTAATAATTTTCAAAAAAGTTCTTTGACAATTTTCAAATCCATTTGTTTACAATATTCAATTTTACGAAATTTCAATTATTCATAAATTCTTCATTACATTAAAAAATAAAATTAAACTTTTTGAAACAAAATTAGTTTCAAAATTTAAATATTTCTTAAAATTCACGCTATATTGCTTTTAATATTCACTTATTATCTAAATTTTTACTGGAATTCATTTTTAAATCAATTTTTTTTTAATTTTATTTATTTATTAGAAAATTCTACTACATACAATTCAATTATTTAAATACAAAAATAAATAATTTATTTAATAATTGAATGTTTCTTAAAATTCAACTCTCGTACAGAATTTTATCAATAAATTTTTAAAAAATTAAATTCTTTGGACGATTTTTAATAAAAATTTTAACAATATAATTACATTTTTCAAGAAATTCGATTTAAATTGTATTAAAAATAATTGAAATTCTGCGATGAGTTTTATTATTTATGAAAATAATTATTGATTTTCTGCAATAATTTGTGACTACTCAAAAATTACATTTTTTAGTGTTTTTTTAAACTAAAATTCTTCTATAAATCAATTATTTATAATAATTTTTGAAAAAATTCTTTGAGAATTTTCAAATTCATTTATTTTACAATTCAATTTTACAAAATTTCAATTATTCGAAAATTCGTCAATTAAATATATATTAGAAAATAAAAGCTTCAAAAAAAATAATTTCGAGTAAAATTCAAAAATAAGTTTTCAAAAAAATTCATTCTTCTACAGAATTGCTAGTTAAAAGTATGAAAAATGTAAACTTTCAACATTTATAATGTTATATATATATGAAACCTTTTTAAATTTTCAAGTAATTCTAAACATTCACGCAATAATGCTTTTAATATTCAATTATTAACTAAAATTTTAACTGAAATTTATTTTCAAATCAATATTTATTGAAAAATTCTACTAGAATTCAATTATTTAAATACAAAAATTAATTATTTATTTAATAATTAAATGTTTCTTAAAATTCAATTCTCATAAAGAATTTTATCAACAAATTTTTAAATAATTAAATTTTTTGGACGAATTTTAATAAAATATTTAAGAATAATTACATTTTTCGAGAAATTTGATTAAAATTATATTAAAAATAATTAAAATTCTGCGATGAGTTTTATTATTTATGAAAAGAATTGAGGAAAATTTTTGAAAATAATTGAATTTTTGTAATCATTTGTAATTTCTGTAAAATTCTCCAAATTATATCGTATAATTTACGAACTTTCCTTTTTTTCTATCAAATTACGGACTTTACGGACCTTTTTTCAAAAAAACTGACTTTTACGAACTTCAAGCAAATTTACGGACAGTTCGAGCTTTGTAATGTGTTAATTTTTTTTAGTTGGTATTATATTTATTTCTTTGGGATAAGTTGTCGGCCCAACCATTGGCACGTTGAGTTGGACCAACCTTTGAAAAGTTGCCCAAAAATGTACAGTCGACTTAGTATTTTTTGATAAGATTGACAAAATAAAATAAATTATATTATATAAAATGTGATTAAAATAACAATAATATATATCTATATTGTATATATTTCAAATACTGTTATTAATTTTTTCCCATATTATATTTTTGAAAACTGAGCTACTCTCTTTCAAATATAAATATTAATTTCCTTTAAAAAAAAAGTTCATGGATTGCGGTAATTTTATTACATGTCAAGAGACAAGCTGGTCATTTGTTCACTCTACGAAAGAGAGGTTCTGACTTTCGCTTCGATCGATTCGATAGTACACGAAAGAAGTAATTTATTTTTCAACTGCTGTGGGTGTTGTTTTCTCTATTTTTATACACTCCGTTAAATTGATAATCTCAATCTAAATACGACTTTCTATCAAGAAAATACATTTGAAAACAATATTTAGTGCTTTCTTAAGACATAGTAGGTATACATAAAATACTTTTTTGTGCAAGTAATGAATTTTGTAAAACAAAATTTACATTAAAATATCATATAAAATTTCAAGTAAATATAGAAGAAAATTACTTAAAATGGAATTTTATTTTAAGGCACTTAAACCGTAGTTTCGAGTATTTTTAAAGTCACCATCTGCAAATTTAATGTCAACATTTTTTTGTTTTATTTTTCAACTTTATATACAGGAAAAGAAAGTTATTAACGAATTTTAAAAAAGTATTTTACAAGTGTACGAAAAAATGCAACAAAGGTAAATTTTGATATCAGAAGTACTAAACTATAAAAAAAATTAAATGAATTTACCTTTGTCGCATTTGTCCTGTACTAGTAAAATACTTTTATAAAATTTTGATAACTTTCTTTCCGTGTACCGCAGATATTAATTATGAGTCACATACAAAGTTTTTCTAAGGATATCAAATTGAGACAAAAAACGTATCAAAAGTGTTGCGAAGCAACGTTTTGATAAGTTTTTTGTCTCAATTTTATATCCTTAGAAAAACTTTGTAATTAATATTATAATACACTTTAATTATTCAATAACGAATAAATTTATGTTTCTAATTCAAACAAAGTAAAAAATCAATCAAGAGAGACAATAAGAAGACGAGAAAAGATGGACGTACAGAGAATAAAAATTGCAAAAAAATTTAAATAGAGAGATGAAAGAGCATGTACAAGAATAATAATGCGATATTGATCAGAGGAGGTCGATCGGTCGCCTAAGAGGCCTCTTTTGCAAGGAACGAATCCCACGGGCCTGAGGCTCCGGACAGTCCGGGAAAACGAGTCGACTTCAATATACATTTACCATTACCACAAGCCAGGGTCGTAACAAAACCGCGACGGCTTATTCTCACGCGCAGCATAAACTTTTCGTGACATTTTATAAAAGGTAATTTCTTTTTAACTTTTTTCTTTTTAAATTTTTCTTCAAAATCCCTCGCAATGCTAAAAAACGGAAAAATGTGCTATCAGGTTCAAGTTTCTATTAACTCCATGAAAAAGTTGAAGAGTTTCAATCTGAATTAATTGAAAGGGATTTAAATATTTTCACCGCAAATAAAGAACGCATAAACGAGAACATTCTATCAAAAACTAAAGAAAATTAATTTTTCCCAGTACAGCCAACCAAGGAACCTACTTAACACGAACCTGCATCGAATAACTGTTCTATATAATCTCTCGTCTCCCACGAAACTCGTTAGTCGTCACTTTTTCGAATGATTCTCAAGTGTTGCTGAATAAGAATAATTTGTAATGTTTTGTACGCAGAATAAGTATTTTCCTCAATTTCGTTTTTCTTAAAATCAATCGAATTTTCATAAATGAACTCCATCTTCAAATTTTTAGAGAATTTCTCAATATGTTAAGTTTCCTTTTCCTATGATTGTTATTTGAGATTTTTAATCAAAGTAAAACGTTTGAAACCAAATTTGGCAGAGTGTTAGGTCTTGACCCAAGTTTTAGGTTTACAAATTTACAGGTTTCAAAAATATTAACCAGAACGAAAGATATTCCATTTTTTCGAAAAATTTTAAAAATCGAAAATTTTCAAATTTTACATTTTTTAATTAATACTTTTAAACTTTCTATAATTGAATAATACAATGTTATTTAGTCATATTTTCGCATAATTTTGGCGTTAGAATTGCAAATTCAGAATTTTAGATTCAAATACTTGAGAAGAGTTGAAAAGACAAAAATTATTAATTGCAACAATTTTCAGTCATTACTTTTTGCAGCTCATTTTTAAGGTCAAAAGATTAAAAGATATAAAAAGATTAAAAGATTAAAAATATAGAAGTCAATTATTTGATGGACACAAAATAAAGAAATCAAAAATTGTTATTAATTGCATTTAATTTCAGTAATGGGGTACTTTTTGGGTTTCTGTTTAGGATTATGTCATAAAAATGGATAATTATGCAGATCCATAATGGTGAATTCAACTATTGTAAAGCCAAACATATATATATAAACTTAATAACTGAAACGGGAAAAAATGAAAATTTTTCAAATTTGGTTCATTTATCTAATGTTTTGTATAATAAATGAAACTTTTCTCTTTTTTGTACCAAAAAGTGGAAATAAATCCTTTTTAATATTTTTGGAAAAGATATTTATTTAGATTTACGCAATAATTGCAAATTTCTTTGTGCAAAATTAGAGATAGAACTCTTCTTTCAGATCTTAATATGAAAATTGCAAAACAATATTTATGAAGACCTTTAAAAATTTTCTTTACTTTATCAAATAAAAAAAACATCATTAATAATTCAATGTCTATTTTTCCAAATTTTTTTCCATATCCTCATTTCCTGAAGAAATTTTGTAATCTTTCTTGAAGAAAGATTTTCCGTGTGGTTCTTGGCACAATATTTATTATTGTACTGAATTCAAAAGTTATAAGTTAGTCATAATTTATAAGGAAATGTACTGTCTGTTAAAAAATACTGTCGGTCATGCACCACGAGATTGCGGTGCCCGAAAATATATATAATATATATAAAGTGGAAAACTGGATTTCCTTTAGACAAAACAAGTGTAATTATAGGGCTTAAAATATTCAGGTGGATGTTATGGAAAAAGAGGGAGAGAATTTCAGAATTTCACGCAATTTCCGGTAAAATACGCATATCCTGTATGAAACAAGCAAATAGTGAATCAACCCATGACGAGGAAAGATAGAGAGATTGCCTATAGATGTATATCTTGGTATATGTCAACGTTACCTAAACCCACAGGTGAAACCATATTGTCAAAATTGAGGATGAGGAAAGGCAAAATGTTATTTAACAAACTCATGTTCATTAACTGTAAACGAAAATTTACCCTATAACAGCACAAAATCTACTCAATATCGTAATTCTTGCTTTATCTTGGCTATTATATCTCATATAGCGATTCAAATAATTAACAAAAACAACAAAACTATTTCCATTTTACACCTAAAAAAAACAAATTCAATTTCTATGTGATGCATGTGCTTTCTTTACAAACAGTATTTACAAGGTTTAAACGCACATAAATTACAAATGAGTTGCTGCGAGTGTGTAAAAAGAGTATTAATATATTTATCACTATAATGTAGGTCAAAATATAAATCTGGTATATGATGTGGGTTACAAAAAAATATTCAAGTTGTGCTTATTAAAAAATTTGTGTGTTTATTGAAAAAAATCGCATTTTTAGGACCCAAAAAACGCAACATGATAAAAATCTCTTTAAGAACTTATATTAAAGCTTAAATGATCAACTTTGAGGCTCAAAATTTATCGCGTCGAATTTTTTTAAACTTCACTTGATTATTTCTTAGATATTTATCTTTATCTTCAAAAATTTAAATCAAATATGGAATAGGAAAACCATGTTTATATTATTGTTTACAGATTTTTAATCTTTTACACCTGTACTAATAGTCAGATTTTGAAAGAAAACTAATAAAGCTTAATCTATTGAACTAAAATGAACTAAAAACTTTTATATAGGAAAATAAAATTTTTTTACCGTACCGTATAAAAGATATTTAATGTCAAACTTAAAATATTATTGAGAGGCGAATTCGTAAACGTGGCAACAGCGCTTGTTAAATACTACAGCTCGTTTGCTAATTTTGGCGCGAAATTTTAAATAAAGAGAGAAGACGCCATCATATATCAAAACTTGCGACGTTACCACGATTATTTTATGTGCGTGAATCTATGAATATACATTGAGACCTTCAATGTGTGAAACGTCTGCATACGTGCGCAAAAGTTTTTCGGAAACTTACATTCATAATTGCGTTTCATAAGTACAGTCTCATCGGATACAAACTTTTGAAAGTGACCAGTTACGCGACAAATACCTTAAAAGATGATTATATCAATAACGGAGAACCTATTTTTATAAAAGGAGTTTATGGTATAAAAATTGATTTTTGTAATATGTTACTTACAATTAGGTGTTTCTGAAGTTTCTAATAACAAATCGAATGTTAGATTTTTGAAATTTAAAATGGCGTCAAAATATCTGTAATTTACTGACTTTTGAAAATTTTTGACGCTATTTAAAAAGAAGATTTCAAATTTCTTTAATCTAACTTTGGATTTGTCATTTACCTCAGGAACCCTGAAGTAACAAATTTTAAGCAAATCCAGTTATGGAAATTGATTCTTACCATGAGCTCCATATCCGCATCCCAGCTATTTTGACTTTTTAAAATAGCGATTACTTTATAAAAATAGATTCCCTGTGATTATCAATTATATTTGAATTCTGGACTTTTTAGTATATTCTCGTTCAGTGACAACTAAACATTCAATAAACCTAGAGAAAAGTAATCTCGTATTAGGAGGAAAAATTACTTTTTCTTAATAACCTAGTAAAATCAAACATGAATTACGCAGATCGAATATAATTATTAAATTTATAATCGAGAATTTTATGTTATAACAAGAAAAAATAATTAACAAACATTAAAGCAAATATCCCGTTCTATTTTTTCAACTAAATTCTCTTTACATTCAAATCTTCCTTATCTTCGTGACTCTCCAACGTGTTGCATGAATTTTAATCAGAATTCAGTAGACGGAGAAAAATGGCTATTTCGTGATTTCAGCACAAAATATATTTTAGGGACAGACAGGCCAGGGCGGAGGCGGACACAGTTATACAAAAAAGCGCTACTTTATTCGTACAATTCAACTCGAAATATTGATAATATTGCATTTTCATAAAATTACATTATCAGGTAGATCATATTCGATATATTAAATCATTGATTAAACGAATAAAACCATTAACATTTAGCTTCATGAAGAAAAAATTAAATTTTAAAATCAACTTTTTGCATCTGTCCTATTGCAAAATTATTGCTTTTCATCAAATTTGAATTATTTGTAAATAACCAAATACTTTGTATAATAGATGAATTTGCTGGATGTGGAATTGGCAAAGCTTTCGATTGTTGTCCTTGAAATTATCGTAATTTTATTGGTTTTTTTAAATGTCTCAATTTTTATTAATGAACTATTTAATATTTCGAAAACAAAAAAGAAAGCAAAATGGTGTCATTTTTAAAAATTCTTGTCAAAATTTCAATTATTTTCCTCCATTCAATGGTTTTTCAATAACTACTATTTTCATAAAGTTTTACAAAACAATTCAATTATTTTAAAAAAATTTAATAAAATTTTACGGAGAAATTTTATTATTTTCATAAATAATAAAATAAATAATAAATAAATAATAATAAATATTTCACAGAAATTCAATTAAATATTATTATAAACAATCAAATTTTTTGAAGGGGATTTAATTATTTTCAATACAATTTTAATCGAATTCGTCAAAAGGATGCAATTGTTTAAAAAAATTTTTAATAAAATTCTTTATTAGAATTCAATTTTGAGAAAAATTCCATTATTCAAAAAATTATTTATTTTTGTATTTAAATAATTGAATTCTCGTCGAATTTTCTAATAAAAATTAGTTTATAATTAAAATTTTAAACCCCGTTTATACATTTAAATAAATAAATAAATTTTTAGATATTAATAATATCGAATATTAAAAGCATTATGGCGTGAATTTTTAGAAATAATAATTGAATTTTCTAGATGTTTCTATAATTAAAATTTTTGAAAATTTGAATTTTTCATAGTTTTATAATTGTCAATTTTGTTGAACTAATTTTTTTTAAAGAATTTTAATTTTAATTGAAATTTTAAAATTTTTTAATATATATTTAACTATAGTTATTAAAAATAATGGATTTATTGAAGAATATTAGTTAAAAACAAAAAAAAATTGAATTTTGGAGAAGTTACAAATTATTACAATTATTTTCAAAAGTACTTAATAAAATTCTACGCAAACGTTTAATTATTTTCATAAACTGTCAAAAATAATAAAAATTTCACAGAAATTAAATTCTTTACAAATTTTTTGTAAATTTCTTTCCTATTGCAAAGAATTTAAGAAAAATCAAATTTTTTACAGGATTTTAATTATTTTTTATACAATGATTTTAATCGAATTTCTAGAAAAATGAAATTATTCTTAAAAATTGTATTAAAATTTGTCAAGGGAATTTAATATTTAAAAATTTTTGTAATAAAATTTTTTATTAAAATTCAATTTTTTGAAAAACATTCAGTTATTTAATAAATTATTTATTTTCGTATTTAAATAAATGAATTCTCGTAGAAGATTCTTGTTAAATTTTAGATAATTGAATATTAAAAGCCTTAATGAGTGAATTTTTATAAATAATTGAATTTTAAAAAGGATTCATAATTTTAATTATTAATTTTTATAGAACAAATTTTTTTGAAAAAATGTGTTTGAATTTTTTTGAAACAATTTGAAGTTTTTCTTTTCTAATATATATTTAATTGAAGAATTTCCTAATAATCGAAATTTTGTAAAATTGAATTGAATGTTCTATTGTTTACACAAATGGATTTAAAAATTGTCAAAGAACTTTTTCAAAAATTTTCAAAAATAATTGTATTAAAGAAGAATTTGAGTTTTGGAAATTGTAGAAAATATTTGAATTGAAATGATGAAAATAATTCTGAATGTTTTATAAAGGTTTGAATTTAAATATTTTGAAAATAATTTTAATTCCGTTTAAAAAATAATAATGATTATATATTTATATTTAAAAAAGAAGATATTGATGTTTTGAAATTATTTTACAATTAAAAATATTTGCAAATAAATGTAATAGAACATTCAAACTTTTTTCTGGAACATAATATTTTTGAAGAAGGAAAACGCCATATCTTTTTGATTTCCGTTGACTTTTCGGAAATAATTTTCTTTTTAGTTTATATGAATTAGTTACTTAGTTAAACTAATTTATATCATGACGATGATTGGCGTATTTTTGCCGCAGTCTATGTGAAAAGTCCGAAATGACGAAGATCTTCGTCATCCGCAGTCAAGGGGTTAATTATTTTCTTTTATAAAAGCAACTTCATAAAAAAATATTCAAGAAATTATTCAGATTATTCTAAAGTAAACTACTATTAGACAAATTTAAATTCGCTGTATGATATTTTCAAATGGAAATATTCTTTTATACCAAGTGTAATTAACGTTTATTTCTCAAAAAAAGTTATAGTTTATAATGGTTAATAAACAATAAAATATATATTTTTCGAAGAATAACATTCACATAAATGTATAAAATAAAATACGTATAAAAAAATTACTCACAGAATAATTGAAATCCCAGAAATGTCGGAAATAATTTTCAACTTGTCGTCAAGATCATATCTGTAACAAAGAAAAAAAAGTTGTTTTTAATTTGTGTTAATTTTTTATTCTCACATATTTACATTACTTAATATTTATATTTTAAAATTCATTTAATTTTATTAACTATATTTAATATATTAACTATAATATTATAATATTATAGTTTGTATTATAAGCAGTCAAAAATGACTGCAACAAAACAACAATTTTTTTTCTCGGCATAACATTTATAAGTAGGTATAGATGGAAATTTGTTTTGAGCATTTAAAAAAGGTTAAAAACTTTTTCATGAGGAAGCAAAACAATATTTTTGTTTACTTGCGATTTATAAATATAGATATAATTTTTTTTTTCTTTTTTCATTTATTTCGTCGAGTAGTCGATAATATTATAAGCCTAATTAAAATGAAAAAAGAACGCTACAAAGTGCACTTTTATAAATATTTTGCATGTTTAATATTTCCTTGTGCTACAGGAAATAATAAACACGATACATTTTACAGTATCTTGAGTGTGTCTTTCTTTATAGTAAAACAAAACAGACGTGACACTCTTCATCTTCCGTGTCCAGTTTTGAATCTATAATTAAAAGTGAAACACCTTCGATTTAAGGTTAAATCAGAAATTTATTTCCGTTGTACATATATACAATACACGCACGTCATTCAAGTGATACTTTTATATAAACTTAAATAAATTATTATTATTATTATAGATAATAACTAATATATTAATATAATACTTTTTATATTATTACTGTAAAAACAGATTGTAACTAACATCGATAAATAAAATAATAAAATTAGAACTGTGTAAAATTTGCATTTTCCTCGCGCAGGAATTCAATTATTTTTAAATATTATTTATAAAATTCTTCACAGAAATTCAATCATTTTCAAAAATAACAAAATTTTTAGCATGGAATTCAATTCTTTTCTAAATCCATCATAAAATTCTTGGTAAAAATTTAATTGTTTTCAAAACTTTTAATAAAGTTCTTAACAAGAATTCAATTATTTTTATAAAGAACAAAATTCTTAGTAGAAATTAATTATTTAAACATTTATTTACAAAATTCTTCGAAGAAATTCAATTGTTTTTAAAAATTGAAATGCAATTCTTGTCAAAAATTCAATTATTATTATAAGTATCAAAATTCTTCGCAGATATTCAATAATTTTCGAAAATAACAAAATTTTTAACATGATTCAATTATTTTCAAACACTACATAAAATTCTTCGCAGAAATTCAATTATTTTCTAAACTTTTCATAACTTTCTACGCAGATATTCAATTATTATTGAAAAATGGAATACAATTCTGGGCAAGAATTCAATTATCATTATAAATTACAAAATTCTTCGCAAAAATTCAATTATTTTCAAAAATAACCAATTTTTTTTTTTGCAAGAATTCAATTATTTTCAAAAATAACAAAACATTTAGCAGGAAATCAATTCTTTTTAAAATTTATCATCAAATTATTGTCAAAAATTCTATTATTTTCAAAACTTGTAATAAAGTTCTTAAAAAGAAATCAATTATTTTTATAAATAAAAAAATTCTTCGTAAGAATTCAATTATTTTCATAAAGAACAAAGTTCTTTGCAGGAATTCAATTATTCTTAAATATTTTTTATAAAATTCTTCACAGAAATTCAATTATTTTCAAAAATAACAAAACTTTTAGCAGGAAATTCAATTCTTTTCCAAATTTATATTAAAATTCTTGGTAAGAATTCAATTATTTTCAAAACTTTTAATAAAGTTCTTAACAAGAATTCAATTATGTGTATAAATAAAAAAATTCTTAGGAGAAATTTAATTATTTTCAAAAATAACAAAATTTTTAGCAGGAATTCAATTATTTTTAAACACTACATAAAATTCTTCGCGGGAATTAAATTATTTTAAAAACTTTCAATTGAATTCAATTACCTATTTTCATAAATAACAGAATCTTTCCCAAAAATTAAATTCTTTTAAAAAATAACAACATTTTTAGCAGGAATCCAATTATTTTTTTAAATTTTCATAAAATTCTTCACAGCAATTCAATTATTTTGAATAATTTTAATTAGCTTCTTTGAATTCTCGAATAAAATTTTCTAATAAAAATTAATTTCAATTAAAATTTAAGATAATAGCGTGAATTTTTAATAATAATGGAATTTTGAAAAGTTTGCAAATTAAAATATTAAGAAAATTTGAATTTCCATACTTTTAACCAACAATTCTGTAGAATTAATTTTTTTGAAAAAGTTTAATTGAAGTTTTTTTTTAAATTATTCGAATTTTTTATTTTCTACAATATATTTAATTAAAGAATTTCCGAATAATGGAAATTTCACGTAAAATTGTATTGTAAAGAAATGGATTTGAAAATTCTCAAAAAGAATACTTTTTCAAAAATTATTAAATTTAGAGAAAAAAAATTGGTTAAATTGGTTAAATTAAATTATGGTTAAAAATTGAAAATAGTAATTGAATTAAAATTATGAAAATAATTTTGATGAAGTTGCAGTAACAATACATATTCTTATAATGTAAAATAATGATTTTATCACACGGTCTGTATAATCGGTCCGTAATTTTTATTTTTGGCAAGTTTGATTCAACTGACTTTAATTTTTCGATATTGTTAGACACCACCCGTGTGGAAAAAGCCACGTTCGAGCCCCACAGCTTCGGGGCCCCCGTCGGGGGCCCTCGTGGAAGATCCATGAGGAGAAATCCACGAGGGCACCAGCAGGGGCCCCGTTCTTTGCCCTTACGGTTGCCCTGCTCAAAAATTTATCTAAGTTTTAAAAAAAAATTTTTTTTGTTGAAAACTTTAGTTCAGAATGCATTAAATTACGTTTCAAAGCACCTGAAATAAACATTAAGTGACATTTTTCCAGAAATCCTATCACAAAGTTATGGAAATTTACGAGGGCACCAGCAGGGCCCCTGCTCTTAGCCATTATGAATGCCCTGCTCAACAATTTTTCTAAGTCCAAACGAAAAATTTTTTTTACAACAAAAAATTATTGTTTACTATCATTTTAAACAATGAAAAACACGTTTTTAACAAATATTTAATGTTACTTTTTTTGGAAATATTGAACTTACCTAAGGGCAAATCCATGAGGGCCCACGCGAGGGCCCTCATGGATTGCCCACATCATTAACTAGAAAAAATTTCTAAGTCAAAAAAAAAAAAATTTTTTTTTCATCAACAAATTAATGTTTATAATGATTTTAAACAATGAAAAACACGTTTTTAACAAATATTTAATGTTACTTTTTTTGAAAATATTGAACTTACCTAAGGGCAAATCCATGAGGGCCCACATCATTAACTAGAAAAAATTTCTAAGTCCAAAAAAAAAATTTTTTTTACATAAAAAAATTAATGTTTATAATGATTTTAAACAATGAAAAACGCGTTTTTAACACAAATGTTTTGACATTTTTTTTTTTTTTTTGAAATTATGAAAATATTAATTTATGAATATTTATGGTCTATTGATATTGTTATTATTATTATTAAACTATTTAATTATTTGTCATGGTGTATTAGTGTTAATAAATAATTTATTGAATCATCAAAAGCAAGTCAGCAAGTCACCTACATTAAAGCAAAAACTTTCAAGTAGGTCCCGTAGCATAGTGGTAAGAGTGTTGTCTGGTAGTCAGTAGGTCGTAGGCTCAATTCCCGCGTGCGTCAGATTTTTTTTTTTTTTTTTGGTCACGATTTAATTAAAAAAAGTAAAAATTGTTAAATAAGAATGTTATTTATCAATAATTGGACTAATTTGTTATTAATAAATAATTAATTTATTAATTTAATTGAAAATAAGGTTGAGGGCATTTTATGAAATCCACGAGGGCACCGCGTGGAAAATCCATATGGAATCCATGAGGATTTTCCTCGAGGGCACCCATGAGGGAAAGCATGTCACGCCTTCGAGGGCTCCGCGTGGATTGCCATTATGGATTCCACATGGCAAGAGGGCAATCCACGAGGGCCCCGCCGGGGGCCCTCACCATTTTTCTGCACGGGCATTGACATTTTTTAAAGATATTGTTGTTCTTTGTTTTTATTATGTGCAAGCTTATTTTTTGAATTATAAAGAGACCCCTATATCTATTTTTTGGTACTAATGTGTGAAGGTCTATATTTCCGGTTTCCGGCTTCTTACTACACTGTTCGTTTTTGCTCGTTATCTTACTCGTTCTTTGTTCACTCAAGTTCTATCTTTTGTATAAAAAGTCTCTATAATAATAAATACAACTATAATAATAACATTATTATTCCACTTTATTAAATTCTGGCTTCAACAGATATTCACTTCTCAATTTTGAAATAGAAAGAAGACTTTATTGTTTAAAACTTATTTTTTATTGTATTTTGTATCCTGTAAGGGAAATATTTGTTCTTTATCAATTAACATTTTGTGAGACAGAGACACTGATGAATTATCATGTATCGTTATTTGTGTGTAACGAATCATAATATAAATCATATAAATTCCTTCGCGTGATTTGCATTTATATTTATCAGACTACGTCATTTTAAAAACAGCAATTGACGAATAGACGAATGCTTGTAAGGTCCTGAATAAACTCACTCTGTCGATGGATAAACTAACTTCAAAGGAATCTCTCTAAAACTTTTGAAATTAAATTCATTCAAGTTAAATAAACTCAACTGCTTTGAATTTGATAAAGTCGTGAGATTTTCCATTACTCGAAATTCTATCGGCTAATAAAGAAATAAAATTTATCATTAATTTTTATGAAATATTCTCTCTCTCTCAATACTTTGAAATTCTGTTAATTTCTCCTCTTTTAAGTTTAAAACAGTTTTTTCACTGATTTGATTTTTCAACGCATCTATAGAGTTAATGACCTCGGGAATAATGACTTTTTCGCTGTATAAAGTATTATTACATTTTCTTATAAACCCTTCGGTTATAACATCAGTTACTCGCCTGGTAGTTATTTCGAACCGTTACTTTATTAACCTTCTCTTGAGCGGTTGCTTTATACCATCAGACAATTTAAAAGACTTTTTCCTGAAATGGTTTATACAGAACTTATAAGCGTTCAACAAACGCATGTGGACCCTTTAAGCCAATTGAAGGTCTAATTAAGTTTATCAGGCTTCATTACCAGTGAACGCTTAGTATGAGAAGTAATTCCAACTTTCTTTTGTTGCAAGCCAAAGGAAGCCAAACTTAATAGAATTTCTACATCAAAGTCGTCATTTCAAATTCAATGCTTTAATTATACACGAGTGAAATTATTATAATTGCAACAGAATATTATTCAAAAGATTTCAGGAAGAAACGTCACACAATATGTATATATATGAAAAGAAGTTATAGATGATCTTTTGATAACCGAGACTACATAATGTATATGGGGCATTCCAGGCCAAGTCGGAAATTATTTTGCTTTGCATCTCAAATTTTTTTTAAACATTTTTTTTCTTTTAGTACTCTTTGAAATAAGCTACCTTGATTTTTTTCAAATTTTTTCATGAAGCGGTTTTGCCCACGATCGGACAAGGCTTAAAAATTGTTAATTTAGTGCTAGTTTCTTACAAAAAATGTTCGAAAAAATTGATCGATACATACATTGTTAAAAATGAAATTTTATTTTAAAAATTTTAAAATCTTATCGTAAATTATTTAAAAAATTTTTAAAAATATTTTTATCAAAAACTAGGCGTGAAAACAAAACTTTCCATTATAAAAACGTCCAATTTGATCAATTTTTGACCGAATTATAAGCATTAAAAAAAATTTACGTAACAAATGTCATTTTTCAAAAATCTGTATCTTCTGAACCTCTTTATGAAAAAATTTGAAAAAAATCAAGGCAGCTCATTTCAAAGAGTACTAAAAGAAAAAAAAATGTTTAAAAAAAATTTGAGATGCAAAAGCAAAATAATTTCCGATTTGGCGTGGAATGCCCCATATACTCTAGCTATGTTGAAGAAGTTTCAATTCGTATCGTCGAAAGTCTCCTTGGTTGATAAAAAGTGACTAATACATGTGTATGTATATTCCAGTTTTCAGACTTCGCACTCGATAATTAATTTATAAAAGTAGCAAAAAGTAGCTTTCAAAATAAAAAAAATTGTAAAAAGTTGCTATCGAAAAACTAAACTTGACGACCAAAAGAACTCGTTTTAGACACTTCACGAAACTGACAAAAATCTCATTCCATATTTTTTATTTTCCTGGCTTTTTCCCAATTTTCATCAAAATATTTACTTCTTTCTTATCCTACGCTAATAAATTGAATTCCTGCAACGAATTTTATTACTCATCAAAGAATTTAAATATTTATAAAAATCATTTCATTCTTGCCAAGAATTTTATAAAAAATTTTAAATAATTCATTTCTTTCGACTAATTTTATGCAAATTCAAATTAAAATAATTGAATTCCTGAGAAATTTTTATTCTTCATAAAAAGAATTGAACTCTTACAAAGACTTTTATAAAATTTTTTTTAAATAATTGAATTCTGTTTGGAAATTTTATGAAAATAGTAGATATATTGAAAAACTTTGAATTGCGAAAAGTTTTTTAAAATAATTAAATGTCACAAAGAATTCTATTAAAATTAATGAGAATAATTCAATGTCTGTGTGGCATTTTATTAAACTTTTTTTAAAAATACGTGAATTCCTAAAAAGTTTTCTATTATTTATAATTAAATTCTTGAGAACGATTTTATTAGAATTTTTTTAAAATAATTAAATTTGCAAGAAGAATTAAAATTCCTCAAAATAAATAAATTTTTGGGAATAATTTTGTTATTTATCGCGACATAATTTAATTCTTTCGAAGAATTTTTTATGTAAATAATTGAATTCTTGGAAACAATTTAATTAAAATCTACAATTATAATTGAATTATTTCAAAAAATTTAATTAAAATATTGTATTTAAAATAATTGAATTCTTTAGAACAATTTTATTAAAATATTTGAAAGTAATTGAATTCCTATAAAAAATCTTAATATTTTTTGTAAATAATTGAATTCTTCCAAAGAATTTTAAAATACAGTTTTATAAATAATTGATTTTGTCGAGGAATGGAAATTAAATTTTTAAGAATAATTACAATTTTGATTAATTCCTACAAAAATTCTGTCAAAAAGAATTTAAATCCTGCCATGAATTTTATTATTTATGAAAATAATTGAATAGTTGCCAAGAATTTTATTAAAATTTTCAAAAATAATTGAATTCCTAAACAGCATTTTATGTTTAAAATTAAAACAATTTAAAATGTTTAAAAAGAATTGAATTTCTGTGAAACATTTTGTTATTTTTGAAAATAATTGAATTCTTTACAAGAATTTTATAGACATTGGTTAAATAATTAATTTTTTTAATATATAATAAATATTTTGAAAATTTTATTTTAAATAATTGAATTTTCCGTTTAATTGATTTAAAATAGTATTAAAAATAATTGAAATTCTTCGATGAGTTTTATTATTTAAGAAAATAATTGAATTCTATAGCTTATAGAATTTTATCAACATTTTTTTTTAAAAATTGAATTTTTATAAAAAATGTTATTATATTAGTATAAGAAATCGAATTATTATGAAGAATAATAATAAATCCTATTCTACATTAATCGAATTCTTGTGTAAATTTTATTTTTTATGAAAATAATTTAATTTTGGATGAATTGCTTCCTCATAAAGGAAGCTTTGTATTAGCAAAATTTTGGATTGTCATTTTTTGACATATTTATAAATTTTTTTTTATTATGCCTAATACTTTAGTACTTTATATATGCACAGGAACTCCCCGTATAAATGTTCTAAATAAATAAAAAAAAATTTCGACGTATTTTGAACTCCGAAGTCCAAAAAACGGATTTTAAAATTTTGTCCCGATGTGTGTGTGTGTGTGTGTGTGTGTGTGTGTGTGTGTGTGTACTAACATTACATTTGCCTCAATATCTCAGAACAAGAAAGAGCTAAAGGCCTCAACTTTTTTTTAAATTGTAGGTCTCCCCGGGGGACATAAAATGAGAGTATTTTCAGCCCGATTCATGAAGTTTAACTATTTTTTTTTTTTGCATTTTTCATTTTGTAAAAAAACGTTTTTTGGACATAACTTAAAAAAATGTTAGGACACTTATAAATCTTTTTCTTTAGTTTTGTAGAGTTTTTTCACACGCATCTTTTGAGCCCTAATTGAATATTTTTCGTTCATATTAACCGGAAATATTAAACTTTAAAAAATCAAAAATTTTAGAAAATAAGACTTTTTTGAAAATTTTGTTGAAAAATGTAGAAGTTTAGTTTTGTTTTGTATTTAGTTTTGTAGAGTTTTTTCAGACGCATCTTTTGAGCCCTAATTGAACATTTTTCGTCCATATTAACCGGAGATATTAAACTTTTAAAAATCTAAAATTTTGAAAAATAAGACTTTTATAAAAATTTTTTTAAATGATGTAAAAGTAACTTCAAAAAATTATTACCAACTTGAAGAACATTAAAAAACGTTTCTATTGACCTATTTTTGAACCTGATTCGGGCAGAAATTATGAAATTATTGGTATTTGAAAAATCAAAAATTGTGGAAAATATCATTTTTTCAACATTCTTGTTTATTAACTTATGAGTAATTATTAAACTATTATTACCATCTTATAGAATATATAAAAACACATTTTTTGGACCAAGATTTAATGATTTTTAACCCTTTTATAAAAAGTAATTCTTATATTTCAATTATTATTATTTTTATGAGGAAGCAAAGTGTTCATGAAATGAACACCAAAATTATAAAAATGTACAACTTGGCAGCGGTTTTTTTATCAATATTTTGTTAAATAATTGAATTCTTTTATGGTAAATTTTATGAAAATACTAGATATTGAAAATATTTGAATTTCGAATATTTTTTTGAAAATAATTGAATCGTTTTAAACAATTTTAATTACATTTTTTTGAAATAATTAAATTATTC
Source organism: Leptopilina syphax (assembly GCA_032872505.1). Classification (NCBI taxonomy): domain Eukaryota; kingdom Metazoa; phylum Arthropoda; class Insecta; order Hymenoptera; family Figitidae; genus Leptopilina; species Leptopilina syphax. The sequence continues at coordinate 54,456,679 of CM065468.1, forward strand.
TTCTAGATTTTAATAAAATTCTTCCCAAGAATTCAATTATTTACGTATAAATAACTCTTCGAAAGAATTCAATTATTAAAGATAAATAACAAAATTATTCCCAAAAATTTAATTACTTTGAGGCATTTTAATAAAATTTTTTGCAAATTTTAATTATTTTCATAAATAACAATATTGATCACAAGAATAGAATTCTTTGTAAAATTTAATTATTTTTAAAAACTTTTCGCAATTCTATGATTTTCAATATCTACTAATTTTCATAAAATTTCCAAACAGAATTAAATTATTTTCATGAATTAAGAAAAATTTCTTAGATATTCAATTATTTAAATTAGATTTTTCATAAAATTAGTCGAAAGAAATGAATTATTTAAAAATTTTTATAACATTCTTGGCAAGAATTAAATTATTTTTAGAAATATTTAAACTCTTTGATGAATAATAAAATTCGTTGCAGGAATTCAATTTATTAGCGTAGGATAAGAAAGAAGTAAATATTTTTGATGAAAATTGGGAAAAAGTCAGGAAAATAAAAAATATGGAATGAGACTTTTGTCAGTTTCGTGAAGTGTCTAAAACGAGTTCTTTTGGTCGCGTCAAGTTTATTGTTTCGATAGCAACTTTTTACTACTTTTTTTATTTTGAAAGCTACACTGTAAAAAATTTAGGGAGTTAACGGACTCGGGAGTTGGGAGTGAAATTTTCCGAGTTAAAAATCAACTCCAAAAGAGAGTTAATTTCTAACTCCCTTCATTCAACACCCGCGCGAGTTATTTTTTCCTTGGGGAGTTAGCATTTGGGTGTGAAGTTTTAACTCTCTTTATTTAACTCCCCTGGCATTAACTCTCTAAAGTGTGCGACTTTTATAGAATCCCCTGGGGAGTTAAAATTTAACTCCCTTTTTTTACAGTGTACTTTCTGATACTTTTTTAAAATTAATTATCGAGTGCGAAGTCTGCTACACCGTTCAGTTAATTTAACCATACGAGCGTTGATCTAATCATATGCATGGCAGATGCGATTAAATAGAAGGTTTTTAACCTACATTTCAGTGACAGCTTAAACATAATTCTCAACCAAAAGTTTATAGCTGAAATTCGGTAAGCATTTCTTTCAGTGTACGTCTGTTATTGTTTACGGAGATTTCTCTTCGTTGTTGCTCTTCGTGTATGGAATATAACACTTTTCCACCTTACATTTCTATATATTGTGCAACGACTACTTTAACAAGGTTTTTTTTTACTTTTCCACATTTTTGCATGATAGTTTTTTTCTCTGCTATAAGTTGTTCACAATTATTTTTTTCTGATGCTCTATTTTATGTCTTTACGTAACCTGAAAATTGCTTATCTAACTTGTTTCAACAGTTTGATAGCCGTTTACAAAATGTTAGATCTGGTTTTGCTATACATTGTTTTTTATATTACGATTTCGATATACAGTGAAGGCCACTTGGTTGAGTGAATCAATAATTCATTGTCTCAAATTTATCTGTCAAGTACAGATTATTTCATATTGTTGTCAATTTTCTGTTATTCTCTTAATAATATTGGTATATGTCGCAAGTTTAAATAAAAAATATATATATACTTTCGGCTTACGTAGCTCCACACATCTGAAAAAATTGCCCTTTGCAAATATTTGCACAATTATTTAATCTCTCACTTCTTGTAGAGTGTTATTTTTCTCTTTTTTCAAAAATGTGTTTGTCTCTTAATATTCAAGTATAATGAACCCATTAATGTGGCGTATTATTAAAGTGATTAATATTTATCATGTGCGCATTAAACACTTCAGATAATAACAAACATTGGAAATATTTTTAAGAAGCGATAATTAAAAAATACTTCATTTACGCATATATCTTACTCTTCTATCGCATGTAGATGTAAAAGACGAAATGTCAGAATATCAAGCTTCGCACTCATCTACTAAACCCTACTATTTACTAGTTTTTTACGTTATGCTACTATTTGGGTACTTTTTTAGATTTCAGTCACTAAAAGCTCCTATTTCTGTTTTTTTTAGAATTTCTACAACTTTAAATTCGCTAATACTAGAAATCAAAAAACTATAATCAAATTCTTTAAAACGATTCAATTATTTTCAAAAAATACTCCAAATTCAATTACTTTCAATATTTAGTATTTTCATAAAATTTCGCAAAAGAATTCAATTATTTAAAAAAAATTGATAAAATTCATCCAAAAATCAATCATTTTCATAAATTATCAAATTTTCACTGGAATTCAATAAATTTAGAATAGCATTATCAAAAAAATTTCGAAAAAATCAATTATTTAACAAAATTTTTATACAATTTTTCACAATAATTCAATTACTTTCACTAATAATATTTTTCATGGAAATTCAATTTCTGAAAAAAAATTTTGATAAAATTCTAAGCTAGAATTGAATTATTTTCATAAATAATAAAACTCATCAATTTAAAATAAAATTTTCATAGTATTTATTATAGAAAATAATTGAATATTCGTGTAAAACTTTGGTAGAATTGTTTTTAAATAATTGAATTCTTTTCGTAAATTTTATGAAAATAGTAGAATATTGAAAATCATTGAATTAAGAAAATTTTTTGAAAATAATTAAATTTTATTTTATTTTTAAATAATTGAATATACTTGTGATGAATACTATTATACATATATATGAAAATAATTCAATTTTGCAATGAATTTTATCAAAATTCCTGAAAATAAATAAATAATTGAATTTTGTCGAAGAATTTTGCTATTCATTTATAAAGATATTTGAAATGTTGACGAAATTTTTTTTTAGATTTTTTGAAAATAATTGAATTTCTGCGAAGAATTTTATTAATTTTTAAAATAATTGAATTCTTATAATGAATATTGTTATTTATGAAAATAATTGAGTTTTACAATGAATTTTATTAAAATTATTGAATATAATTGAATTTCAGTGAAGAATTTTTATAGTTATGAAAATAATTGAAATATTGAGAATTTTTAAAAAAATTTTGAAAATAATTGAATTTCTAATAAGAATTTTAATATTTATTAAAATAGTTGAATTCCGCAAAAATAGACATTGCTTCCAGAAATATTGCAGAATTTTTTACAGAATTCTGAACTGAATTTCCGTACAGCCGTTTCAAGTTAGTAGGACTGCGTCATAAATAAATTGAAGCAGGAAAAATATTGACTTGAAAGGACTGAAAATACATTTTAAAATTGAAAATTATTTTCGTGTATGTTTATAAATCTGGCAACGTAGGAAAGACACTGATGTGAGTGTTGACCTCCCCTGAAAAACATCTGTCTAGGAGAGGACCTGCCACGCTCGTTACGATGCCATTGAGTTTTCAATTCTTTTTTCCAGAGAGCACAGACTCCGTGACCGTGGCTTTTTATAACGCACATGCTTCTTCTACGTTTTCTCTGAATTTCACATTCAAAATTACTCTAAAGTCATATATATGTGAATAAATTTTTTATCCACAATGACAACAATGTAAGAAAGAATAAATTTTTTACCTGAAATTAAAAATGAGTGGATTTTTTTTTAAATAAAGAGATAATATGTGAATAAGTACTATCCCAAACTTTTAATGGTTTTTATAAGATTGTTTATGAAAAATGTTTCAAGTTAACACTCAATCTTATGTAGATAGGTGTTTTTATTGAAAATATGTCGTCTCAAGCATGTTGTACTTAAATATTTCAAGAATATATTTTCAGACTTGTTTATTTAAAAAATGTGAAGTAAAATCGGAAACACTCGCAATGGCAACGTTGCATTTTCATGTTTCCACTGAAGAGCGTGTAAATTTAAAAGGGATATGTTGCTCATTATGTTTTAATGTTAGGCTTACATTATGAAAATGTACATATATACATTTCTATAAACCTAATTGAAAATATAATAAATATTCATCAATGAAATAAATCATTCAATAATAAATATATAAAATAATTTATTAAATAAGTTTTTTCCAAAATTTTAATAACAATAACGATAAAAACAGTACACATTCTAGCGACGAACGAAGAACGAAACTTTGGAAGTAATATAAAATAATATAGAGCAATTCCATGTGAACTAAGCCAATCAAAAAAGTTAGATGTTAAGGGACATGGTTATATTCAAATTGACATAACTTCTCCAAAAGTCAAGCGATTTTAATTTTTATATAGTGAATTTTAAAGGATTTCAATTTTTTTATCTACTTTTTAATTTTACAACGCTTTTTTCAAAAAAAAACTTTGCAACCCCTCTTTTTGGAAAAGTAAACCTTATTTTTCAATTTTTACAAAAACTACCTCTTTTTATGACATTATTAAGTTTAGAAATCCTAATGGGGAAGTTTATGGTAGGCTACGAGAAAGCCAATTTGTTTTAAAAATACTGCAACACAAGGCTTGTGCAATGTAGAGATCTTTTTATTATTATAGAAGAGCGAGCTGACATTGTCTGAACTGTTATTATGCTTTAAAAACATAACATTTAAACTTTAAAAAACTCTGTAACCTGAAATAAAATTTCTACTCGAAATAATATTTTTATTCTACACTATTAAAAAAATCTATAATAAATTTCATATACATGTGTATGAAGCAAATATATGTAGTACAGTTGAATTTTAATGATGAATTTTAATATACTAAAATTTAAGGTACATGAATATTAAATTTAAAAATATGAAAAAATGAAACATTTGTGTTGACCGGGATTCTATAATTGGTTCTGCGCGTGCGTCAAAGTTTCATGTACTGTACAGTAGAACCTCTCAATAGTACAATTTAGACAAAAATAAAAAAATACCAGGGTGTCTACTATTTTCGTTCAACAAAATTCTCGGTTCGGTTATTTCCCGACTTTGTCCAAAGTTTTCCCGGTTTTTTTTCAAAGAATATTATTTATGAAAATAATTGAATGTTTGGGTAGAATTTTATTAAAAATTTTTAAAATAATTAAATTGTGGAGAACAATTTAATTATTTATAAAGATAATTGAAATTTTGATGAGAATTTAAAAAAAATTTTTAACATAATTGAATTTCTGCAAAGAGTTTTATTACTTTTAAAAATAATTGAATTGTTTTTTAGAATTTCATGGAAATTTATGAAAATAATTGAATTCTTGTGAAGAACATTTTTTAAAAATAATATTTAAAATAATTTAGTAAATCTGAAGAATTTTGCTATATTTATGGAAATAATTGAATTCTTGAGAAGAATTTTTTTTACAGTTTCTAAAAATAATTGAATTTTTTCGACAAATTGAATAAAATTTTTAATTTTTTTTTTAATCTTTCAAAGAATTTGATTAAAATTGGAGTGCCAATGTAGCCTTCATAGCGTTCAGACGTGTAATAGAAGAGCTCCGTTTAAATTGACCGTTTTATAGTTAAAATCGTAATTAAACTATTTCGGTTTAGAACTATTACTATTATTTAGTGATTATGTGCAGTTTCCTGTTCCAGAATTGTGTTTTTTTGGTGTTCTTGTTTCTCTTCTATCAGACAAAAATGTTTTAAAATATCTTTTCACTTGGTGCGAGAAATAATAATTTCACGAGTCAAAGTTTTGGTGAAAGCAGAAGTGTGTAAATCAATGTTATTTGTTATTCTCGGTGTGATAGTCGACAAACAATGGATTCTGAACAGATTATGGAAACCTTGAAAAGTATTCAAGGCAATATGGCAACGAAGGAAGATATAAGGCTACTAAATGATGGAAATAAAAAATTACAAGATGATGTGAATGAAATTAAGGCAAACTTCAAACAAAAAGTTTCGGACCTGGAAGAAAAAATGGAGGGACTCTCTAGGAAAATGGAGGCCAATTTTAACGCAAATAGAGCAAGAAATATCCTGATTTTTAAAGTTGAAGAAAGTTTAGATGCAGATGAAAATATATATGTAAAAATTAAGGATATTTTTACGCAGGTGGGACTTGTAATAAACGATCTGTGTATTGAAACTGCGTTTAGAATTGGTAAACAGGGCGGATGCAGGCCGATTCTGGTGCGTTTTATTGCACCAAGATGGAAGTCCCTTCTATTTAAAAAAATAAAGGAATTCGACGCTTTGGGTTTGGCAATTTCAAATGACTTAAGTCAAGAAGAACGCTTAGAACGCAGGGAACTGGTTTGGTACAAGAACAAAATGATTAAAGCCGGTAAACAAAATTTAAAAATCAGAGGTAACAAGCTGCTCGTTGGTGAGGAAGCCTTCTCACTGAAAGATCTGCAGTCAATGGAGGAGGAGAAAAAAACTGAGGAACCACCAAGTCATCTGTCCAATCAATCCAACTCCCAGTCAACTCCATCCACGAAAAGAAAAGCGGGTTGTCTTCCTGGAAGTAGTAAGCGTCAGTTTTCTGATGAGAGGCGCGTTTCGTCTCTCGATAGATTTTTGTCAGCTCCATCAAAGACAAAGAAAGCTAAGCAAGAAGAATAGCAACCAGAGAGGTACAGCAGCATAATGTCACGAAGGTTAAAGCGAGGAAGAACCCCAACTACTGGTGTAACGTCCGACAGTCACGTAGGTCTTTCTGTCGTCTTCTGGAATGTGAATGGTTTCAGGAACATTTCGGATGTGTCAGACAACATCGAGAATTGGGACATACTATGTATATCGGAGACTTGGCTGACTCTACCTGCCACGTTTCTTCCGGAGTGGATAAGTAAACATCAGTTCAACTACAGTAATGCAGTAAGAGAATTCAAGACAGGTAGGCCCAGGGGTGGTTTGAGTATTATTACCAAAAAGAGTTTATTATTAAAGTCCATAATTTTCCAGAATGATTATTGTTTGTTTATATTATTTAAAAAATTCAATCAAAATATTATTATTGGTCTGATCTACTTTAGTCCGTGCCTGAATGATGAAACTTGTCGATTGTCGTTAGAATTAGCAATGGATCATGTTGAAAAGTTAAATATGTGTTGTCCTATAATTATTGGAGGGGATCTTAACGGAAGGGTGGGGGATCTGAACCAGGTAGACGAAGTGGTAATGTCGGAGTGTGCGGCTAATCTGTATGGAATGAGAATGTCATTAGATGGGAAAATTAATTCAAGGGGCAAACTTTTGATAGAATTTTTTGAAGATCATTCCTTTATGTTGTTAAATGGCAGATCGAGAGGTGATACACCTGCAAGTTATACTTATTGTGGCAAAAGAGGAAACAGTACTGTGGACCTAATTTTTTGTAACTTCGAATATTTGCAGGCTGTCTCGGATCTTTATGTGTACCCGCTAGTTACCCAGTCAGACCATTTGCCTGTCGTGTTATCGCTATACGAAACTCAAAATCTGATCGGGGGAAACCAAAGACAGTTAGGTGGGAGGTCGATGGGCAGGGGGTTTAAATGGAAGGAGAATTTGGGCGGTGACTATGCAGAGAGAATGAGCTGGCAACCGAATGTACAGTGGAAAAAGGGACCACTTGATTTTGCTAACGATGAATTAATTTCAACTGTAACTCGTGTGGCCGAGTCCCTGGGATTGAGATGTAGTGATAGAAAAATTGCTAACAAACCATGGTTCAATAAAGAATGTCATTTGCAGAAAATTAAAGTAAAACAGGCCTTAAAAGAATGTTTAACCTCAAATTTTAATCCGGATACTAATAACATCTATATTAAAGAAAAGAAACTGCTTAAGAATTTAATTAAAAAAAACAAAAAGTTATATGAAGATAATATTAAAAAAGAAATTTCAGAAACAAGATACCCCTCTACTTTTTGGAGAGCAGTCAATAAATTTAAACCTCGCACCTCGGGACTCGACCACGTCGGGACTGAAACTTGGAACGAATATTTAGAGGAAATGTTCCCCCCGCGAGTAGTTTTTGCAACCGATTTGTTTGATGCGAAACACCCTCTACTAGACAGTGAGGTGTCTTATGAAGAACTGTGTGCAACTTTGGCTGAATGTAAAAATGGAAAGGCATCGGGTCCGGACGGTCTTTCGTTTGAATTTTTCAAAGGGCTGCCATCAAATTGGCTTCTATATTTGCAAACTCTGTTTAACGAGGTGATCAATCAGGAAACCGTCCCTAAAGCGTGGGGACAAGCGCATGCTTTTATGATCCACAAAAAAGGCGTTAAAACCGAACCAAAAAATTACCGATGTATAGCTCTTATGAATACTGTTGCAAAAGTGTTTACCCAGATTCTGAATGGGAGGCTAAAGAAGTGGGCGGATTATACAGAGAGTATACCAGAATTTCAGTCAGGTTTCAGGGATAAGAGGGGTTGCCTAGACAATATTTTCACGCTAAACTCATTGGTTCAAATTCATCTGAGTCGGAAAAAGGGCAAACTATTCGCCTTCTTTGTGGATTTCGAAGGCGCTTTTCCCTCAGTAGTCCATAACAAATTGTGGTACAAGCTTTTCAAGCAGGGAGTGAGTTCTAGGTTTATTAGAATAAGTAAAAATTTTTATGAACAGGCTTCTAGTGCGATTCGCTTGAGAGGTGACGTGTCAAATGAGGTCGAAGTGACCAGGGGTGTATTGCAGGGAGACACTCTGAGCCCTCTATTTTTTTCGCTTTTTATCTCGGATTTGGAGGATTTTCTGCAGGATCAGGGTGCTAGAGGGGTTTCAATTGACGAACTACACGAAATAATACTGTTAGCTTATGCCGACGATATTGTTGTCTTAGCCTACTCTTTTAGCGACATGCAAGGTAAAATAAAACTTCTGCACAAATATTGTAAAGAGAATGATTTAAAAATCAATTACCACAAATCCAAAATAATTGTTTTTCAAAAGGGGGGAAGGCAAAAAAAGTACTCCTTCGGTTATGAGAATCACAATATTGAGGTGGTCAAAGATTATGTCTATCTCGGGATGCAATTTAGCAAGTCAGGTACATTCAGGGCGACCGCCGATAGGGCAGTTTCGGCAGCAAAAGTGGCATCTGGTTCGGTACTGAAAATTTTGGAGCGCTCTAAGTCCGATATGTGGGTGACAAAGGACAAATTGTTCGACACTATGGTGAGATGTGTTGCTGTCTATGGAGCAGAGGTCTGGGGTCTCCGTTATTTAGATTCCTTAGAGCGTGTTCAAACTTGTTTTTTCAAAAGGGTACTGTCCCTCCCCGTCAACACCCCCGACTATGCTGTCAGACTAGAGGCGGGAAGGGTCAGCATCTCTTATTTTGTTTTGAAGTCAACGTTGCGATGGCTGGAAAAAATTAATAATATGCCGGAAAACAGATACCCCAGAGTCTGCTGCAATAGAATCTTTAAATTGGCAAAACTAAAAGGGAAATCCGTCCTAAAATATAATTGGGCTTTGCAAATCGAAAGTATGCTGGATGAAGTTGATTCAATAAAAAATGTGAATGTGTTGGATGTGAATATTTTAGTGAGAAATACTCGCAAAATTATAGAAGCATATGAGCTCTCCTTAAGGGCAAAAGATAGAGAAAGACTCGAGGGCTCGTCAAGTCTTCAGATTTATCCGCACCTGCCCACAGAAGAGAAAAATAAATATTATTTGAGTGCGGGTCTACCAATGGTTATGACTCGGTTAATAGGCCAAATAAGGTTAGCGCAAACTAGACGGCATGTAATAAAATATAAAAAAGAAAGATTTGTAATCGACCCAACAGTGAAATGTTCTGTGTGTAATCTCGACGAAAATGAAACTATGTTTCATATTCTAGCGGAATGCCCATTATATAGGGGTTTAAGAATTAGTACATTTGGCGACTTGGATGCAAAATTCTCTGAGGGGCGGTTGTGGATGGATCTTTTGACTTCGAGCGAAAGAGGTAAACTGAGAGTTTTTGCGAATTTTGTGTTAAAGGCTCTGAGAGCGCGAGCGATACTTGTATAAGCAATATTTGGCGTATGTTATAACTTAAGTATGTTTTAAACTTGTATCTTACTTTATGTTTTTTTTTTTGTTCTATATTGTATTTTATTTTATGTTGCTACTCAACGGTACTCCTTTGTATAAATTCTGAGAATTTAAAAACAATAAACTATATATATAATTTGATTAAAATTGTATTAAAAATAATTGAAATTCTGCAATGAGTTTCACTATTTATGAAAATAATTGAATATATTGCGAAGAAATGTTTAAAAATAAAATTATAATTATACGGTGACTAGCTTGCCTTGATTATTTTCGAAAAATTTAAATAAAATTCTTTAAAAGAAGTTATTTATTTTTAATAGAATATAAAGAAATTTAATTTATTTCAAAAATGTTTAATTATTTGTTTATAAAAATTCAATTATTTTGAAACAATAGAATTGAAAAATTTCAAAAATCATATTTTTCAGAATTTTCAAAAAAAAACTTTGCGAAAATTCAATTTTATTAAAAAATTTAAAGTGTGTTTCTTAATTTAAAATAACTAATAAAAATTTTAATCATTAATCTTCACACAAAGAAACATGAATACATTAGAATGTGACTCTTTATGAAATTCAATTATTTATCAATTATTAAATTAAAATACTTTGAAAATTCGATTTGTTAAAAAGTTTTTAATGAAATTCTTTAACAAATTTAATTATTTTTAGTTGAATTTCACAAAACTTCTATTAATTCGATAATTTTTTTAAAATTTATTTACATACTATATTTGAATCGGTGACTGATTTTTTACTATCAAATTAATTATTTTTAACTATTTGAAATTTAGAGAGCAGTATAAATATAGGCAATTCCACGTGAGATTTAAGTCGACCTCTTAAAATCGGCCAAAAATATTTTTTTTCTATTCTGTATCGAAAAAAAACAGATACGTATTTTTTATTTATGTTTAATTGTCAAAATTTTCGAGTTATGAATTTTCGAAAATTTGGACTTTTAATTGTAGACCTATATTCAGTAGCTTATAAGTTCGAAAATATTGAGTTTAGAAAAAAGTTGTCAAAGAATGAATGTTTTAGTTTTCTTTCGACTTTTAAAAATGTAAACAAAAAATTTTTTTAAAAATTTTTTATTGAAAAAAAATTTTTTTTAACTTTGGGCCGGATTTTTTTTTATCTTTTTTTTATTTTTTTGTACCTTATAATATAAAAAAGATTTTCCAAAAAGTCCCGAAATGGGCCTGATGTGTTAAATGAGTTTTAAAATATTTTCAAAAATCAATTGCAAGCATCACAGTGGGATTTTTTTTACAATTAACTTTCTAAAACTGTCTACAGCGTATAATTTTTAATATATTTGAGTGTTCTTTGTTTTAAATAAAAGAGTCTACGCTGTAAACAGTTTTAAAAAGTTAAATGTAAAAAAAATCCCACTGTGATGCTTGCAAGTGATTTTTGAAAATATTTTAAAACTCATTGAACACATCAGGCCCATTTCGGGACTTTTTGGAAAATCTTCTCTATATTATAAGGTACAAAAAAATAAAAAATAAATAAAATAAAAATTTCTTAAAAGTCGAAAGAAAATAAAACTTTCATTCTTTGACAACTTTTTCCTATAAACTCAATATTTTCGGACTTATAAGCTACTAAATATAGGTCTACAATTAAAAGTCAAAATTTTCGAAAATTCATAACTCGAAAATTTTGACAATTAAACATAAATAAAAAATACGTATCTGTTTTTTTTCGATACAGAATAGAAAAAAAATATTTTTGGCCGATTTTAAGAGGTCGACTTAAATCTCACGTGGAATTACCTAAATATATCTATAAAAATTGAAATAAAAAGCGATTTTTTAAAAACAAATTATAAAATAAAACTTTTTTTAATTTGGTGAAAAAATTGCCGCTTTGGCATAAAATTCCTGGCTTATTCCTGGTCAAATTAAATTCCCGACTGATCAAGGATTTCACGGTTAGTAGACACCCTGTAAATACGGATTTCATATTTATCTATAAAGAACGAGAAAAAATATATGCAACCGAATTTAAAACTTATTCCTGTTTGAAAAGTCTTCCACGTAAAAAAATAAGTGAAATTTGACCTATTTTAAGTGAATATGCACCTATTTTTTTACGTGGAAGAGTTTTCAGTTTTTCACTTATTCAGATTTAGAGATGTAGTTATTATATAAACTCAGGTGTATAAAATTATTCAATGTTTTTGAATATTAAGTAAATTTCAAAATTTTCACTATGGAGACTGTTAAGTATTAATAGAGAGTAGAATGTTTTAATAAAATTAATAGACATCCAAAATACTTCTTTTAGAGCCACATATACAATAACGCTTTTTTATGTTTTTTAGAACTTCTGACGGGTGGTTCATTTTTCCCTTAAAGTAGTAACTTTAAGGAAACAATCCCTTTCAGTATTTTGCAGGTACATACCTTAAAGAAAATTAGTTGGATTTCTTTATTAATCTAAAGTACTAAAGGATTTTTTTTACTTCTTTCTTGAATTTTCTCAAGGTAAAGGCAATAATAATTGAAGAAGAAAGATTTTTCAGTGCTTGACGATTTTCCAGGGACTGATCAAGAGCGGAAAAAAATGCCGTAGCGATCTTTCAAAATTGGGAGCCTTCTCGAAGGAGAGCCGAGTAAAATTGAGGTTGGTGGATGTTCTTTGTCTGCAGAAACGAAGGTGCGCCGTGCCATTATGGATTTCTCAATAAAGGAAGCTCAGGTAGGTGTATAGTCATGACAAAAAAACTGAACCGAATTTAAAAACGTGCATGAACCAGTAGAATTTTTGTAAATGATTCCTTTAGAATTCAATAAAGAATATCCATTTTCAACCAAGATTTACAAGCAATTCTAGTTACGCGATAAAAATATTACTTATACAAAGTAAAAGTTAATAATCTCAGAAATATGAATATACAACTTTAAAAAATGACTTTCCAATAAAATTTGTGCCAGGAACTATAAAGAGGATGTTGCCGTCTATCAAATGTCAGATAGACTATAGGAAGTATAATTTGCACGTAAAGCTTAGATTTATCGAGTAGCAATGGGAAACGTCATTGATTAATCGGGAATCAATTCTGAATTGCTATTTTTTTATTGTGTAAGAGTCTCAACATTTCTTGCAGGTCAGAAACGTGGGCAGCATAGAACTGGAGCGTCTCCTGTTTACTTCAAGTGACGGGCACTCGTTTCCTTTGCTTTCACCACGAGTCGACGTACAGTTCACGACATTAATATTTCGCCATATAAATTTCCAGCAGTTTATGAGTCGAAAAAGAAACTAAACAAATACTTAAAAGTTTAATACTTCTTAACAGTGATCAATTAAATTTACCACATCAGTGAATGTGTCAGTTAAAAAAATCTTTTTTGTCAAAATTTTTTTTCTGATTGTCGACGTTCAAAGTTATAAAACTTATATAACTGCGTCACGTCCTCGTGATGTGTATTAAATTATAATTTTTACATATGATGAAATTAATTTGTTCTAAAATCATCAGGGTTGCCACAAAAATTTAACTTTGTTTTTCCCTGAATTTTCCCTGATTTCCAGACCGAATTTTGACTTTTTCCCTGACGCTGAGAATATTCTGATTGACTCCAAAAATTATTGGATACTAAAAAAAATGTTCTATTACATTTATTTAACAAATTCTTTAATTATAAAATTATCCGAAAACATAAATAACTTCTTTTTTAAATAAATACTAGCAACAAATCGCGCGGCTAACTTCTTACTACTTTTTTTAAATAAAATTAACAATTTTAAAAATAATAAAATTTCAAAATTTTCTAATTTAAATTTTTGTTAAAAATACTAAAAAAAAATCAATTTTGTAGAATTTAAAAATAATTGCAAGAATTCTTTAAAAAAAAATAAAATTATTCATATTAAATTTAACTATGTTCAAATCTTGAAAAAAATTCTCGTAAAAATCCCAATTATATCTTTATAAATAACAAAATTCTTCTCTAAAGTTCAATTATTTTCAGAAATTTTTCTAATTTTAATGATTTTCAATATCTACGATTTTAATAAAATATTTTCCAAAACGAATTCAATTATTTAAAAAAAATTTTAATTTGAAATTTTAGAAAATGACAATTTTAGTACTTTATAGTACTTTATTACTTTGGGAGCATTCACAAATGATGTCACGCTTTTGGGGGTGGGGGGGGTCTTTACTAAACGTGACACAATGTATTTTTCTCATGTGAAATTGCAAAAATTGCGTGACAGGGGGAGGGGGGGAGTCGAAAATCTCCAAAAAATTGCGTGACATCATTTGTGAACGCTCCCTTTTCAAAAGAATTCAATTCTACTGATGAATTTTGATATTTGAGGCTCCGGATCTTAAAAGGGCACTTTTACCATTTAAAATCAATGCTGAAAGTGCCATTTTAAGATCTGGAGCCTCATTTATCAAAATAATTGAATTTTGGAAAAGAATTTTATTAAAATTCCTTTAAATAATTGACTTAATGTGGAGAATTTTGTTGTTCCCCAAGATAATTGAATTCTTTTGCAAAATTACAAAAAAATTTTTGAAAATAATTGATTTCCTGCGACAAATTTTATTATTTTAACGAATAATTGAATGTTTCTTAAAATTCAATTCTTTCGTCGAGTTTTAATAAAATTTTTAAGAATAATAAATTATTGCATTTTTCAAGGTATTTTCGTGGTAATTTCATAGTTTTATGAGGCAAACAAAAAAGACACTAGAAATTCAGAATTTTCTTATGAATTCTAAAATTTTAATTTTTTCTAGTCGTACTTTTAATAAATTCCTGACTTTTCCCTGAATTCCCTGATTTCCCTAACAATATTTTAGAATGGCTTCTTATAACAGGGTGTCTAACAAGGATTGAGAAAAAAATTCCCTGACTTTTCCATGACTTTTTCCCTGACTTTTTACTAATTTTATTTTTGCTTTCTTGCGACAAAAATATGGTAACTGACATATTCAGCAATAAATTAATATCTAATGATAGAAACAAAACGATAATAAAAATCTTCTAAGTTTTGTTAAATTAAAAAATTTTTTATTTACAAAAAATTTTAATTTTTGTGTAAATTTTTAGAAATTTCCCTGACTTTCAATGAAATTTTCTGCCATTCCCTGACTTTTCCATGACTTTTCCCTGACCAAAAAAATTCCCTGACTATTCCCTGACCGTTAGACACCCTGTATAAGGAAAAAACAGAGTTTGCAACTATTGATTCTGTGATTATAAGCCAAAAACAATTCATTTCAAATAAAATGACCTTAAATTGATTTTTGCAACTATTTTTTTAATTTTTCAGTGAATTTTTGATTGGTACTCACCTTGGAGCCACTTTTTTTTAAAGCAAAATTTCAGCTGTTTTTACAAAGTCGTCTAAGTTTTATTTTCCTTAGTAAAATAAAAAAATTTGTTTGCTAAAAAGTTAGCTAAGGAGATACAATTTCAGGGCATATATTATTAATTATGATATATAATACCGTTTAGGAATTACAGTCGTTCAAAAGATGGGTGGCCACCTTGAGGTCCCTTACCCTACATTTTTCTAACTACACATATGTGGCTGTTTTTACCATTCGCATTTTTTTCTGTGTATAATTTTCATTAAATAAAGATTTTTGTGCTGTTAATATGAAATTTTATCATTTAAGTATGCAGTTAAAAATATAAAGATTACTTAGAAATTTATTAAAAAAATTACATTTTGATCATTCTTTTTCAATCCTTAAAATGATTGTTCTTGAAAATCAACTTTTCGAGGCAAAACATTCTTAATAAGACAAATTTCACTTATTAAAAGTTATAATTTGTTCTCTCTTATAAACTTGTAATAAGTGATTTATTAAACGAGAGAACGTCTCATAACTATAAGAGAAATTTTACTTACACAGATTTCGAGAACATATCGAGAAACTTAATTTTTCAAATTGACTACTGTAGAAGAGAAGTATTCGATATTGATATTGAAACAACAAATTTCCAGCTCATTAATTCTCTAATTCAGATATAGAAAATAAATTTTAGAAAATGCTGCAATTTGTCTTGATTGCTTTCTTATTCTTGAGCAGAGGATTCGGCAACACAATATAATGACTCCAGGCATGATTCACTACCACAAAACACAGTTTTAATCTTGCTCCATGAGAGATTAATTATTTTCCTTACACGCACTGTAGTCTGTCGACTCAACCATCCTTTTTGTTTTCAGCCGAGGACCCTTTTGCCTAAAGTTCCCCCAATGACCTTCAAAAAAGTCTAGAATATGCGAAGGTGGACTCTTTTGTGCCTTTATCTTTTGAAAATATTTTTTACCGACTTTTCTCTTCAGACTCCTGCAGAGGTAGAGGAGAAAAATATTTCAAATAATGAATTCATTTTACACTATCCTCTTCATTGTTTCATTAGTTTTATTTACGAAAATCGTGAATTCTCTTGTGACGACGTTTTTAAAGATTTGTTAATTCTAGATTGTATAATCATTTTTACAAAGTGTTTACCATTACAATTTCGTTTATTGAGCGAGTTTCATTTGCATTAGCGATAACCCAAATGATTTCTAAATTTTCCTTTAAAGTGTATTAGCCTCTTGAATAAAAACAAAGTGTAAAATAATAAGAAAATACAATTTCTAGAATTGTGAAAAAAATTGCGAAAATTCCAGTCTCTTTATCTCAAGGAAAAAATGATAAGAAAAATGTGGAATACCTCTCTCTTCAAGTCCCTGTATGCTAATCGTTTGATAGTTTTATCATTTGTGTAAAGTATAGAATTTGAATAAATGTGTGTTTTACGTTGAAAATATTATTGATAACACTCAATTGTTAATACGTACGTCAGAAAACTGTCATTTAACATAAATTTCTCATAAAATATAAAAATACAAAAATAATCAAAAAAATGTTAGAAATTGTTAATTTAATCGGTGAAAATTGTATTCTTTAGGATTTTAGTTTTAATGGGAAAAAATATACATGAGGGTAAGATTTCCTGCATCACTCGCGGTATCATATGGAAACTGAGATGGAACTCGATCTTCCATACATCGTTTGAAACTTGAGTATCCGTTCCTGTCGTTAGAAGCCAGAACAAACCTTCCACCTTCCTGGCATACACTGCTTATCTGACAATACTTAAGATCTAACGGGCATATTATTCGTGCACTATAAAACATAGTCTTATTATTTTCATACCAAGTACCGCGGATTTTTAAGATAGATGTGCAAGTTAAAGTAGACCGTATCAACTTTAGGCTTTACTGCTTCTTTCACGTGCCGTTGTTATTGCATTTCACTGAAAAATTACCTACAATATCTTGTAACAAAACTTTTAAGGGGACACTCCCTAAATTCGAATTAGTAGAAAGTTATTAATATAATGAGCGCATGATAAAATTTTTCAAAAAAAATTTAATTTTTTACAAAAATGCTAATAAAATTCTTCCCAAAAATTCAAATATTATAACAAGAAGTAAAATTTTTCAAAAGAGATTAATTATTTAAAAAAAAATGTCATAAAATTCGTTGCGAGAATGCAATTATTTTGCTAAATAAGTCGATTATTCGGAAATTCATTTTAAAATCAATTTTTAATAGAAAATTCTTCTAAATAATTGATTTAAATATAGAAATAAATAAGTTATTAAAGATAAAGATAAAAATAAAGAATTTTATCAACAAATTTTTAAATAATTTAATTCTTTTGACAAATTGTATAAAAAATAATTAAAATATACTGCGATAAGTTTTATTATTTATAAAAATTATTAAATTCCTGAGAACAGTTTTATTATTTATAAAAATAATTGAATTATTGCGAAATTATAAAATATATTATTATTATATTTTTATATTATATTATAATAGGTATATTTTTTATAAATATTTATAAAAAAAATTTATAAAAAATTTGTAAATATTATTTGAAATCCTGGGCAATTTTTTTTATTCATGAAAATAATTAAATGTTTGTGTAGAAGTTTATTAAAAGTTTTTTAAATTTTTTGCGAAGAATTTTGCTGTTTATAAAGATAATTGAATTCATGACGAGATTTTTTTTTTTATTTTTGAAAATAATTGAATTTCTGAACAGAATTTTGTTACTTCTGAAAATAATTGCGTTAAAATTTTGTAAATAATATTAAATACATATTAAAAAATTCAACTATAGTATTCAACAGAATTGAAATTAAAAAATTGTATTAAAAATAATTAAAATTCTGCGATGAGTTTTATTTATAAAAATAATTGAATCCAAGTAAAAAATTTTATTTATGAAAATAATTGAATTCTTCTATAAATCTATTATTTTTAATAATTAATTAAATATATATTAAAAAATGTAAACTAATTTCAGAAGAATCTGAATCACTAAAATTTTTGAAAAATCTGTTATATATTAAAATTTCTAATTATATTCATTCAAAATTGAAATTTTGTAAGATTAAAAAAATTTTTTTTAGTTATTTAAAAAGAAATTATTGTGAGAAATAGAAAAAATTGAAGGTTTTGTATTAGAATTCGTAGTAATTTCATTGTTTATGAGACAAGCAGAAAAAACATTATAATTCAGAGTTTTCTTATTAATTTTAAAAATTCAACTTTTTCCAGTACTTTTACTAAAAATCCCTGACTTTTCCCCAACTTGTGGCAACCCTGATCTCTTTACTAGTTTTTTGTAATTTTCGGTTTCTCTGTGCACATGTTTTTTCTCGTATTACAGACTGTAATTTGAATTGTGAAATATTACCTACAAAAAGAAAACGTGTGAATAAAAAAAATGGGGAGCGTTTTTCCTTCCCTTATTTTAAGTTATAATTGATTTCTATATTTTTTATGTTAATTTTGATAGTTTACTATGATTTATATCCTGCAAATTATATTTTGAATAAATTTCGTCATATGATTGATGTAATGCTCTGCATTCTGGAGTGAAATCTCAGCTTTATTAAATAAATTATTGATCAGTAGAATTAAAAAAAAGTTTTTCAACATCTGTTTACTAAGTTATGTTACGTCTAGTCTCAGGAGACCAGAACTGGTATTTTAATTATTTGCCTGATTTATTTACAAAGCGCTAGGCTTTGAGCTAAGCTAAGGGAGCAGGCTAAGGAAACTAATGCTTAGATAAAATAATTTGTCCCCTATTTACTTTTACAAATACAACTCTCGTCGAATTTGGCAGGTGAGCAGTTTTCTTCAAGACTCACAGAAAAAAAGTATAGTTAAAAATACCATATTCAGCAGTATGTATTTTAACTAAACTTCCATAGTTAGTGGAACCAAAATTAAGTAGTTGGTTGCATGTATTTAAAATTACTGTACTACACGTTATGATTGTAAATGACTCAACAATAGTGCAATAGTAAAAACTACTGTTAAAAATAATTATTTTCTGTTTTATTGTGAAAAAGCTTATTTATCGGAAGCAATAAGATTTGGGTTCCAGCTTTACAGAAAAAAGGCTCTGAAAATTGTTCCCTCTACATTTTTTATGCCTAAAGTTAGAATAATTGTGGAAAGCGTAACCTCCTCTTTTAATTTTCGAATTTCCTGTCTTTCTTTCCTTCGCTGTTACTGCGTGCATAAATAAATATCGATTGGACAGTGTTTGTGGCACGGTTGGCTTCCAACGACCCCGAGAGGTGCAACTCTTCGATTTATTCTGGCAGTAAGGGTAGATTAGATGTAGGAAAGGGGAAAGAACCAACTATAGGCTGAAGGGGGTAAGAGTGGCATAGAAAATGCGAGGGGAAATAAAGACCACTTGAATTTCAGGCATGCGGGATGCATGACAAAAATGAATCAAACACTGCTGACTGCCCTTGAAACCCCTTTCCATTTTGCATTCTCACGAGTCTGCAATCACAAAACTAATGTACACTTAGAAAATCTGAATTAGAGGCCTTAAAGAAAGCCGAAAGTTGATCCTTATATATTCCATTCTATTCTATTCTACAGGCGTAACATCAACTAGAAAAAATTACTAGTATTTAAAAATACGGACTTTACGGACCAATGACAAAAATATAACCAGTCCGAGTCAAATAAGACAACATTTTACTTAAAACTAGAAATTCAATTATTTAAAAACTACAAAACATGAAGAAATCGATTTCTTCATGTTTTATTATAATTACAGATGGCCCAGTGATAAAGTCATTATTATAAGATTATTGTTCTTTTTCAAAATTATTTTCATCATTTCAATTCAATTATTATTTTCAAGAATTTTTAACTAAAATTCTTCTTTCAATCAATTATTTTCAATAATTTTCAAAAAAGTTCTTTGACAATTTTCAAATCCCTTTGTTTATCAATATTTAATTTTACGAAATTTCAAATATTCGTAAATTCTTCATATATTAGAAAATAAAAATTTAAAATAATATAAAAAAGAATTCAATTAAATTTTTTCAAAAAAATTAATTTCAAAATTCAATAATTATTTCTTAACATTCCCGCTATATTGCCTTTAAAATTCAATTATTATCTAAATTTTTATTGAAATTCATTTTTAAATCAATTTTTATTAGAAAATTCTACTAGAATTCATTTATTTAAATACAAAAATAAATAATTTATTGAATAATTAAATGTTTCTTAAAACTCAATTCAATTCTCATAAAGAATTTTATCCACAAATTTTAAATAATTAAATTTTTTGGACCATTTTTAATATTTTTAAGAATAATTACACTTTTCAAAAAATCTGATTAAAATTGTATTAAAAAACATTTAAATTCTATGATGAATTTCATTATTTATGAAAATAATTGAATTTCTGCAATAGTTTGTAAGTTCTCCAAAATTAAATTTTTTTAGTGTTTTTTGACTATAATTCTCCTATGAATCCATAAATTTTAATAATTTTTGAAAAAGTTTTTCGAGAATTTTCAAATTCATTTATTTTACAATTCAATTTTACAAAATTTCAATTATTTGGGTATTCTTTAATTAAATATAATATTAGACAATAAAAACTTCAAAAAAATAATTACAAGTAAAATTAAAAAAAACTAATTAATCTACAGAATTGTTAGTTAAAAGCAGGCTGGTTAAAAGTATAAAAAATTCAAACTTTCAAAGGTTTTAATATGAAACCTTTTCAAATATTCAAGTATTTCTAAAAATTCAAGCTCTAATGCTTTTAATATTCAATTATGAACTAAAATTTTAACTGTGTTTTTATATAAATTTTTATTTTATTAAAAAATCCTTTTAGTTATTAGAATTTAATTATTTAAACAAAGATAAATAATTTATTGAATACTTAAATATTTCTTAAAATTCAATTCTCATAAAGAATGTTATCAACAAATTTTTAAATAATTAAATTTTTTGGACGAATTTAACAAACATTTTTGAGAATATTTTCATTTTCCGAGAAATTTAATGAAAATTGTATTAAAAACAATAGAAATTCTGCGAAGAATTTTATTAAAATTTTTGAAAATAATTGAATTTCGGAGAAAATTTTTATTATTTATAAAGATAATTGAAATATTAACGAGAATTTTTGTAAATTTGTTATCATAATTCAATTTCTGCGAAGAATTATTATATTATTTTTGAAAATAATTGAATTATTGAGACGAATTTTATTAAAATTTTTTTTAAACAATTGAATTTTGACAAATTTTTGAAATTAATTAAATTTCTACTAAGAATTTTATTAACCTTTAGAGGGCCGGTAAATTTGCACAAAATTTAGTAGTTTTTATTAAGAAAAATTTATAAATAAGAAGTCATTTCGATAAAAAGATTCGCCAAAATAAATGGTGGCCACCCCGGCCCTCTAAAGGTTAAAATTATTATAAGAAAGGAATTGAATTGTTACAAAGAATTTCATTAAAATTTTTGAAAATAATATAATTCTTTGAAGAAATTTAATCAAAAATGTATTGAAAATAAAGGGAAGGTTTTTAAAATAATTGAATTTCTTTAATAAATTGTAATAAAATTTTTAAGAATAATCACATTTTTCAAAGAATTCTATATTAAAAATAATTAAAATTTTCCTGAGTTTTATTATTTATACGAAAATAATTGAATTTCTGCAATCATTTGTAACTTATTCTCAAAAATTAATTTTTTTATTGTTTTTAATTAAAATACTTCTATAAATCCATTATTTTTATTAATTTTTATAAAAGTTCTTTGAGAATTTTCGAATTCATTTATTTATTAACAATTCAATTTTACAAAATTTCAATTACATTCGGGTATTCTTCAATTTAATATATATTAGAAAATAAAAACTTCAAAAAAATTATGTAAAGTAAAATTCAAATGAACGTTTCCAAAAAAATTAATTCTTCTACAGATTGAATCTCTGTAAAAGTTTTATTATTTATGAAAATCATTGAATTATTGCGAAGAAATTTATAAAAAATTTGTAAATAATTGAATTTCTGTGAAATTTTTATTGATTTATGTATGAAAATAATGAAATGTTTGCGTAGAATTTTATCAAATTTTTTTTAAATAATTGAATTTTTTTGGATAATTTTATTAAAATAATAAATATTGAAAATCACTAAATTGAGGAAAATTTTTGAAAAGAATTGAATTGCGGTGAAGAATTTTAATATTTTTAAAGGTAATTGAAATTTTGAAAATACATCCAACATTTAGAATTTAAATTTTAACAATATTATTCAGAGAAATGTAAAAAAAATATTATAAGCTACCTCGATTTGAACTTTTAAAAATGCAACCTCGAATGTAACTAAATTACCAGAATTAACTCAGTTTCATGGATATGATATTTTTTCTCCACTGTGTTCTCAAAAACGAGTATTCATGCTCAAAATTATTTTTCACAATAAACAAAGAACATAATCAAATTGAAAATGATGCATTTAGTTTCAGCTGACAGATGTTTACTATATGCTTCGTGCACCAGCTGGTGGTCGGCAATGTGGGTCCTGGCTTTTGTTGCTAAGGCTTTAAGCTCTGAATAAAACTTTCATTTTACATAATCAAAACATTAAAAACTCATGTTGAACTACGTTTTAAAAGAAAAATTAGTCATTGTCTAATTTAATTCTATTTTTCATTTCACATTGATAAGTATATTTATGGCAATACAGTTACCGCATTATCATCGCCACCTGAGTAATCACTAAATGTATTTATTTCACTCATGTGTATGTGTTTTTTTGTTATTATTATTTATTTATGATAATTGCGTATTTTTTCATTACTAACTCCAACATTACAAGTATCTGTAGTTTATTTATCGGAAGCAATATAATGCGACAAAAAGTTAAAAAGTTTGCGAATATAGGATAAGGAATTAATGAGGTGAAGTTCAAATTATAAGATTAATGCTTGAGACCCTGGCGATTACTTAGGTAAATACATGACAAGATTATAATAATTCTGGATCAAACGAAATGCGGGTCAAGTTGGATTACAGTTAATCGTAACTCTTCCAGTTAATCGTGACTATACCATAGTTCGTTATATTAGCCTTTCCCCTATTACATGGTGTAGATTCAAGTTGTGAACTAGTTTTAAGACACTAAAATCGATACCGCAAGGTATCGAGGAAGGCAGTAATAGTATTCACTATTTTTTTAAATTATAATATGCTTTCCCACGATTTTAAACTTCTCACGATTTTCCGATAAATCTGTATGAAAATTTCACTTTACATATATACATGTGGGCAATTTTCACACTTTCACATCTTCGGAAAATCTTTTATCATATTAAATTACCAATTTCAAACAAAACTCATATTTTTTAAACTGCAAAAAATTTAGCTTCATAGTTGACCAAAAAGTAATAAAAAAAACATTTTTAACCTCCCTGCATTAATCCCGAGTATACTCGGGGTGTATCTTTCATTTATTTATTTAAAAAAATTAAATTTTAGTCATATAAATAAAACTCTTAGTGTAGCTTGAAGCTGAATATTTGTATTTTATATCAAAATAAATATGAAATAATCAAAATTAATTTTAACAAAATTATAAATTTATTTCCTGCAAAATTTAAAAATGATAAGGACGGTTAAACAGCTCATTTAACAGTATTTTTATAAGTATAAATCCCATAGTTAGATGAATAAGTAAATCTATTCCCGGAAAATTATTCGAAAACATCAATAACTTCATTTTCCATAAATATTTAATCATTATTTTGCCACATCAGGAATTAAAATTTTCAAAAATTTGAAATTCAATAAGCATATAAGAATATTTATTATAAAACATGAAGATATCGATCGCTTTCTTCATGTTTTATAAAAATTAAAACTTGCTACTTTGTTACTGTAACTTCTTCAAAAATTATTTTCATCATTACGATTATTCATTTCTAGAATTTTCAACTAAAATTCATCTTTAAGTCAATTTTTTAAAAATAATTTTTAAAACAGATCTTTGAGAATTTTTAAATTCTTTAGTTTACAATTTAATTATACGAAATTTCGATTATTCTGCCATTCTTCAATTAACTATATTAGAAATTAAAAACTTCAAATAATTAAAAAAAATGTTATTCAACTTATTGAGAAAAATTAATTCTATAAAATTCTTAATTAAAATTATGAAAAGTATAAATTTTCAAAGATTTTAATTTTAAATTAATTTTTAAATCAATTTATCAACAAGTTTTTAAATAATTGAATTCTCTTGACAAATTTTAATAAAATTTTTAAGAATAATTGCATTTTTCGAGAAATTTGATGAAAATTGTATATTTTAAAATAATTGAAATTCTGCCAAGAATTTTATTAAAAGTTTTGAAAATAATTGAATTTCGGAGAAAAATGTTATTATTTATAAAGATAATTGAAATTTTGAATGAGAATTTTTGTAAATTTTTGAACATAATTAGATTTCTGCGAAGAATTATATTACTTTAGAAAATAATTGAATTATTGAGACGAATTTTATTAACAATTTTTTTTAAATAATTGAATTTTAACAAATTTTTGAAATTAATTAAATTTCTACAAAGAATTTTATTAAAATTATTTTGAAAAAAATTGAATTGTTACAAAGAATTTCATTTAAATTTTTGAAAATAATTTAATTCTTTGAAGAAATTAAATTAAAAATGTTTTAAAAATAAAACTTAAATTGTAAAAAATTAATTGTAGCAAAAGTTTTTAAAATATAATGGAATTTCGTTGCTGAATTTTAATAAAATTTTTAAGAATAATTAAATTTTTCGAGGAATTTCATAAAAATTGGATTAAAAATAATTCAAAGTCTTCAATGAGTTTTATTATTTATTAAAATAATTGAATCCCTGTAAAAATGGTATTATTTATGAAAATAATTGAATAATAATTTGTAAACAAATTGAATTCCTGTGAAATTTTTATTATTTATGAAAATAATAAATTGAATTCTTTTGAGAATTTTTATTAAAGTAGTAGATATTAAAAATCATTGAATTGAGAATTAGTAACTTTTGCTATACTGATAGAAAGAATTAATACTCAAAGCAAAGCAAGTTTTATTAAGAATCAAAGCAACTTTTATTTCTTCCGAACAAATCTTACTTTGGAAAATAATTAATCCGTATAAAAACAACGATGCGCCTCCCATCTGCGCGTCTGTTGAAGCGTGACGCGCAACTTATGGGTAGAAAACGATATTTCAATCGTTCGTTATTTTTTAATAAAATAAAATAATCAATGCGTTGAAAAAGTTCCAACATTTATTATTAATACTATGTAATTTCATATTCATTGATTCACAATAGCTTCATTCTTTTTTCGCATATTAACAATATTCATAATTAAGAACTGAACATTGGAAAAATCGTATATCTATACGCGGTATCGAACCCTATCTAACTTATACCTATAATAATCCCTATAAAGATGCACGCTATTACATTAAGCCTCTCGGCTATCACAGTCGCTGCGGGCACAACTCTGGTTTACCATATGTACCTTCCTAGTAAAGTTAATCCAAAATCGCTTATATTATAATAAATTATTATTAAATTTACATGCAAACATTTATAGTATTACAAAATGCCAATATTATTTCACTCAAAGTTAGACAATTTAATAATCTTTATCAATAGTTTGATAAATCCATAATAATGTAATTCAATTGAATTGTAGTAAAACTATTTCTGATAAGAATAAAATTACATTAAATAATCATATTACAGTCGAGCCTCTGAACACACTTTACGGTATCCCATTTCAAATCTTTTATTTATAAAGAAGAAGAAAACGACATATTTCTATGTGATAACATTATAAAATTGCTGGTTTAATTATACATTACTTTAACTATTCGTTCCAATTATTGTCAAGGTTCGCATAAAGCCGATTGAAATTATGAGGGGTGAAAATAGAACATCAAACTACAGAGGGGGGACAAGGGATTCATGCTTAGACTTCTTTTGTCGAAACTATGGGGAACCTAACAAAGAAATCTACTAGTTACGTTATTAAATCCTTATCGATTGCTTTTTCGAAAAACACTCGTCCAACTGGCATTAAAAATAAACCTTCTGATAGAATTGCTCCTTTTGAAAGAGTTATTCTGTTCTCGAGAAAAAAAAACGAGGAACATATGAATCTCTTTAGAGAAACTATAGTAAATTAGGTAGAGTATTCAAGGTAAAGTATTTCAAAACGTACATGAATTTTTGGAAAGATTATTTCAAACAAAATATATTGCAAATGCATTTCATCAGGCTTCGCACTCATCTACTAAAACCTACTATTTACTAGTTTTTTACGTTATGCTACTATTTGGGTACTTTTTTAGATTTCAAAATATTATTTATTTTCAACAAAAAGACTCTAGATTTTACGTTCTAATATCAAATTAAATAAAAAACTTCGTAGATTAGCTAATATTGATTAATATTTGTGGTGGCCGACTACTGTATCTGTTGTGTCCGACTATTGACTATTGTATCAGTGGCCGACTATAGATGTTTTCTACTTTTTGTGAAATTATTGTTTTATTTCGTTAGATAATGACCATTCGTTAAAGAAAATTAGCAAATTTTTATCGCAAAAGTGCCACAAACTTACCCTATAGCGTCTTCCCACACAGTAAAAAGAAAGACTTATTTTCAGCCATGAAAGATACCGACTTTTCCAGGTTTTTCAGGTTAAAAAACGGAATTTTTCCAGGTTTTTAAAACTACATTTATATTTTACAAAATTTTTAATTCAAACCTTTTTGAAATTAAACATGTTATAAAAAAAAACATAGATCACTCCGAGTCTTCGACTCGGAGCAATCGATATCTTCATGTTTTATAATAATTAAAATTGTTGGACTGATAAATTGTTACTGTAACTTATTCAAAATTACTTTCATTATTTTAATTTAATTATTGTTATCTCCAATTTTTAACTAAAATTCTTCTTTATAAAGTTTAAATTAATTATTATTAATAATTTCTGAAAAATTTCTTTCAACATTTTCAAATCCTTTTGTTTACAATTCAATTTTACGAAATTTCATCGATTATTCAGGTATTCGGAAATTCTTCAATCAAATATATAGGTATTAGAAAATAAAAACTTTAAATAACTTCAAAAAAATTAAATCTACACAATTTTAAGTTAAAAGTATGAAAAATTCAAACATTCAAAGATTATAATTTGAAACCTTTTTAAAACTCAATTATTATCTAAAGTTTTAACTGAAATTCATATTTGAATCAATTATTATTAGAAAATTCTACGACAATTCTATTATTTAAATACAAAAAAAATAATTGATTGAAGAATTCAATGTTTTTTAAAATTCAACTCTCATTTAAAGAATTTTATTAACAAATTTTTAAATAGGTAATTAAAATTCTTTTGACGAATTTTAATAAAATTTTTAAGAATAGTTTCATTTTTCGAGAAATTAGATTAAAAATGTATTAAAAATAATTGAATCTCTGTAAAAAAAATTTCATTGAATTGAGAAAAGTTTTTGAAAATAATTGAAATTTTGTCAAGAATTTTATTAAAATTTTTTTAAATAATTGAAATATTGCCAAAAATTTTATTAAAATTTTTGAAAATAATTGAATTTTAGAGAAAAATTTTAATATTTATAAAAATAATTGAAATTTGTATTATAATTTTTTTTTAAACTTTTGACCATAATTGAATTTTTGCTAAGAATTTTATTACTTTTGAAAATAACTGAATTCTTGAGATGAATTTTTTAATAATATTTCTTTTTAAATACCTAATTATTTTTAATACAAAAATAAATAATTTATTGAATAATTGAATATTTCTCAAAATTGAATTCTCATAAAGAATTTTATTAACAAATTTTTAAATAATTGCATTATTTTGACGAATTTTAATAAAATTTTAACAATAATTACATTTTTCAAGGAATTCGATTAAAATTGTATAAAAAATAATTGAAATTCTGCAATGACAGTTTTATTATCTATGAAATTAATAATTGAATCCCTGTAAAAAATCGTATTACATATTTATAAAAATAATTGAATCTCTGTAAACATAAATTTAATATTTTTGAAAATAATTCATTTCTTTTGGAAAATTTTATTAAAATAGTAGATATTGAAACTCATTGACTGGAGGAGAATTATTTTTGAAAAAAATTGAATTTGTTTAAAAGAATTTCACTAAAATTTTTGAAAATAATTGAATTTTGGAGAAAAATTTTAATATTTATAAAGATAATTAAAATTTTGACGATAAATTTTTTAAACTTTTGACTGTAAATTGAATTTCTGAGAAGAATTTTATTACTTTTGAAAATAATTGAATTTCTTTGATGAATTTGAATAAAATGTTTGAGAATTTAATTATACATTTTTCGAGAAATTCCATTAAAATTGTATTAAAAATAATTGAAATTTTGCGATGAGTTTTATTATTTATGAAAATAATTGTAAATCTATAAATTTTTTGATTATTTATGAAAATAATTGAATTATTGCGAAGAAAAATGGTAAAGACAATAACTCTTTTAAAATTGAATTAAGAAATTTGAATTAAGAAAATTGAATTAAAGAAAATTTAGATTTCAAGAATAAGCACAATAAATTTAGAAAACAATAATTTTCCAGGATTCCAATCAAAATTTCCTGACTTTTCCAGGTTTTTTTTAAGGTTTATAAAAATTCCCTGACATTTCCAGGTTTTCCAGGTTTCCAGGTTGCGTGGCAACCCTGAAGTAGAACTGTAAATTCAGATTGCCTGTCCTTATTTTCACGCAAGCTGAGCTTAAATTAAGACTGTCCTTACTTTCAAGACTTGTTTAATTTCAGATAGTTCTTAAAATAAGATTTTGGTTCACAGAAACGAAAGATACAACAATATTTTTTTACAGAGACAACTAAATTCTACGATTAAATACTAACTTTTTCTTGCTACGTCAATAAAATTTTAATAAGCTAAACAGAAAGTGCTTCATACAACAGTCCAGATCCTATACTGTCATAAGAGTAAAATCTTCAACTATTACTATACTAAACAGAACGGCCTATTAAGTAGGCAAATACTATCGGCGAGTAAATTCCCTTTATAGTGAATTTAAGCCAAAATTGGGCCAAACGGGAACAACAATTAAACTTCTAGCGGCGATATACTTTTTGAACACCTTGTACAATTTCATCAAAAAGAATTAGAAGACGTAACGTTACAGGATCCGCTTACGCGACGTTCTTGGAAGAAGCTGACGTCTACTTTTTGTCGTACGAATGTGTGTGTCTATGAGACATGATAGTGTGCTCTCTTGCTTGGAAAGTCTGGCTTGCTGAGCTCAGGAGTTGGTCTGTTATTTTCTTCCTTCACTCCCCCCACTCTTGCGATTTATCTCTCTTGCTCATGCTTCAACTGTTAGCTCTGTTCTGAGGAAGGTCTTTCTTGCGGCTTCCTACACTAAGTCGACTCAAAGGGTCGAAATGTCGAGATCTGCCCGCCTCACTTCATCCTTATTCAGCGGGGGAGGGATAAAAGAGCCTTTCCATCCTCCATCCAAAGCTTCCCACCCATCTGCAGAACCTCTGGGTCACCGAGAGGATTTTAAAACGAGTCTTCCCTTCTATGTGTTTGTGTGTGTGTGTAGAAGGCACCAAGATCAAAACAACACACCAAAATAATAAGTTTGGGTTAGCAGTGCGCCTCCACCATACGTGAATGTTTTTAAGAAATCAAAATTCCAACGAGAACTCCCGGACAGCTGATAGAGGAAACTTGGCGCCTCTCATCATTTGAACCTATCTCATAAATGCTGCTGACGCGAGTGGATAAAGGAGAGGAGGAAAATAAATGAAGAATATTCTAAAGAGAAGTGAGTTACGTGACAAAATGCAAGTACTGTACGTTCATGAGTTGAATCTGATATTTTGTAAGGGATTGTTTATCTGCACACTGCGAAACAGAAACTTCAGATTAATATCGGTTTAACCTCAAACTCTAGAGAGTGGTGGACTGCTAAAATAACCCAGTTCTATGAAATAAGGACGAAAAGGCGATTTTCAGTAGTTAAAAATCGACTTTCTCAAAATTAAAGTTCAGAAGAACGACGAGTTTTTAGTAACTTACATTTTTGTCGCATCTTACAATTTACAAGTAACTTATCCCTAACATCTTATTGGGCCAGAAGCATCTTAATTTAAGATACTTTAAAAAATTTGACGAAGTAACTTACTTTTCTAAGATGGAAGAAATAATTATATTGATCACTGTTAAAACATGCTAAAACATCTTAAATATCAATAATCGTCCATATATTACGTAACACTTTTTGGGGGGAAGGTGGGTCAAAATTTTCAAAAATTAGCATTACGTAATATATGGACGACCCCTAAGATACTTTAGAAAACATCTTATTTTCAGATGTAAGATTTCATTTTTCCCTCATACATCTTATTTTAAGATATCAAAAAAGACCCCTATTTTTGCAGTGTGATGATGTTTGTCTGACTGGCCGGAAGGGGACGGTACCCGTATGGTGGGTAAAGTGGGGGAAGACTCGGGGACGAGATTTCGACGCCGGCCAGGTATACGGGAGCGAGTCGGCGGCAAGAAGTAAATGCCCTTTTTAACATTATAGGGTGCAATCTCATCTAAACCAAAATCGTAAGGGTACATTTATACCTGTCTGTGTCAGAAGATAAAAATTACCAAAATATCAAAATCGCCTCTACATTTTCCGGAGGAATGAAAACTTCTTTCTAGCATGAATTTCGAAATGACGAATTTTTTGAAAAATATATAAAATAATGTAGGTATCTCTTTAAAAAAAACCCGAAAATTGTTATATTTTAGATAAATGCAATTTTCTCAAATACTTTTGAAGTAAAATTTCACTCCTAGTAAAAAATAACACCAAAATGGATTATTTTCATCCTAAATGGATTAAAGCGTTGCAGATTATTTTAATCCATTTGTGTTATTTTGACACCTCACAATTTGCTGTGAAATATTAACCTGTGCCACCGAGGGGTTAAAGATTAAATAGGATTTAACATGGGTTAAGTGCACTTTTGTAAACTTAATGTTATACTTTTCCTTTTCTCGACCATTTTACTTGTATTTATTCTTTCAGTTTTTGATGTGTCGTACACGAATTTGAGTTTATAAATAATTTTTGGCAGCAGACAGTTTTTAAAAAACTGTACAAAATTTGTCAAATTTAAAAAATGAGATGTTAAAAAAGTTTTACATTTACTTACACAATGAGAAAATTTAGACAACTGTCAAAAAGGCTGTTAACTTTTGCAAAAACATCGACTGTTTCCTAAATCCTGAATCAATAAACTTTTAAATGCTTTCAAATTCAGAATTCTTTTTTTCATGTTGACGTAAATTATTTAAAGTTAAGGATTTTATATCTAATGGCAAATCTAATAGTTTATGTTGAATTGAAATTGTCAAAATACATTTTGCAGAAAAGTAAATAGGAATTATTAATTCAACATTTAACTCGGTTTTCTAGAAACTCTCCGCGACGTCATTAACGACTTTAATTTTACGTCCTAAATTATCTCAATTATCAGTAGAATTACTATTTGAATCAGTGACTGACTTTTTGTTTTCAAATCAGTTATTTTTAACTAATTCAAATTTAGAGAGCAAGTGAAAGATTACAATTTCTTCCGTCACCTGAATTCTTTTGTTCTATAGCTTACTTGTTTGTGAATATTTTCCCAATCTGGGAAAAATCTGGGTTCTCATTTAAGAATGAGTTTTGAGTTTGGTGTTTCGCGTAATGTAGACAAATAAGAAGCCTGGTGAGGCAAAACTTTAACCGCGTCAGCCTTTGTTCGCCTACCAAGTATACAATACCAAGAAAATCTTTTTCTTGACCCAATACCATAATCACTGTAAAAACAAAGACTTTAGTACTTACAGCTCAAACGTGTTTTTTCTTAAATTCAAATCATTTTTGGGCTTAAAATAAGAATAAGACAATGATATAGGTCTTTAAATCAATTTAGTCAATATTTGGACTAATGTAAGTTGTTGAATCGACTCTCGGAACATGATAGCCAAATTATTATCTTTTAAAACAAAAAGATTGTTAATTTCCCATTCCCATCATGAAAATGGAAAAAGAATTGATATAATATTGAAGATAAAGGTATTCAACAATTGAAAATATATTCCTTAAATACTTTCTATTAAAAACATGATTTGTGAAGCACCTATACAATAGAAGTTTATGTGAAAAGCGTAGAAATGGACATAAAAACAGAATAAATAAATGGAACACATGTGAGTGCAAAGACAGCTGTCCCAACCCCTCGTGAACCAACTCGGCTCTTTCTCGGTACAAACGGGAAGTCAGAGTGTTGTCAACCATAAACATTAGCCTTACGTTCATTCAGTGGAATTCAGACAAAGAAATTTAAAAAAAGCAGGAAATGCACCAATTAGTCGCACCAGCAAGACCCTCGACAATTGCATCTGTTAATTGCAATCTACCCACCATTTTTACTCGAAATATATCTTTAACAACAAACTCTTTTTTATTTCAAAAACAAAGAATCTGAATTATTAATAAACTATTGTGTTTCAACCGAGAAGCTAATCTACTTTGCTTCGTCTTTTGTTTTACAATTTCAACAAAATTTAATTTTTTTATTCATTTCTATATGCACTTACAATGATTAAATTTTTAATCGACCAATCATGGGCGGTTAAACTGACTTTAATCATGGATTAACTTTTAATCGGAGTTGGTGAAACTGGCCCTAAATTTATTAATATAATCCTTTGCCCAAATACAAAATTTGCACTGTCTGTAATTATGGGAAAACCCGATTTTTATTATCTGAGAACAATTATTTATTTTCTAATTCAATATTAATCGAGATATTAATTATAAAATTGTCTCTCTTGAAGAGATTATAAAAGCTATTAACAGTGCGCTGAAAATGAGCCCTAAACGAAATGATTGTGTTAATTTATTTTAAACAAATTAATTTCTAAAATCTGTTGTTCAGAACAATGTCAATAAATTATGATTAAAAGAAAATTATAAACAATTAAAAATTCAAGAATCGAAAACGAGAGATGCTTTAAAAATGTATTCCCCTTTTGAAAACAAAGAGCACTCACAAAGATTTCTAAAAATATGGCACTTTTACACAGGGAAAATCTATTCCTTGTGTATCACGTCAGGAGAAAAGTGGGCGTAAAGACTCGAAAAACGTGTTTTTGAGGGTTTTCAGTATTTTTTTTTGTCCTAAACCTGTTGTGCTAAAGACTTCTAATTAGTCTTAAATTAAAGCTTAAATCGTACGCTACAAGACCCATATATCCGTAAAACTACAAAAATAGACTTAAGGTATTTGTCGCGTAAATTCGTTTTCGACAGAATTTTTTTAAATTTCACATAATTATTCTTTGGATATTTATCTACAAAATAAGGCCTATTAAAATAAAACTGACCGTCTGTAAGTCTCAAAAAATGAAATCAAAGTTTCGATTTTTAACATGTACGGTATAGGAAAACCATATGAAAACCACAGATTTTTAATTTTTGCACTTATACTAATCGACAGATTTTTTAGAAAAACTAAAGTTTTATTTATTGAACCAAAATGAACTTTTATAAAAAAAATGAAAATTTTTCACCGTTTTGTTTAAAAGATATTTAACATCAAACTTGAAAACTTATTTTAACATTTATTGTAAATGACAGGTGAATTCGTAAACGTGGCAATAGCGCTTGTTAAATATACTACAGCTTGTCTGCTACTTTTGGCGCGAAATTTTAAATACGGCCATACGCCAAACTTGCGACGTTGCCACGATCGTTTTTTCACGCGAGAGGTTATGAATATACTTTGAGAACATCTGTGTGTCAAACTGTACGTCCGCAAAAGTTTTTAGGAAACTCGCATTCATAATCGTTTAATAAGTACAGTCAACGGATACAAACTTTTGACAGTGACCAGTCGCGCGACAAATACCTTAAAGCGTTTAAAGACACCAAAAAACGGGTTTCTGAGGTTATTAATTTCTTTTTCTCCTAAATCTGACGTGCTAGAAACAAAACCCATATTCGTAAGGCTTAAAAAAAATGTTTGGTGACTTTAACCCTATTTTTGAAAAAAATTAAATTTTTTGGGAGTTTTGTGGATGTAAGATGTGTCTTGTATTGTAGGATGTAAGCTTTAATTTAAGACTAATTAGAAGTTTCCAGCACATCAGATTTAGGAAACACATTTTTTGGAGTCTTTACCCCAATTTTTTTCAAAATCCTAACATGATAGGCAATTTTGGAACCTAGGATCACGTTCAGTGCACAAAAATACATCGGAAGCAACTCTGATATCTAACAAAAAAAAGTTGTATTTTGTTTTAATGTAATACCTTTATTTCTTAAAAACTATATAGTACTAATATTTACCATCTTGTATTATTCGTTTTTTGACAGATTAACGTTATAGAGTTTACAGAAGCAAAAAAAAGATACAATAATTTATTATATCTTGACAATAAAACTTTATTAAAAGTCATATTTGCCTTAAAAATTGATATATCTTCAAAACATAAAAAAAATATTTGTATGAAAAAAAATAAAAGTAATTTTTTCTATCATTAAGTGTAGTGGAAATGTTAGTTCCACTGTAAAAGTTCGAAAATAATTATTCAACTTGAACGTTTAATATGAATTAAATAGAATTTAACGTTTATTTTGAGTACCTCCTTGATGGGCACTAACGTTTCAAGAATAGTTCGGTAAATATTAAAACTTATTTATACTTAACAAATAATTATTTATGCGATGGACAATTCAAATATTTTACAGAATTTGTAAAAAATATCACTTATTATGAGTTATTCTTCAACCTTTTGTGACTAATAATAAATGTAAACAAATTATTGTTAAAAAATAATGAAAATGTAAGTGTAATCCTTTTTCATTTTTTTGCATGGGTCTAAAACAATTTGAGAAATTCAGATTTCTTATTATTATATTATGTTATTTTTTAACATAATTTTTAATTTTATATTTTATTGAGTTTTATACATAACCCACGCTTCGGTATAGACTAAAAATGTAAGGAAAAATTATTTTATTTATTATTAATATTTTGATGTTTACTTTTGTCATGTATTATTGGGTGAGATGGCCATTAATGACTTTTATTTAAAGTTTGTTATGTTAATGTTAGATATTTAAGAAATATTATAGAAAAACAAATTTAAAAATGTCTGAGAACAAAATAATTCATCTAATTGACACCAAAGATGGAGATCTATTTATAGGTTGAGGCAAAAGTTACAATCAAACGACATTGATTCAAGATTTGATTCAGTACAGTATTTTAAATTTTTGGCTACATGAAAACTGCACTGAATTCCATGATAAATGTTCAAAATTTGACCAGAAAAAGAGAAAAGTAATGTGAACGATTAAAAATTAAGTTTAAGCTAAAAGCCAAAAATTATAAGTATTGTCTATCTCTCTTTCCCGGACATTCCAGGATATGGCCAAATGCATTTTTTAAATGTAAATTTTAAGATTGTTTCTATGAAAATATGTATTTTATTTTATTTTTCGTTATTTTAAAGTTAAATTTGTAATTGAATTCCATTTTTTACGTTAGAAGTATGCTCTACTCTATGCTTCCTAAATTTCGTAAAATTGGACATTGGAAGTGCAGCCATGAACTAAACGAAAATAAGGAGAGCATAGAGAAATTATTTTCTCATCAGAACGATTAAAGTTAATAGAAGGTAGAAATGGTATTTCGCAGGAAATGAACTGCTGAGTATCTATCCTGAGGGAAGGGGGCGTAAAATCGAATATGCGCCTAGGGCTCTCGATTTGCTCAACACAATCCTGATTATGGGTTAACTTGATCACAGCCAGGGAGGTTGGTTGGACTGAGAGTTCATGACGTGAGAAGAAACCGAGTTGAAATTCTGTGACGCAGTAGTGAAGAGAGTCTGTACCCAACTTGAAAACCATTGAAAACCTTCGAACCTAGACTGATTAACACACTGAAGAGGCCATTATAGAACTCAAACATGAATGCCTGTTAAATAATAATAATCGGAAATCATACTGAGGATTTATGTACCTATTTACATAACATAATTCGAAAATGGAAAAAGTTGAAGAACTTAAGGAGACTTAGAAAATTTTTACAGGCTCATTGTTTCTTATCCCCTTCATATATCTATGTATGTTAAAACCGCTATTATTAAACTTTTCTCACTTTAACAACTTGTTATCATTTCGTGACTAAACTTTGCTATTACAAAAATATCGGTCAACTTTCGTCAATTAAAATCTAAATTGTAAGTCAACAAAGTGAACGAAAAATATGAAATAAGGGTTTTACAATATTTTCTAAAAGTTTCTATGTAGTTCTATAACAAAAATATATCCCGTAGTGGGATTTACCGTAATATTTATTGAGTTTTTTTATTAAAAGAAAACATT
Organism: Leptopilina syphax; assembly: GCA_032872505.1. Taxonomy (NCBI): domain Eukaryota; kingdom Metazoa; phylum Arthropoda; class Insecta; order Hymenoptera; family Figitidae; genus Leptopilina; species Leptopilina syphax. The sequence goes on from CM065468.1 coordinate 54,493,438, forward strand.
AACAGAAGTTGCTTTATGCCAATGTGAAAGGCCAAAGATACAAATATGTATATATGAAAGGCTGAAGATATAATTTTTACCAACAACAGAAGATTGTTAAGGTTTCCTGTGAAAGGCTGGTAGTTAAAAATTTAAAACTTTACTAACGAGTGGAAGGGGAAGGGGAGCTCATTACTCTCTTCCTGCAACATTTATAGCAAAGAAAAAGTACTTTTTCCCATGGTGCAGTGACCCTTTGTCGCTGCTCAAGTGGAAAAAATGTGTATAACTTTGTGCAACATGGAGAAAAAGGATAATCTGAAAAAAATAACATAAACGGACTGCTAAAAATATTATCTAATTACTTTATTTGTTTGTCCTACTTTACAATAATTGCCTGCAATTCAATAATTTTTTCAACGCCTTACCGATGGGTATATTTTCATTTTTAATAATAAGAAGAAGTGGATTCGTGTGATAATTAAAGTCAATACTGTATTACCTGTTTCGCATATCTCAACTATATATGGGATAAAAGCGTCAGCGACAGGTGGGAAGGAAATTAATAAAGGGTAGTTGCAGGGTTGCAGTCAAGTTGTTCGTATGAGCTCATTTTAAATTCAAAATCACACGAGAGCACTGTTGCTAAGCGGATACTGCACTGGGTACAACGCATTTTCTTTCAATTCAGACGTAACCGAACATTTATTTTTATTGAAGGATCAAAATTTACGAAACTTTTAAAACTAGAACAAAAATTAAATTTACAGGGTTCCTACGAAAAACCTAATGCGAAAATCCATGGTTTTTTACAGGTCATTTTTCCAGAAAAATTCCAGTAAAATTTGAATATAATTTTCACGTCACTTAAATTAATTTCAAATTAACAATGCAGTATGTATAAATTCTAAGTAATAAATACTATTTTCTCTTTTAGGGCATTGATTATAAACTGTCATACGTCAAAATAAAATTGCTCAAACCAAGTTGAGACTTTTACATGTTAAAGTATTATTAAAAATATAATTAAAGTAAAAATCAATTTTAATGTTTATAAATTTATATGAGGATATAAAAGGTGGTCCACTCTTCGAAATCAGACCCTAAATCTTAAAATTTCTTTGGAGAGAATTATAAGAATAGAAAGTACGCAGTGCTCATAGGAAATTACGCTTGCGTGTATTTAATTCAAAGTACCCCTCTGACTCATAGTTACAATTTTACACTTTAACAAGAAAACGTACTTCACTCGATGGAACTAAATTAATGTATAAATTGCACATACAATATATTACCAATTGTAACTCATCCTTTAATACTTGTTTCATATTTTTAATTAAATTATCTAAAAACAGATTTTAGCCTAATCTTTTTATACTATTATGTGTTTTACTTATTTTATTTTTATATAATCCATTTTATTATAACCGACTTATATACCATTCTTCTTCTATACTCCACTAGCATTAAGACGTAACTTCTGTATTTACTTTAAAACATACAAAAAGTTAAAAGTACGCGATTTCTGAATTATTACAAACTTTGCAATTTGAATTTCCTTAATTTTAATATACTCTGGTCAGGAAGAATAGAAAAAAGAAAGAGGAAAAGTTAGAGAAGGTAGGCTGTAGTTATGATGGAAGGTTAAAACAGTAAAAAACCAACACCCATATTTTTCGTAAACAAGTTAAAAAAATAATTTGCGTTTTTTTTCGTAAATATGAATCATTCTACAAATGTTATTGGTGTAACCTTTTGAATACATTTGCAGACCTATGGGAGCGGTTAAGTCGAGCGTGGAAGAAATAAATAACCAGTCTTGCGCTACTATCCCTGCAACAAAGTATAAAAAATTTCTTTTCTTCAAGATATACATTGAGTTGAATTCAATTGCTGTGTTTTTAACGATTCTTTGTACAATAAATTACAAAAAGTTAAGTCAATATTTTCTTCCTGAACCCATGTTTGTATGTATTTTATTCAATTTCTAATATTTTTTCTATTTTTGGAAGACCTTTATTTTGTGCTGAATAATGGACGGAAAAACTTTTAGATTGTTAAGACACTCATGGGCAAAACGAACAAAAAATGTATGTTTTTTTAATCATTTTTTTTTCATAAAATAAATAAATTTAAAAAAAACATTAAAAATCAGGCCTGTAGCAACATATTCTTTGAGACCCTTTCAAAAAAGATACTTTTGAGGTGATCATGACGCTATCGCAAAGATAATAAATCCTATGAGTATAATTTCTTTTGCAGTCACTGAAATATTGTTAACTTGAAAGTATATGCAACGAATTATCAATAGCAATTTGATGTCAATCTGATTACCTTCAAGAAAACAGTGAGTAAAATCAGCTGATATATTTATTCAGAACTAGATCTCTAATTTAGCTGGCGTATGGAATGAGTAGACAAGTTGAAGTGAGCAAGTGCCTTCATAAAGTGAGTTTAATTACATACAGGTTTGTCGAAGAAGCACCTGCCTTCTTACACGATTGAAAACCATATTTGTAAGCGAATGCTCAACAGAGTTTCGCAAAATGATGCTTTGTAAGGAATAAAGGTTTTTTATCCGTGTTTCGCATACTCCAAGCCATTTCTATTAACTACTCTTAAGATTAATATATATTTATATATATGAGAAACTACATAAGTTTCCTTCTTAAGTTCGAAGCATATGGAAAGGACAAACTTACAAATGGAGAAAAACCGCTACCAAGTTGAATGTTTTCCTAAACCTCCTTGTGTTCATTTCATGAACACTTTGCTTCCTCATAGAGATAATAATAATAGAAATATATTAATTAAAGAAATAGTATAAAAGATAGTCTATTTTTTTAAACGGTTGATTGGTATTCAGCCAATTTCATTGAAAGTTGACTACAGTAGAGCCTCTCAACAAAACAAAAGTTTTTTAACAAGATAATTGATTTTATATTTTAATATATAGGTTAGAGGGCCCCAAGATGGCCACCCTAGGGAAATTCTTGTGCATTATATGGCAGCATTGAATGCTTCAGGTTATTTTCATTGTTTATGAAGACGAAGTTTATGGTAATGTTTAGACGTGGATAATTAAACGTGTTTGTTTCTAACAGAGACATCGTTAAATTTTGGTAAAAAAAATTTTGAAAGCATTGTTTTTCAAGTGATACTGTGATTACAGTTAATGGTTTAAAAATTCTAAACTTTGTAGTAATTTTGTTTACATATAATACAATAATATTATAAATGAATATCGTTAAAATTGGATGTTATAGAATTGTTAGATAACTTTTGAAAAATTTCGTCCTGGCCCTAAGATTTTTATACTACGCGTTTTTATGTAAAATCAATTTTGAATTATTTTACGATGTAATATTTATCAAAATATATTATGGAAAATGTAAATTTTATCGATTTGGACAATTTTATGATGAATAATAAAATAATTTAGTTCTTAATGTATGTAATAGGATAAATAATTAACAATATTTTAGAATGGCTTCTTATAAGCAAAAAACAGTTTGCAACTATTGATTCTGTGATTATAAGCCAAAAACAATACAATTTCAAATAAAATTACCTTAAATTGATTTTTGCAACTATTTTTTTAATTTTTCAGTGAATTTTTGATTGGTACCCACCTTGGAGCCACTTTTTTTTAAAGCATAATTTCAGCTGTTTTTCCAAAGTCGTCTAAATTTTATTTTTCTTCGTAAAATAAAAAAAATTTTTTGCTAAAAAGTTAGCTAAGGAGATACAGTGTCAGGGCATATATTATTATGTTATATAATACCGTTTAGGAATTACAGTTGTTCAAAAGATGGGTGGCCACCTTGAGGTCCCTTACCCTAAACAATAATTTAACAGTGATAATTTTTATAACATAATTATTCTGTTAAAAATATTTTGTAAGTTATTCTACTTTAATAATATTTAAAGATTGTAAAAGAAGTGTAAAAAAATTTGCTTAACTGTTTTCTCTAAATCTTTTGAGAAGTGGTAAATAAATTTCCGACATATACTCAATTTCTTTTCTTCTGTTAATACACTTATAGAAGTCACAATGCAAGTCATTTCTAAAACCAATCTTTTTCACTATTTTTCAGTTTTATTTAAAATTGTTGTATTATCGAAGTCAATATGTTTTGTTAGTGCTGTTTGTTTATCATGTGGATTTAAATAGTCTCTCTCGTGTTCATAGGGTCGGGTTTTTAAAAATCTTTTTGTTTGTCCGACATAATTGCCTGGACAATTATTGCAAGGAATGGAATAAACTATATTGGAATTTTGTTCTTTTGTTACTTTGTCTTTATTGGTAGTGAATATTTGTGAAAGACTGTTTGTTTCTTTGAAGGAAGTATTAATATTAAATATTAATTTTTAATAATATTTATCATTTTGGCTTTATTGTGCTTCTTCTAAAAGAAGTTGTGGCGTCACTTCAAAAACACTAGATTTCGAAACTATATTTCCGTTTTTTTTAGTGACTTGAAGAAAATGAAAGGCTCGTTAAAAAAGTATCGGGTAAGTGCTTTTTCCATGTAAAATTTACTTCTGAACACAAATTTAGTATTGTTTTGATGTTTAATTTTGTTTTTATTGAGATATTGAAGCACGGGGTTGGGGGCAATGTAGTGCAATTATATAGAGTACCGTAAATATGTATTATTTAACCATGTTTTCTTTTTGTAAATATTTGCAGTTTTCTTTCAGTTTTATTTAACACAGGGCCAAAGAAATGTCTAGTTTATAGTGCTGTCCACGAGATGAGATAATACCATGCAAAGTCTAGATCTCATCTCGGTTTTTACATGCAAAGTCTCGTCTCGTGGGCATGACTACTAGTTTATAGTTTTTTAAGTTTCTTATGTTCCTTATATTATATCTAATAAAATAAAATCGTTTATAATATATTCTCTGCTTTTTATTTCACTAATAAAGTGGTGCACTACATTGCCCCACAAATAGAATGTCGAAAAATGTGCCTTCAGTTTTTTGGATATAGAAATGCTCCATCTACATCTAGAAAAAAATAATGTACACCATAAATGTAGCTAGAAGCATTGTCTTTCCAACGAGTCCTTATTGATAAAAATTAGTTGAAAATTGCGACCACAGGAGTCTTCGAAAGAAAAGTGCACTACATTACCCCCTTCTACTCTAAAGATATAAATGTTTTAGTGTTATTGGGCTGATTATGAATTTGGTTCTTTCTATCTCTCTGTTAGAAATAAATCTGAGAAATATATTTGACCATTATTTTCTAATTCATATGTTAATTGAATATTTTTGAATTTACTATTGAAGAGGTTATAGAAATTATATACTTGATCCTTTCGTATTGCAGTTAATATGTCATCAACATTTCTAAAAAAAAGAAAGGAAGACAGTGAGGGTCCAACATTTATTATATTTGAAGTTAATATTCATTTAACTCATAGACATTTGAAGTGCAATTTATATAAAGTAGAATAGTTTGAGAGAAACTGAGGAGATGCTTCTAAAATGTTATTTCCGCTTTAAAAAGAGCTGCTGCTTCTTTCGACGTCTTTAATTTTGGTTTACCTGTAGATACTTTGGTTTTACTGTCTGAAGTTGATGTATAATAAACTGCAATTTCGTAAGTATGCAGCGCCAAAAAACCTTTAAAAATCGTAGAGTCGAAGAAGGAATGGTAGAAAATGGCTTCGGCGCCGAAATCAAGGTATAATTTGGCAGTATGAGAAGAGAGCCAAGAGGAGAGTTGAGGAATTCTACGAGATAGGCGTTGATGCGGCGTTGCCACGTCGCCGTTTGTTTTGTACAAGAATTGACTCTTAAGTTGCTCACACGATATGGACATATCTCCTTCTTAAAGTATTATATACCTAATACTCGAGATGTGTTTTATTATAGTTACGTGTTTAAGAGATTCTCGATGGAAACCTACTTTTTTACTCTCTAAAATCAGACGAAATACGCGTTACGTGAAATTATTTACCATTATTTTTAAGTTGTCATTTTTTCCAGAAATCTTGGAAACAATTGTTTGATAAACTGTACAGCAGATAAAAACGGAGAAACGATAAGGAGATTATTGGAATAAACTCGAGTAATACATCTGCATTTAACGTCAGAAAAGAAGATTCACATAAGTCATCTGATAAACACAAACACTAACCGATCTTATTCTAGATAATGAGTTTTATTTCATGTTTGATACTTCAAACATTTTTATTTCAATTATTTCAATCAACAGTTTCAAGAGCGATTCATGACTACTTTCGATTTTATTTCCTTTTAAAAATATATTCGCTTCAAACATTTGAAAATTTAGGAATGTGAATAATTTTTCGATATTTATGTAACACAGGCACTACTACTACTTAGAAAGATATTTCTTTTAAAATAATCAAGACTAAAAACAGTAGACAAATCAATAATGCAATCTCTTTACCAGAAGAATTTAAATAAGAAAAATAAATAAACTGCAATTGAATCTCTAGCCTTTCTGGACGAAGAGACACGAACGGGAGCAGGTAAGAATAAGGCAAAAAGATTAGAATGGGCTTGTGGGTTTCCTATTTGAATCTTTTGTTAGGAAATAAACGAAAGGACAGGTGGCAAGCACGAGATTCATATACTACACAATGAACAACAAAAATCTGCAATTCTGCAGCTACATTAGAATTTCTGGAACAGAAATTTCAAATGTCTGAAGTCTACCTCAATAAAGTAATACAGCAACTTATCATAATAGCAAAATATAATAGTTATTTCCTTTTCAGAAAAATTCCCAAATACCTGTACAAAATAATGTTCAGCTGTAAATTGTAGATATAGCCATGAAACTTTCAATCTTTTATGTCAATTTAGTCGAATTTCTAAAGAATTTTTGACAATATAAATTGTTTCAATGAAACTTTGAAAAAATAAGCTTTTTAAAAGTTGATTTGCTCACAGAAATCATAACCTGATTAAAATTCACAAAAATCTGTCATTGACATTTACATATATAATGTACCATAATTTCGAAAGAATTGGAAAGCTACTTATTAAATAATTCAATGTTTCAAAACTTTAATGAAATTAACAAAATAAAATACTAATTTTCATGCTTAGGTAACAAATTATTTGATAGTAAAACATATATTTAAAATTATTTTATTACTTATATTATTTACTATTTTAATACTTAACTATTTTCATTACTTAGAGTTGAAAATATCATATTATGTGTAGTTCTACAAACGAAGAAAAAAAATGAAGAAAATTTCGGCACAATATTTTTTTCGTGTTTAAGTTCTAAAAAGTATGTTAAATTCAAGTTAATAGTACTATAAAAGTTATCTAAAAGAGGCCAGTCAAAAAATTACAAATTGCAAATTTTACAGCTATTTATAAACAATTTGACCAAGAGACCCAGGTCGTGAAAAAACAATTAACAATAACTCAAAATAATGTTTGAATTTCTATAACTCTCGTTACACGGTTCCACGAAGGGTTAACGTTTAAATACGATTTAACATGGGTTAAGTGCACTTTTGTAAATCTTTGTTATAACTTTTCCATTTCTCAACCATTTGACTTGTTCCTGAAACTGATTTAACCCAAAAGTCTTTGCACCTGGTATTTTCTTGGAAATTTTAATTCTAGAGTATAAACAGTTGATTTTGCAATAAAAATTAAAATAATCACCGGAGCCCTTTCTGAGAAACTTTGATTTTTCTTTTTAAAATAACGGAAATTCAGTTTTACTTCAAAAATTTTAATTTTCTGAAAAAACTTTTTATACAAAAGTTACAGATGTTATGTTAGTGTTACTTTTTTCTTGATTAAAAGTTTTTATTTTATTTATTGCAAAATAAAATCAGTGTTTATTAAATATTTTAGTTGTAATGAAGACTTAAACATCAATGATTTAGATTGACAGTTAATTCTTTTTTTCTATTTTCATTTTAAAAATTGCAAAAATAACCTATAATTGTTTCCTTCTAAGGTCACTTTCTTCAGATCGCGTCACATTTATTCTTTTATTATTGAAAAAATTTTCTTTTATCAAAATAAAATTTTTAATACAAATTTCTCAAAACTTTTTGAGCAAATATTTTTATTTTTGTTGTGCAACAATATATTCATATTGTATAACCAAAATAGACAAAAATATCCATATATGTATAACTTTTGTATAAAGGATATATAAAGAGATTTTTCAGAAAATGAAAATTTTTGAAGTGAAATTGAATTTTCGTTATTTTAGAAAGAAAAATCGAAGTTTCCCAAAAAAGGCAATTGTCAAAATACATTTTGCAGAAAATAAAAAATGAATTAATTTAACATTTAATTTAGTTTTCTAGAAACTCAGGGTGGCCGCAAAATTTTATTTTCAAAATTCCCTGACTTTTCCCTGACTAATTTTAGATTTTCCCTGACAAACAAATTTTTGAATTATTTAATTTTCTACATTAAAATGTCCGTAAAAGGTCCAAACTTATAAAAAAAGTGACGGTACCATTATAATGAACTATATTACAAAAACGTCTAAATAAAAAACTGAATTGACATTTAAGTATCAAAGTTTTTTAATTTGTTGTTTTCTTTCGATCAAAATTCCCTGACTTTTCCCTGATTTTTCCCTGACTAACAAAATTCCCTGACTTTTCCCTGATTTCCAGTTTTTCCCTGACTTGCGGCCACCCTGAGAAACCCTCCGCAACGTCATTAACGACTTTAATTTTACTTATACTAAATTTAAACCGATCTGATAACTTTCGTTATAGACTTCCTGTTAGGTCAACATCAAGAAATGAATTATCAATATGAAATATTTTTAAAAAATTTATTGATTCAGGATTTACGAAACAATCGATGTCTTTGATAAAAGAAACTTTAAATTGTAAAATTATTCGAAAACATCAATAATAACTTCTGTGTTAAAGAAATATTTAATTAGGTATTATTTTTCCGCATAAGAATTAAGATTTTCAAAAATAATTTCAAATTCAAACCTTTTTGAAACTAAACAACTTTTTGAAAGATTTTCAAAAATAATTTCAAATTCAAACCTTTTTGAAACTAAACAACTTATAAAAGTTAATACTTTTATAAGTTTATACTTTTTATCATTATTTTATATTAAGAATATTGTTACTGTAACTTCTTAAAAATTATTTTCATCATATCAATTCAATTGATATTTTCTAGAATTTTTAACTAAAATTCTTCTCTAAATCGACTATTTTTAATAATTTTTTAATAACTTCTTTGAGAATTTTCAAATACATTTGTTTAAAATTCAATTTTACGAAATTTCGATTATTCGGAAATTCTTCAATTAAATATATCTAATAAAAACTTCAAATAATTTCAAAGTTCCATTAAACTTTTTTAAAAAAATTAATTCTTTAGAATTGCCAGTTAAAAGTGTAGAAAATTTATATTTTCAAATATTTTAATTTGAAACCTTTTTAAAATTATTCAATTATTTAAGTACAAAAATAAATAATTTATTGAATAATTGAATGTTTGTTAAAATTCAATTCTCATAAAGAATTTTATCAACAAAATTTTTAAATAATTTAATTCTTCTGACGAATTTTAATCAAATTTTTAAGAATAGCTACATTTTTTGAGGAATTTGATTAAAATATTGTTGGTACTAAAAATAATTAAAATTCTGCGATGAGCTTGATTATTCATGAAAATAATTGAATTGAAAATTAATTGATAAATAAAAATATATATACCCATTCATAAAAAAAATTTATTATTTATGAAATTAATTGAATTATTGCGAAGAAATTTATAAAAGATTTGTTAATAATTGAATTCCTGTAAAATTTTTATTATTTATGAAAATAATTAAATGCTTGAGTGCAATGTTATTAAAATTTTTTTTAAATAATTGAATTCTTTTAAAAAATTTATTAAAAGAGTAGAATATTGAAAATCACTGAAATGATGAAAATTTTTTAAAATAATTGGATTTTGGAGAAGAATTTTGTTATTTATCAAGATAATTGTGATTTTGACAAGAATTTTTTTAAAATCTTGAACATAATTGAACTTTGTAAGAAGAATTTTATTACTTTTGAAAATAATTGAATTTTTGCAATCATTTGTAACTTCTCTAAAATTCAATTTTTTCAAATGTTTTTAACTAAAATTTTTCTTTAAATCCATTATTTTTAATAATTAATTAAAAATATATTGACAAATTTTACTAATTTCAAGAAGAATTTGAATTATTAACATTTTGCAAAAATCTAGGTTTTTTTAAATTTCTAATTAAATATATTTAAAATTGAAATTTTACAAAATTTTAAATCAAAATCTTTTGAGGTTAATCTACTTTTGAAAATTGTAAACGCAATTCTTTTAAAATTAAATTAATTTTGAAATATTTAAGTAAAATTTTCCTTAAATAATTTCTAAGAAATAATTTTATGATTATTGTGGTTATAATAGTAATAATCTATTCCAATTCATATATTTATGAAAAAAATTTTAATTAAAAATTATTAAATTTTATTTTTTTTATAATTGCTAATTTTATTTTTAAAAAAAGTATGTATGTCATGTTTCGACAATTTTTTTTAATAATTCATCTTCAGTGTACAAAATTCTAATCCAAAATACAGTTTTCTTTTTAAATGAGAAAACACCAATTTTACGAAACCTCATTTTCTGCCACATGAACTTAATAAAAAAAAACGAAAAAAATCGTAATGACTGATTAAAAATTAATACCTACTCTTAATACAAAACTCTAAATAATAATTAATAAAATACACTAGTAAACTGAATAATTAGGCTAATAGTATAGATGTTATTTACGTGTAAGTGAGAATCGTGTGATTGTCTGTCAATGTATATCGAAAAAGTAAGGTTAGGTTGACGTCAAGATATATGCTCATGTCAACAACAATTAACCTTTTTAATTATTCAACATAATTATTGTAAACTTAAACTCGTTCTTGATTATTCGCAAATGAAAAGTGATATTTAATAAAATTTAAAATGAGGATAAATGAAGAGCAATTTGCTTTCAAGATGGCAGCACTTACTGGGTAATTGGATAATTGTATAAAAAGGCGCTCTAAACACCCCGCCGTTTTCACCTTTGCTAAACACGCGACATTTAACCAACAAGATTTTTCTTTTGGCAACAGTCATACTTTAATCGACACTCAAAGCTGACATCAAAGACATAAATAAAAGAGAGAGATTATTACCTTCTCTCAATGAAACAACGTCAATGCCCTTTCGAACCTGGATCAACCGCCAAAAGCAAAATCTACAAATTTAATGAACTCTTCGCATGTCGACACTCGAACAAGGAGCACACATTAACACTGTATTGACATGTCACTTAAACACTCACTTTCTCACGTTAAATCACTGTTAATATGTCTGAAAAAGGTAATTTTTACCATTGCCAAAGAATGTGTAATAGCGCCAACCGGACGCATGGCTGGAATATTCCTCGGCGCTAGTATCGCTACGCCACCTCGAGAAATAATCGATATCTCGTTATTTGCGATAACTGACGGATTTATGAAATAAAAAAGGACAGAAATATCGTCTATATTTTTTTAACTCATGCTTGCGTTCGCTTACCGTTTTAAGCCTAACGCAGAATAAAAACGTAACGTGAACGTAAGCATGCAATAGAAAAGGACAGACCAACTTCTGTCCTTTTCTATCTCATGCTTGCGTTCGCTTCCCGTTTTATTCTGCTCAGGCCTTTATTCTGATTAGAACTTAAACTTTTGATAAAGACCATCGCACAATAGGTTCTCAAAAGTCGTTCGTGAACGAGATGGATGAGATGAAAAAGGACAAAAATATATCTCTATCCTTTTCTAACTCACGCTTTCCGTTTACGAAGCAGTTGTGCTTACGCCTTAATGCTGATTCTACACTTGCTGAGTCGTCCCGACTTTCCGGAACGAATTGCATGAGATAGACAAAGGCAGAGACTGTTGCTGCCACAGTGTGCCTTTTTCTGAAAATGTGTTCAAAACCTAGTATCTCTTGAAGGAATTAACGAAATTGAATGGTTCTTGGACGAAAATAAAGCTTAATAAATGCAGAATACAGGAAAATTATACAAAAACAAGATTAACAAATTTTAAGATTAAGAATCAGAGTCAAAAGTGAAAAATTTCATTAAAAAAATGACAAATCTTGGCCTGTAAACCAGAAAAATGACTCAAATTAGGTAATATTCAACATTTGGGAGGTTTTTGGGTGGTTAATTACGAATCTGAAGTCCGATTTTAATAATTAAAAATGGCGGATCCTGTATGACAGCTAAATGAAGCAAAAACTTGAAAATCATTTTATTTGAATGACACTGGGTACATAGGGGTTTTTGGAGTTGCTGATTACGAATCTGATGTCAAATTTTAAAATTCAAAATGGCCGACCCAATATGGACGATTGAAAAATGCAAAAAGTTATTGGATTTACATATAACTTGGTACCCAGGGGTTTTTGGAGTTGCTGATGACGAATCTGATGTCAGATTTTTAAAATTCAAACTGACCTACTCAATATGGCCAATTAAAATTGTAAAAAGTTATTGGGTCGCACGTTTTGAATTTTAAGAATCTGACAATAACTTTTTGCATTTCTGGTCGGCCATTTTGAATTTTGAACATTTGACATCCGATTCGTAATCAGCAATTCCAAAAACCCCTATGTACCCAGTGTCATTCAAATAAAATGATTTTAAAGTTTTTGCTTCATTTAGCTGTCATGCAGGATCCACCATTTTGAAATATTAAAATCGGACTTCAGATTCGTAATTAACCACCCAAAAACCTCCCAAATATTAAATATTACCTAATTTGAGTCATTTTTCTGGTTTACAGACTAAGATTTGTGATTTTTTTGATGAAATTTCTGACTTTTGACGCTGATTCTTAACCTTAAAATTTGTTAACCTTGTTTTTGTATAATTTTCCTATATTCTTCATTTATTAAAGGCCAACGCAGAATAGATCTGTAACCGGAACCGCAATCGTAAGCGTAACCGTAAGAATGAGTTAAAGAAAGATAGGTATATCGTTTTATCCTTCTCTAACTCAATCTTACGCTTACGGTTACGATTGCGGTTCCGGTTACTACGGAAGCTTCTACGCGCCACCCTGCGGCACTCACTCGCTTTACGAGGCACAAGGCAAATGTCGTTTGAAGCACCCTGCTAGTGAATTCCTTGTACGATGCCTCGGTGTGTGCCTCGTAGGGTGCCTCGATGCGTGCTTTGTGCGACCAGTAGTAGACCAGTGTTTTGAAATTTTAAACGGCTTTAAATGTAAATCAGAATTCTCAAAAAAAAAAATTTGACTAGTTCAGGTTAAATTAATAGCTAATTGCTGTTAATATTTTTAAATTAAAAAGTGTAAATTTTAGAATAATTACAAATTTTGTTGAATCTTGTTTTGAATTGTAGTGAGGGTGTTGAAATGTATTTTTACTTGAGAGATAGGTTATATAACCTCTAGTTGTCTTAAAAATTTTAAGCAAATATGTACATCTTGAATAATTATTGAATTCAATCCTCATATATAAAAATATATTGAATCGTACTTGCAGCTTGTCATGAATAACTTTTTTGGTAGGTGAAAATGGTGAAAACATAACCTTGACATTTTATACTCAAGTAAAAGAAACATTTCAACACCCTCACTACAATCTAAAACAAGATTCAACAAAATTTGTAATTGAAGGGTAGCATGACAAAAATGGTCAAGCAACAATTTAACGATTTTACAGGAAACGAAAATAACACATTAAAAATTTTTTAATATTCAAATGACGAATTGAATGCAAAAAAGTTTGCTTTGAAAAAGTTGTTTGTTTTCAAGAAAATTGTTAATTTAATATTAATTTTTGAAAGTAAAAAGTATAGAAATTATCAAATGTAAACTACAAACAGGAATATTTAAAAATTAACAGAAGAATAATATTTAAATTATTGAAAAATAGATAAAGAATAAAAATTATTTCTAAATAGACATACAGTTTTTCAGAGAAATTTAATATATATTTAATGATATAAAAAAGAAATAAGTATTTTTAACGATATTTACCTATTCAATTATTCATAATAATATTCATTTCTTTTGTTTTTTAACTGAATTGCATTGTAAGTAAAAATATGTAGGCTATTGTCTTATTCTTATTTTTATTAAAAACGAGTTTAAAAAACAATTTACAAGAAAATCCTCTTACAGAACTGTGTAAAAGAATTTACCTTATTTTTTTCTAAAAATATCTCAATTTGGAAAAATTGTTGCTGACTCCCTTTTGTCATGCCACCCTTCAATTATTCTAAAATTTACACTTTTTAATTTATAAATATTAACAGCAATTAGCTATTAATTTAACCTGAACTAGTCAATTTTTTTTTTTTTTTGAGAATTCTGATTTACATTTAAAGCCGTTTAAAATTTCAAAACACTGGTCTACTACTAGTCGCACAAAGCACGCATCGAGGCACCCTACGAGGCACACAACGAGGCATCGTACAAGGCATTCACTAGCAGGCTGCTTCAAACGACATTTGCCTTGTGCCTCGTAAAGCGAGTGAGTGCCGCAGGGTGGCGCGTAGAAGCTTCCGTAGGTTACAGATCTATTCTGCGTTGGCCTTAAGCTTCATTTTCGTCCAAGAACCATTAAATGTCGTTAATTCCGGAGTGGGAACGTTAAGCCCTCTAGTCCTCTTTGACTCATTGTAGAACCACCTTAACATACGTTAGCAGAAAGACATCGACTCTGATTGGTAGACTTTTCTTAAATTCAAATACATGTTTATCACCTGAAATTTTTAATACTTTCTCAAGTAAATATATAATATAGTATATATGTTAAAGGTTTCCAATGAAACAGTTAATAGTGTGACAATTTTCAGAATAAACCTTCAGTTTATGTAAAGAAAATTGATTGGAATTTTTTTAAAGTGACGCATGTTGACGCGCGTGACGTCTAGAGGTCAGAGTCGTCGCTACGCCTGCGTCAAAAGTGAAAGAGTCAGATTTGAAATTTAAACAATCATTTTTTTAGAGATTTTTCATTAAAATTACAAATGAAAGTTCTACTAAAGTGTACAAATAAGTTTTCTAGAAAAGCTAATCAACCGGAAATGACAAATGGCAGTTAGGAAAACTGGTAAAATATGAATTATTTAAACACTATAGCGGCTAGTGGAGTTACTGGAGATGTCAACCTTCAGTTGAATAATGTCGAAATTCTATACACTAAAGTGCAAAAAGTTTATATTAAGCCTCAACTTAAAGAAGAAAGACAAAGGGATCTTCGGGTTAATGTAGAAATTCACGCAGGAATCAGCCCAGTTTGTCGCAAGGTAAATATATTTTTGACAGCGTAAACATAACCTCTTTCTACTCTAAATTGACACTGTATAAAAACAAAACAGTAATTAAGTTTTTGATAAATTGTACTTGTAAATTTGCATATATATTACGTAGGTACGAAATTGCATTTAAAAATTGATAATTTTACTTTTTTCCACTGAAAATAATGATTTTGAGATTAAAAACATAATTATGTAAATTTCCCTTTAAAGCTTTATTATTTGGAGTGTTATACATCTGATTAGGATCCAATTTTGTTGGCGGCGAGATATAAAATTGTTTTACATATGTTTGATAAATAAAATTACATCAAAGTTCAGGGTTACCACGCTACCTGGAAAATCTGTAAATGTCAGGGAATTTTATAAATTTTGAAAAAACCCGGAAAAATCAGGGAATTTTGATCAAAATCCTGGAAAATTGTTGTCTAAAGTTATTGTGTTTATTTTTGAAATTTAATTTTACTTAAATATTTCAAAATTAATTTCATTTTAAAAGCGTTGCATTTACAATTTTCGTTAATAGATGAACTTCAAAAGATTTTAATTTGAAATTTTGTAAAATTTCAAATTCATAATTATTCAAATAAAATTCAATTTTAAATGAATTTGATTAGAAAATTTAAAGAACCTAGATTTAAAAAAAATTTTAATAACTTAAATTCTTCCGAAATTAATTAAATTTTGTGATATATATATATATATATATATATATATATATATATATATATATATATATATATATATATATTTAATTGATTAATAAAAATAATGGATTTATAGAAGAATTTTAGTTAACAACACTAAAACAAATTGAATTTGGAAGCAAAATTACAAATGATTGCAGAAATTCAATTATTTTCAAAAGTAGTAAAATTCTCCACAGAAATTAAATGACATATTTTCAAAGAGTTTAATAAAATTCTTGTCAAAATTTTAATTATTTTCAAAAACTTTCCTCAATTAAATGATTTTTAATATCTACTACTTTAATAAAAATTTCCAAAAGAATTCAATTAGTTAAAAACAATTTTAATAAAATTCTACGCATAAATTTCATTATTTTCATAAATAATAAAACTCATCGCAGACTTTCAATTATTTTTAATACAATTTTAATAAAATTCCTCGAAAAATGTAATTTTTTAAAAAAATTTTATTAAATTTTATCCAAAAAATTCTATAATTTTAATAACCTTCGCTACAATTTATTTATTAGAATTTAAGTATTATTTTCAATATATGTATTTTTAATTAAATTTCTTTAAGGGCATTTGAACCATGATGACGTCACAGATTTAAAACTAATGCTTTGCACAAACTGTGACGTCATCAAGGTTCAAATCCCCTTAAAGAATAAAATTGTTTAAAAAAATTTAAATGAAATTCTTTGCATAATAATTTAACTTTTTTCAAAATAATTTTAATAAAATTCTTTGTAGAAATTTAATTAATTTCAAAAATTTGTCAAAATTCAATTATTTTCAATGTCTACTATTTTAATAAAATTTCACAAAAGAATTCAATTATTTAAAAAGAAATTTTGATAAAATTCGTTTCAACAATTCAATTATTTTCAAAAGTAATATAATTCTTCCCAGAAATTCAATTATGTTCAAAAATTTACAAAAATTCTCGTAAAAATTTCAATTATCTTTATAAATAATAAATTTTTTCTCCGAAATGCAATTATTTTCAAAAATTACGTTGGTGAAGTTCACAACGTTTATAATCAACGATTTCATAAGAAAAATATTTTTTTAAGCAAATTTTTATTAATTTTTGTACAGAAATTATTTTGGTTAGTATGTTGAATAATGATTTACAAAAGAAATACCTATTTGTGAACAAGAAAATTTATTCTTTTTCGTAGGAAAATAATTTTTTTTTCAATCGTTGATCATAAACGTTGCGAACTTCACCAACGTCAAAAATTTTAATAAATTAAAAATTTCAATTATTTTTAATACAATTTTCATCAAATTTCTCGAAAAATGAAATTATTCTTAAAAGTGTTATTAAAACTTGTCAAGAGAATTCAATTTTTGAAATTAATTACATTTCTCGAAGAATTTACTTAAAATTATATTAAAAACAATTGAAATTCAGTGGAGAATTTTATTATTCAGGAAAATAATTGAAGTCTCGCAACGAATTTTTATTAAATTTTTTAAAAGTAATTGAAATCCTACGATGAATTTTATTATATTCATGAAAATAATTGAATAGTTGCAAAGAATTTTATTAAAGTTTTCAAAAATTATTGAAATCCTGTGAAGAATATTATTATTTATGAAAATAATTGAATTCTTGCAACGAATTTTATTACATTTTTTGAAAATAATTTAATTCTTTTTAGAAATTTTATTAAATTAGTACCTAGATTTTAAAAATATTTGAATTTCAGCAAAGAATTCCATTATTAGTGAAATAGAATTAAATTCTTGCAAAAAATTTTTAAAAATAATTACATTTTTCGAGGGATTTATTTAAAATTGTATTAAAAATAATTGAAATCCTATGAAAAATGTTATTATTTATGAAAATAATTAAATTCTTACAAATTTTATTACATTTTTTTTTAATAATTGAATTGATGTGAAGAATTTTATTAAAATTTTTGAAAATAATTTAATTTTTTTTGGAAAATTTTATGGTTTATATTTTTATGTTTTATAACAGTATTCTTAAAAGTTATTTAATTTCAATAAGGTTTAAATTTAAAACTTTTGAAGATCTTAATTTCTATGAAAAATAATAATGAATAAATATTTACTTAAAAATGAAGATATTGATGTTTTCTAATAATTTTTCAATTAATGAAATTCGTAAATAAATGTAATAGAACATTTTTTTGTGTATCTAATCATTTTGCGAGTGAATCAGAATATTCTTTAGAGTCAGGAAAAAAGTCAAAGATTTGTCTGGTAATCAGGGAGTTATTTAATTTGACAGAATATAAATTTAGTTTTAAAAAGCTGGAAAATTTCCGTTTTTTAACCTGGAAAACCTGGAAAGTCAGAGAATTTGAAAGGAGCAAAAGCGTGGCAACCCTGAGGATATTTGTGTAATAATTAAAAAAATTATTCTTGATAATATTCTTCATCCATTTGTAATAATAATGTTATCACTTATCTTTTACTTAAGAGTATTAAAAAAAATTTTTTATTTTTTAGAGCCTGTGCGTTTTATTAGCAGACGATGACGATCCTTGTTTTCTCTACTCTTTGTTTATAACTGAAGACGATTTCAAGGTCTTGAAAGCTCAACAAGGACTACTTGTTGACTTTGATAATTTTGCAACGCAATTGATTTATCTTTTGGAACAATGTCAAGTCCCGGCGGCGAGTTTATCAAAAACTCCGAAATTTCTTATGCTCTTGTCCGAAGAGAGTGGAGATTGGACTTTCAAATTTGTGGAGACAAACAATTTCAAACACCTGTGCCATTTATGTTTGAACATCGCTCCGGCAAATGACTCGCATATAAAAACTCATATGGCTATGAAAATCAAACAGTTTAAGGAGAGCTTATTACAAAAGGACCGAGACATTCTCGGTTTGGAAACAAGACTGTCGGATTTAAATTGTAAATTGGAATCGAAAATAAAGGAACTTGATCAGTTTGAACAGAAATGGGTTGCAGATAAAACACAGTTGCAAATGAGTTTGGCGCAACAGATGAATTTAGAAAAAGATAGGTTTGTTTCACAATTATTTTTTAAATATATCAGTGTTTAAAAATTGTTGTAATAAAATAAACATTTTTTTACAGATTATCACAACTAAAAATGGAACTACAACATCAGTGTGAAAGAGAAAAAATGGAATTAGAACACAGACACAGCGAAGTCGTTAAACAACTTCATACAGAATTAGCTGAACACAAAACGCAAAACATTACGTTCAAAGACAAACAATCATTTCTCGAAGCAACAAATTCGGAACAACTGAAGCAAATACAAATTCTGGAGAAAGAACTCAATCTTGTTCAAAGAGATCATTCTCATTTAAAGAAACAAAACTCGAAACTCGACGGCGATTATCATGACAAAGACAAGACTGTAAATAGTTTAAAAACGAAAGTTGCTGTTTTCGAACAAGAGCTGAAGGATAAAACAATTTTGATAAACAAACACACGGAGATGTTGAAGAACGCAAAAGAACAAAAGCAAAGACTGGAGGAGCTTCTTAACGAAAAGGACAGTCAGTTGCAACGGAAACAAAATTCACTGACGCGTCTCAGCGATGAGTTGGTGAAAGCCAACGAAATTCTAGCAAAGATTCAAAATGAACTCGCCTCTACGAAAAACAAATTGAAACTCCGAACGGGTATTGCATTAGAGCAGGAAAGATTGATCGACGCAACACACAAGCAAGTTGGCCAGTTGGAAAATAAAATTGACACTTACACAAAAGAGGCGAAAGACGCGAAAGCAGAAGTTGATAATTTAAAAGAGCAGGTGAAGAACTTGCAATCGCAAATCGAGGAGAAGGATAAGACTATCAAGAATAATGACAATGGTAAGAATAATACATTCAATTTTGTTAAATTGACAGTAGTTGGAGTATCTATCGATGTAAATCCTATTCAAAATTTAATTTCACTTCTTGCTTTTAACTTACTGGAGCCAAAAATATAATTTAACTCTTTGTCTTTGATAACTTATGCCCCTAATCTGGAAAAGTCAAGGAATTTTATGAAATGTTTTTAAAATATTATTTCTTAAATCTGAATGGTGCAAATTTCAAATTATCGTACAAAAGTAACGAAAATTTAAATATTTCAAAGCTAATTCAATTTTAAAAGAGTTGCGTTTACAATTTTCATAAGTAGATAAACTTCAAAAGATTTTAATTTGGAATCTTGTAAAATTTCAATTTTATTAAAATTCTTGGGCAAAATTTTGATTATTTTCAAAAACTTTTTACTGAATTCAATGTTTCTTAATATCTACTACTTTAATAAAAATTCTCAAAAGAATTCAATTAGTTAAAAAAAATTTTAATAAAATTCTACGCAAACATTTCATTATTTTCATAAATAATTAAAGTTTCACAGGAATTCAATTGTTTACAAATTACTTTCGTATATTATTCAATTATTTTCATAAATAATAAAACTCAATGCTGAATTTCAATTATTTTTAATACAATTTTAATGGAATTCCTGGAAAGAAGTTATTATTATTAAAAATTTTATTAATATTTAACAAAGATAATTATTTTAATAACCTTCGCTACAATTTATTTATTAGAATTTAAGTATTATTTTCAATGTATTTTTAATTAAATTTCTTTAAAGAATAAAATTGTTTTCAAAAATTTTAATGAAATTCTTTGCATAACAATTTAACTTTTTTCAAAATAATTCTAATAAAATTCTTCGTAGAAATTTAATTAATTGCAAAAATTTGTCAAAATTCAATTATTTTCAATGTCTACTATTTCAATAAAAATTCACAAAAGAATTCAATTATTTAAAAAGAAATTTTAATAAAATTCGTCCAAAGAATTCAATTATTTTCAAAAATAATATAATTCTTGGCAGATATTAAATTATGTTCAAAAATTTACAAAAATTATCGTCAAAATTTCAATTATCTTTATAAATAATAAAATTTTTCTTCGAAATTCAATTATTTTCAAAACTTTTAATAAAATTCTTGGCAAAAGTTCAATTATTTTTAATACAATTTAGTGGAATTCCTCGAAAAATGTAATTATTCTTAAAAATTTTATTAAAATTTACCAAAGAAATTCTATTATTTTAAAAATCTTTGCCTAAATTTTCAATATATTTTGAATTAAATTTCTTTAATTAAATTATTTTCAAAAATTTTACTATAATTCTTTGTAACAATTCAATTTCTTTCAAAATAATTTTAATAAAATTCTTCGTAGAAATTTAAATAATTTAAAAAATTTGTCAATATTCAATTATTTTCAATGTCTACTATTTCAATAAAATTTCACAAAAGAATTCAATTATTTAAAAAGAAATTAATAAAATTCGTCTTAAGAATTCAATTATTTTCAAAAGTAATATATAATTATTAGCAAAAATTCAATTATTTTTAAAAATTTACAAAAATTATCGTCAAAATTTCAATTATCTTTATAAATAATAAAATTTTTCTTCGAAATTCAATTATTTTCAAAAATTTTAATAAAATTCTTGGCAGAATTTCAATTATTTTTAATATAATTTTTATCAAATTTCTCGAAAAATGAAATTATTCTTAAAAATGTTATTAAAACTTGTCAAGAGAATTCAATTATTCAAAAATTTGTTGATAAAATTGTTTATAAAAATTCAATTTTAAGAAACATTCAATTGTTTAATAAAATATTTATTTTTGTGTTTAAATAATGGAATTCTCGTAGAATTTTCTAATAAATATTGATTTAAAAATCAATTTAAGTTAAAATTTTAGATTATAATTGAATTTATTGAAAGTATAATTATAGTGCAGATTTTAAAAAAATTGAATTTTCAAAAGGTTTCAAATTAAAATCTTTGAAAATTTGAACTTTTCATGCAATTGAACTTTACCAACGTTGTTTCAACAAAAAAATTTTCTCTAAAAAGTACAAATACAAATTTGTCTTGTTTATTTTTAACCCAAGTAAACCCTTTAAACCCGAAAATAAAAAAAAGGTGGGGAAACAGAAGTTGTTATTTTTTTCTCACGGGTTTTCCAAAAATCACGAAATTTCAACTAAATTAATAATTCCTCGTCTTCGTAGCAATTTTTTTTCTTTTAATAATTACATATATCCTAATGTCAGAAGCCCTTTAAAAAAAATTGCAAAAGGTTTCAAGTCGAGGAAAACAGTGATTTTGGTTTTTTTCACGGATTTTCCGAAAATCCGAGAATTTCAAGTAAATTAATAATTTCTCGCCCCGGTAGCAATTTTTTTCTTTTAGAGAAATTTTTTTTTAATTTGCTCTTAGAATCAACGTTGGTAACTTCAGTTTCATAACTTTTCATACTCTTAATTAAGAATTCTGTAGAATTAATTTTTTTCAAAAAGTTTAATGGAATCTTTTTTAATTATTTAAAGTTTTTAATTTCTTAATATATTTAATTGAAGAATGTCAGAATAATCGAAATTTCGTAAAATTAAATAATTGTAAACAAAAGAATTTGAAAAGAACTTTTTCAAAAATTATTTTTAAAAAATTGACGAATTTTAGTTAAAAATTCTAGAAATGAATAATCGTAATGATGAAAATAATTTTTGAAGAAGTTACAGTAACAAAGTAGCAAGTTTTAATTATTAATTATTAATTATTAATTATTATTATTATTATTATTTATTATTATTATTAATTATTATTAGTCTTCGACTCGGGACGCATGATTATTCCTCAAATGTCATTTTTCCGAAATGTCATTTTACCGAACTGCACTTTTGCGAATAGTCATTTTTGCGAAAAGCTATTTTTGCGAATTGTCAATTTTTCGAAAAGTCATTTTTGCGAATTGTCATTTTTACGAAAAGACATTTTTGTGAAATTTCATGTTTGCGAAGTCATTTTTACGAATTGCCATTTTTGCGAATTGTCATTTTTGAGAAATCGACGCCTCCCGTTCATAAAATGCTAACTGAAAAGTCAATGCAAGACAATTCTATTTGGAAAATAAGTGCAATAAGAAGTTAACTAAAAAAATCATGCAAGAAAATTCTATTTCAATATTCAGTGCAAGACAATTCTATCTGAAAATTTTGTGCAAAATATTACTAGGTAAAGCTGCGTATAAAACAATTATATCTAACTTTTACATGTAAGATAATGAAATAAATAATAATAGTTAAATAAATCTTTCATTCAATGTTAGATAGAATTGTTTTATACGCAGCTTTACTTAATAATATTTTGCACAAAATTTTCAGATAGAATTGTCTTGCACTGAATATTGAAATAGAATTTTCTTGCATGATTTTTTTAGTTAACTTCATATTGCACTTATTTTTCAAATAGAATTGTCTTGCATTGACTTTTGAGTTAGCATTTTATGAACGGGAGGCGTCGAAATGTCATTTTTGCGAATTGTCACTTTTGCGAATCTATATTTTTACGAATTG
Organism: Leptopilina syphax; assembly: GCA_032872505.1. Classification (NCBI taxonomy): domain Eukaryota; kingdom Metazoa; phylum Arthropoda; class Insecta; order Hymenoptera; family Figitidae; genus Leptopilina; species Leptopilina syphax. The sequence continues at coordinate 54,516,862 of CM065468.1, forward strand.
TCATTTTTGCGAATAGACATTTTTGCGAAAAGTCATTTTTACGAATTGTCATTTTTGCGAATCGCCATTTTTACGAAATTTGACAATTCGTAAAAATGTCGATTCGCAGAAATGACTTTTCGCAAAAATGACAATTCGCAAAAGTGACATTTCACAAAAATGTCTTTTCGTAAAAATGACTTTCCGGAAAATTGACAATTCGTAAAAATGGCGATTCGCAAAAAAGACAATTCGCAAAAATAGCTTTTCGAAAAAATGACAATTTGCAAAAGTGACATTTCGCAAAATTGGCTTTTCGCAAAAGTGCAGTTCGGTAAAATGACATTTCGGAAAAATGACATTTGGGGAATAATCATGCGCCCCTTCGACTCTGAGTGATCATGTTTTGTAATAATATTCTCATATGTTATTGAATTTTTGAAAATCTTAATTTCTATGAAAAATTATAATGATTAAATATTTATTTAAAAATGGAAATCAATCAATTGATTAAACTGATTATTATTAATTAAATTAAATTTTGTAATTTTTTAAAGTAATAAGATAAGTTTAAAATTTCATTTTAAACTTTTTTCTATAGTTGAAAATGAAACCCAATCGAAATTCCCATTTCGTTACCAATCCTAATTTAAAAATTTGTTCACAGTTATTAGCTGGTTAAATAGGAGATTGGCTGATAATCAAACGCCTTTGCACAGTGCATCGAATGCAGTGACGACAGTACCGGCATCAATTCAATTAACGCTACCCCGAACAAATAAGTTTATTCCAAATAGATTTGAGACACGAACGCCAGCTCCAAGTTCAACCCAAGCAAATGCCTCTCTCTCGGGACTGACTCTCAGAAATCCGATTATGCAAAATTCGAATATTAACCGATCATCAGCCAGATCTACGGGTGTCGGAGTTGGGGACATGACAACTGGTATGAACTTCAATAAACCTGGACAAATTTCAAGTACAAGCACGCCTCTCGATCGTGTGAATGGTTTAAGTAAATCGCCCAATTCCGGAGGCATGTCGGCGGCGCCTCCAATTATTGAAAATAATAATGCTCCCTTCATGAATGGAAAGGCAAAAAACACGACTAATTTGCAGGGAGGCCTTCGTCGTTCCGTAATGGATAAACCACTTTTGCCATCGTCGTATTTTCCCAAGACCCTTCACTAGATTAAAGAAAGACAGGAATATAATATTAGGTAATTCATTTTTAAATAATTATATATTAGAAGAGTACAAATGAGATTGAAACTTGACAGAAAGCAGAACCAAGTCCAGAATCTGCTTTTAAACATAATTTCGAACAGACAATAAAGCTTTTACAAGGAATTATTGTTATGATATTCCTCAAGTTTTAAATCAACGATTAAAGGCATTATAAATAGTTTCGTGACATTTCAGCTTCAAATTAAATTATTTCAGAGCTGCAGCCACAACAGCTGATTTTTTAAAAGCAAAATAACTATCAAAACATGACAGGGTTGCCACGCAACCTGGAAACCTGGAAAACCTGGAAATTTCAGGGAATTTTATAAACCTTGAAAAAACCTGGAAAAGTCAGGGAATTTTTATCGAAATCCTGGGAAATTGTTATTTTCTAAAGTTTATTCTTGAAATCTAATTTTACATAAATATTCCAAAATTAATTGAATTTTAAAAGAGTTACGTTTACAATTTTCATAAGTATAGATGAATTTTAAAAGGTTTTAATTTGAAATTTTGTAAAATTTCAATTTTCAGTTGTCTTAAGAACGTAGATTTTTGAAAAATTTTAATTATTCCAATTCTTCGGAAATAAGTTGAATTTTTTAATATTTTTAATTGATCATTAAAAATAATAGATTTATAGAAGAATTTAAATTAAAAACACTAAAAGAAATTGAATTTTGAAGCAATTACAAATGATTGCAGAAATTCAATTATTTTCAAAAGTAGAAAAATTCTTCTTAGAAATTCAATTATTCCCAACAATTTTAATAAAAAATTCATGGCAAAATTTTAATTATTTTCAAAAACTTTCCTCAATTCAATGATTTTTAATAAATCTACTACTTTAATAAAATTTTCCAAATGAATTCAATTAATAGAAAAAAAAATTTTAATTTCTACGCAAACATTTCATTATTTTCATAAATAATAAAACTCATCTCAGACTTTCAATTATTTTTAATACAATTTTAATAAAATTCCTCGAAAAATGAAATTATTCTTAAAAATTTTATTAAAATTCATCAAAAAAATTAAATTATTTAAAAAGACATTTTAATAAAGTTCGTCTCAAGAATTCAATTATTTTCAAAAGTAATATAATTCTTCGCAGAAATTTAATTGTGTTCAACAATTTACAAAAATTCTCGTCAAAATTTCAATAATCTGTTTATAAATTTTTCTCCGAAATTCAAATATTTTCAAAAATTTTAATAAAATTCTTGGCAAAATTTCAATTATTTTCAAAAACTCTTTTCTCTTTGGGGAAATTCAATTATTTTTAATAAATTTTTAATCAAATTTCCGAAAAATAAACTTATTCTTAAAAATTTTATTAAAATTTGTCAAGAGAATTGAATTATTTAAAAATTTGTTTTATAAAAATTCAATTTTAAGAAACATTCAATTATTTAATAAAAATTTATTTTTGTATTTAAATATTTGAATTCTCGCAGAATTTTTTAATAAAAACTAATTTAAAAATAAATGTCAGTTAAAATGTTAGATTATTATTGAATATTGAAAGCAATATAGCGCAATTTTTTGAAAATAATTGAATTCTTGCTGAAAATTTTATTAATTTTGAAAATAATTGAATTCATGCGAAGAATTTTGTCAATTTTAAAAATAATTGAATTATTTCGAAGAATTTTATTCATATTTTTGAGAATATTTGAATTCCTGAGAATGATTTTATTATCTATAAAAATAATTAAATTCTTGACAAGATTTTTAAGGAAATATAGAATTAATTTTTCTCAAAAAGTTTAATGGAATTTTTTTTTTAATTATTTCAAGTTTTTAATTTCTAATTTATTTAATTGAAGAATGTCAAAATAATCGAAATTTTAGGTAAAATTGAATTGTAAACAAATAGATTTAAAAATTCTCAAAGAATTTTTTCAAAAATTATTTTAAAAAATTGATTTAAAGAAGAATTTTAGTTTAAAATTCTAGTAATGAAGAATTGAATTGAAATTAAATAATTTTGAATAAATTACAGTAATAATATTTTTATAATATAAAATAATGATAGTATCAAGTTTTAATGATTATAAAATATGAAGAAAGCGATTACTCCGAGTCGAAGACTCGGAGTGATCGATATCTTCATGTTTTATAATAATAATAATAATAATAATAATAATATTCTTATATGTTATTGAATTTAAAATTTTTGAAAATCTTAATTTCTGTAAAAAAATAATAATGATTAAATATTCATTTAAAAACGAAGTTATTGACGTTTTCGAGTAATTTTACAATTAAAGAAATTCGTAAATAAATGTAATAGAACAGGAAAAAAAGTCGTTTTGTCTGGAGTTTTAAAAACCTGGAAAAATTTCGTTTTTTAACCTGGAAAACCTGCAAAAGTCAGGGAATTTTGATCGGAATCCTGGAAAATTGTTATTTACTAAAGTTATTGTGTTTATTCTTGAAATCTAATTTTTCTTTAATTCAAATTTCTTAATTTAATTTTAAAAGAGTTGCGTTTACATTTTAATAAAATTTCTTGAAAGAATTAAGTTATTTTCACAAATTTTAATGAAATTCTTTGTAAGAATTCAATTTTTTTTCAAAATATTTTTAAAAAAATCTTCGTAGAAGTTTGATTAATTTCAAAAATTTTGGTAAAATTCAATTATTTTCAATGTTTACTATTTCATTAAAATTTCACGAAAGAATTCAATTATCTAAAAAGAAATTTTAATCAAATTAGTCTTTCAATTATTTTCAAAAGTAACATAATTCTTCGCAGAAATTCAATTATGTTAAAAAATTTACAATAATTTTCGTCAAAATTTCAATTATCTTTATAAATAATAAAAATTTTTCCTAAACTGATTATTTTCAAAAATGTTAATAAAATTCCTCGTAAAATTTCAATTATTTAAAAAAAATTTTTTTTTTAAATTTGTTGATAAAATTCTTTATGAAAATTCAATTTTAAGAAACATTCAATTATTTAATAAAATATTTTTGTATTTAAATAATTGAATTCTCGTAGACTTTTTTTTAATAAATATTGATTTAAAAATGAATTTCAGTTAAAATTTTAGATTATAATTGAATATTGAAAGCCATATCTTCATGTTTTATAATAATATTCTTGTATGTTATTGAATTTGAAATTTTTGAAAATCTTTATATCTATGAAAAAATAATAAGGATTAAATATTTATTTAAAAATGAAGTTATTGATGTTTTCAAATAATTTTTCTTTTGAAGAAATTTGTAAATAAATTTGTAGTTTAAAAAACCTGAAAAAATTTCGTTTTTTAACCTGGAAAAGTCAGGGAATTTGAAATGAGCAAAAGCGTGGCAACCCTGATAATATAATTAACTTTTTATAATGCCTAAAACACTGTAGGAAAAGCAAAGTTAATGAGCCGCATTGTTTGAACATTACAAATACGCATTTAATTTCATTTTCATTATCTATTTAATCGTTAACAAATTGTTTTATATTTAATTATTTAGATATAAATTATTATAACTAACAAAAAAAAAATTAAATTTTTTGTGATTAAAAAAATGACTGATCATTATTAGTAAAGTAATCGGACAACCAGAAATTTCGTTGGAAACTTGAGAAATATCATTTAGAAAATTTAAATTGCATGTTGAAGAAGGATCTAAACGTGAAATAACACTTAGAAAAAACATTTATAAAAATTTGATGTTTATTTACTTTGAACTTTCTTCCATGATAAATTCTTATTATGTACTATGTCATTATAATTGTATAACTTTTATTGCAGAATTTTTTTTTTTAAGGAAAATATAATAAAGTCTACTCTGGTACATAGTTAATATTTGATTTAAAAATACTTAGATCCTTCTTTGACTTTGACATTAAATTTAATGTAGCATAATTGTAGATTTCTTAAGGGGGCAGTTTAGTAATAATTCAAATAAAAGAAGGTTTTTTAAAAACTTGTATTACTCAAAAACTACACTGAAGAAATCTTGAGTCCCGCTATTGCATTAACCTCAAAATTGAATACATTTTTTATTTTACTTCCTTCTTCTTTAATGTTAGAAAACTAAAAAACGAATTTAAGAAAATCAGTTTCAAGCGCTGCTTTTTTAAAAAAAATTTTTATGTATATTTAATATTGGAGGTTCGTGCGATAGCAGCAAGTGTCCTGAGTATTTTGAGCCATTTTTGATCAAAGTTGATTAGAATATTTTCAAAATATTACTCCCGCATTTTTTTTTAGAAAATACAAGTCAATATCTTTGAAACAAAAAAAATTTGCTTTAGTTTTTGAGTAAATTAAGTTTTAAAAAAGCCTTCTTTTATTCGACTTATTACTAAACTGTACCCTTAAAGTAAGGGAACAATAGTCTTAAAATGAAAAAAGAGATGATTATACAAATTAATGAAATGTAGATTTTAAGCTATGACCAGAAACAAAGGAGAACATACACAAGTGAAAGTACAAAAATGGACCTGGCGAAAATGCAATTGAAAGTCGAAATATAGTGAAGTGACTTAAGCCTTTTACTTTTAAAGGAAGACTTTTTATTGCCAGGTGGGAGACAGTATTCTAAAGAATAATTTGCAGTTTATAATAAGCAGTCATGTTTATATTATAAGTTTTGTACATAGATGAAGAATAAATATTTTATAAAATGAACTACGTTATTTTCAAGTCTCATTGTGTTCTCAAATAATTTTATATCACATTTTAGTATTTTTAATTTACATTTTATGATATGACACTAACCAGGCTTTTCACTTTTTTCTCTTTTATTAATTCACTTAATTTTACTGAAAAAGAAATCTATTTTTTTTATTAAATTAAAAATAAATTAAAATAAATGAATTATCAATTATTTTCATTTAAGTTAATATAAAAATATTTATTTCAAAATAACCATTTTCTTAAATATTTAAAATATGTTTTGGTTAAATAAAAGAAATTTATTTGAACTATTTATAGAAAATATAGTCTATTATAGACAGTGTAGCCTTTTATAAAGGCTATCACATAAACTATTACAGAATTTACAGTTCAAAAAAAAAGAAAACTTGAAAAATTAAATTAATAAAGTATTCTGAGAAGAAAATATGATTTTCATCTCTGTAAATAAGGAAAATATTATCTTTTATACAATTAAGTTTTTTAACATGTTAAATAATGTTTTGTTTAAAAATTTTATCGATTGTCTAAATCAATAATACTGTTTAAAATATTTAATAACAATTAATTTAATAGAGGTGTGATGATAGATTCTGGCGGCAATTCTGAACTTCCTACATCCAATTGAGAAGGATCCATTCTTTTTCGTCTTCGCTCACATTTTGGACAAAGTTTACTAGAATTTAAGCAGCTTGAATGGAAAACAGCATTACACGCTCCGCACTGTAATCATTATCATTTTCATATTAATTATTAATAAATGCTAAATGAGTATTTTTACTATTTTAAAAGGAAAATGTTCTTTGCTTTTATTCAAGATCAACATTAGGAATTATAATTTAATTTTTGGTCCGTAAAGTCCGTATTTTTAAATACTTTCACTGGTTCGAGTGAAATCTACAGATTTCATTTATTAAGTTATTATTGTTTATATTTTCAATAATTTAAATATAATTTTTCTCAAGGATTCAATTATTTACATAAAATAGTAAAATTTGTTTGCTAAAATTAAAATTTTTTTAAATTTATAATAAAATTTCACGAAAGAATTCAACTGTTTTTTAAAATTTTCATAAATCCTTCGAAACAATTTAATTATTTTTTTAAATAGTAAAATCTTTGCAAAAATTAATTTTTCAAAAGAATTCAATTATTCTTATAAATAGTAAATTCGTTGCAAAAATTCAATTATTATTAATACAATTTTAAAAATAAATCATGAAAGAAAGAAATTTTTTCAAATTTTTAATAAAATTTCAAATAAGAATTCAATTATTTTTTTAAATCTTAATAAATCTTTCACTATATTCAATTATGTTTTTAAATAGTAATATCTTCGCAAAAATTTAATTATTTTCAAAAAAAAATTTCACGAAAGAATTCAATTTTTTTCTTAATTTGTTATAAAATTTTTCAAACGAAATTCACTTATTTTATAAAAATTTTAATAAAATTCAATAATTTAATTTTTTAATTTCAAGTATTAAGAAACACGATTATTTTAAAAACTTGAAAGAAATTGTTTATAAAATTCAATTACAGTGAAAATTTCCAAATAAAATTATTATTAGCATTTTAAAAATAATTGAAAAAAATTCTTCAAAAGAATTTAATTAGGATTTTTAAAAATTGTTTAATAACATTTTTTGCAAGAATTCAATTATTTTCATAAATAATAAATTCTTCTAAGAAATTCAATTCTTCTTAAATTTTTTGATAAACAAAAACTTCAAATAATACTTATATAAAAAAAATTCAATTAAACTTTTTTTTTAAGAATAATTGAAATGTTGACGAGAATTTTTAAAAAATTTTGAACGTAATTGAATTTCTGCGAAGGATTTTATTAGTTTTGAAAATAATTGAATTTCTGCAATCATTTGTAATTTCTCTAAAATTCTCCTAATTATATCGTACAATTTACGAACTTTTCGTCTTTTTTCTATCAAATTACGGACTTTACGGACCTTTTTAAAAAACACTGACTTTTACGGAGCCTTGTATATAAAATTAATGAATATTTCTAATTCTATGATAATTTAGACATTTTGTTTTTGCTTTCGTCCCTGAATTTGTAAGTACTTTCAGATTTTTAAATTAAAATAAAAAAAAAATTTCCAATTATTACAAAAATTATTAAAATAGTTGACTCACTAGACTATAGTTTATCATATAAATTGATGATAAAAAATTTCCCATTTATTTCTTTATTATTAATGTAAAAATGTATAAATGAAAATTTATGTTTATATTTTTTAACTTTTGAAAGCAATTTACTAGATAAACTTTTGTCAGAGATTATGGAAATAAAATTCTCTTACCCGATAAGTCGAGTCCAAATCAAATGGATAGATAACTTTCGGATTTTTGCAGACCTCGCAAATGAAGCCTTTTTGACTGCAAAGCCAGCAGCCCATCACATGACTTTTAGCGAATTCAATGATTTTTTGCAGCTGTTGAGCCAGCGCACCATTTGGTATGTCCAACAAGTCAGACACCGAATATTGATGAATATGTTCGTACAAATAGTCTCTGGGAAATACTTTTTTTTGCAGCGATTCAATGACAGGTTCTCGACAAGTGAATAAATAGGCGCGCAACAGATTCAATTGAATTCTCAAAGTTTGAAGTTGAGCCATTTGCTCAACAGCCGAGTAGATTTTCGGATTAATGGTCTTCAAGTCCAATAAAGCTGAGGAATTTAATAAATATGTTGCAGCTCTTTGACAAACTGGATAGTGCTTTAGATCCCAGTTGTGTATGATTCGTGACGGAATCAAGAATTCTTCATCCGACATACAGTTCGAGCAGTAATAACCTCCAAAGAAAAAGCACACGTGAGCTGTTGCAAAAGTCATTCCTATCGATTGTCCACAATCGTAGCAACTGTAGTTTTGAGTGTCGAGTCCCCGTTCCCGTGGGATTCTTTCTAGTTGCTCGTCAAAGCTCAAAGACATCTGCAAATTAAATCCTATTAAAATGAACTACATACAACAATTTCAACCTAAAATTTAGAGTCTTCGAATATAAACTTCTTTAAAATAAACATTTTAAAAAGAAATAATATGCAGGCTTCGATTTTAAAAAATCAATTATTTAACAAAATTTTTATATAATTCTTCACAATAATTAAAAATACTTTCACTATAATAACATTTTTTATTGAAATTCAATTATTTAAAAAATTTTTTGATAAAATTCTAATCAAGAATTAAATTATTTTCATAAATAAATATATTATCTCATCGATGAATTTCAATTATTTTTAATACAATTTTAAATTAATTAATCGAAAAATTCAATTATTATCACAAATAGATTAAAATTTCCCAAGAGAATTCAATTATTTAAAATAACATTTTCATAATATTTATTATATTTCGGAAAAATTAAATATTTAAAACAATGTTTATAAAATCTTATAAAGAATTCAATTATTTAAAAAAAAAAATACAAAAAAAATCAATTATTTAACAAAATTTTTATACAATTCATTACAATAATTCAAAAACTTTTACTAATAATAACATTTTTCATGGAAATTCATTCGGAGCATTCGATATCTTCATGTTTTATAATAATTAAAAATGTTGGACTGATAAAATCATCATTTTATACCTATTATAACAATATTGTTACTGTAACTTATTCAAAATTACTTTCATTATTTTAATTCAATTATTGTTTTCCAGAATTTTTAACTAAAATTCTTCTTTATAAAGTGTAAATTAATTATTATTAATAATTTCTGAAAAATTTCTTTCAACATTTTCAAATCCTTTTGTTTACAATTCAATTTTACGAAATTTCATCGGTTATTCAGGTACTCGGAAATTCTTCAATCAAATATATATTAGAAAATAAAAACTTTAAATATAACTTCAAAAAAATTCAATTCAACTTTTACAAAAAAATTAAATCTATACTATTTTAAGTTTAAAGTATAAAAAATTCAAACATTCAAAGATTATATTATTTGAAACCTTTTCAAAACTCAATTATTATCTAAAGTTTTAACTGAAATTCATATTTGAATCAATTATTATTAGAAAATTCTACGACAATTCGATTATTTAAATACAAAAAAAAAAATAATTGATTGAAGAATTCAATGTTCTTTAAAATTCAACTCTCATTTAAAGAATTTTATCGACAAATTTTTAAATAGGTAATTAAAATTCTTTTGACGAATTTCAATAAAATTTTTAAGAATAATTTCATTTTTCGAGAAATTAGATTAAAAATGTATTAGTGACGCGATCTGAAGAAAGGGACCTTAGAAGCAAATCATTTTAAGGTTGGGTTAGAGTTACTTTTTTCTTGTCTGAAAGTTTCTTTTAACTTATTTCGAATTAAAATCAGTGTTTATTAAATATTTTAGTTTTAATGAAGACCTAAACTTCAATGATTTATATTGACAGTTTTTTTTTTTTTTGTATTTTCAATTAAAAAATTGCAAACATAACCTATAATTTTTTGCTTCTAAGGTCCCTTTCTTCAGATCGCGTCTTAAAAATAATTGAATCTCTGTAAAAAAATTTCATTGAATTGAGAAAAGTTTTTGAAAATAATTGAAATTTTGTCAAGAATTTTATTAAAATTTTTTTAAATAATTGAAATATTGCCAAGAATTTTATTAAAATTTTTGAAAATAATTGAATTTTAGAGAAAAATTTTAATATTTATAAAAATAATTTAAATTTTTACTATAAATTTTTTTAAACTTTTGACCATAATTGAATTTCTGCTAAGAATTTTATTACTTTTGAAAATAATTGAATTCTATTGACGAATTTTAATAAAATTTTAAATATAATTACATTTTTCGAAGAATTCGATTAAAATTGTATCAAAAATAATTTAAATTCTGCAATGAGTTTTATTATCTATGAAAATAATAATTGAATCCCTGTAAAAAATCGTATTACACATTTAGAAAAATAATTGAATCTCTGTAAACATAAATTAAATATTTTTGAAAATAATAGATTTATTGCGAAGAAATTTATAAAAAAATGTTTAAAATAATTCATTTCTTTTGGAAAATTTTATTAAAATAGTAGATATTAAAAATCATTGACTGGAGGAGAATTTTTGAAAAAAAATCGAATTTGTTAAAAAGAATTTCATTAAAATTTTTGAAAATAATTGAATTTTGGAGAAAAATTTTAATATTTATAAAGATAATTGAAATTTTGACAATAAATTTTTTAAACTTTTGACCATAATTGAATTTCTGCGAAGAATTTTATTAATTTTGAAAATAATTGAATTTCGATGAAGAATTTTATTATTTATAAAGATAATTGATATTTTGACGAGAATTTTTTTTAATTTTTGAACATAATTGAAATTCTGCAAAGAATTTTTATAATTTTAAAAAATAATTTGAATTTCTGGAATGATTTGTAACTTTTCGAAAATTAAATTTTTTTAAATATTTTGAACTAAAATTCTTCTATCAATCTAGTATTTATGAAAATTGTAAAAGTTATTCATTAAATAATTTCTAAGTCATAATTTTATGATACTTTTTGAAAAATGAAGTTATTTAGAAAGAAATTATTGTCAGAAATATAAAAAATTGAAGGTTTTGTATTAAAATTCGAGGTAATTTCATAGTTTACGAGGAAAAAAGGAAAAAAAATTCCGAGTTTTTTCATGAATTTTAAGGTATTTGTCGCGTAAATTCGTTTTCGACAGTTTTTTTTTAAATTTCACATAATTATTCTTTGGATATTTATCTACAAAATAAGGCCTATTAAAATAAAATTGACCGTCTGTAAGTCTCAAAAAATGAAATCAAAGTTTCGATTTTTAACATGTACGGTATAGGAAAACCATATGAAAACCACAGATTTTTAATTTTTGCACTTATACTAATCGACAGATTTTTTAGAAAAACTAAAGTTTTATTTATTGAACCAAAATGAACTTTTATAAAAAAAATGAAAATTTTTCACCGTCTTGTTTAAAAGATATTTAACATCAAACTTGAAAATTTATTTTAACATTTATTGTAAATGACAGGTGAATTCGTAAACGTGGCAATAGCGCTTGTTAAATACTACAGCTCGTCTGCTACTTTTGGCGCGAAATTTTAAAGACGGCCATACGCCAAACTTGCGACGTTGCCACGATCGTTTTTCATGCGAGAGGTTATGAATATACATTGAGAACATCTGTGTGTCAAACTGTACGTCCGCAAAAGTTTTTCGGAAACTCGCATTCATAATCGTTTCATAAGTACAGTCAACAGATACAAACTTTTGAGAGTGACCAGTCGCGCGACAAATACCTTAAAAATTCAATTTTTTCCAGTACTTTTAGTAAAAATCCCTGACTTTTCCCTGACTTCCCTGACCTGTGCTTCAAGGGACCAGCATTTAGTACTAAATAAAAGTACCTGTTCATTGGCGGAAGGAGCAATCGTCTCGACAGGGATAGGTTGACTGAGTGGATAAGTGTTGATGAGTTCCTGAAGATCTGGAGACAGACTGTATCCAGCAGGATTGTAGCTTTTAATTAATGCATCATAAGTGGGCGCTTCTGCTGGGGTGTATCTATTGTCAGAAGTTTGTGATATCACAGATGACGTCAAAGAAGATGCACAGTCTTCTAAAGACGTGGACCAGCCTAATCTCCCTGCAAGAGAATTGCCCACTCCTTGTGCTTCGTTTTTACTGGGTTCTGTCTCATCATCGACATTCTGCTTCAATTCTGCTTCAATCTGAGAGTCTGGCTCGTGAGTTCCATTTTCCTGAATTTTTAATTTATCTTCCATATTGATTTCTCTCGTTGCATCCACTGTTGCATCCTTCTTCTCATGAACCCCTCTTCTTTCTCGCCTCTCTTTCCTTCTTCCCTCTCTTCGTTTGGAATCGTCCCTTACCTCGTCGTCCGTTGACTCGGTTCCGATTGCAATGTCTTGTGAATTTTGCAACTCTCTGTGTTTGGTTTTCAAAATAATTTTCAGAGCGTCGTCCTCCGAGAGGCAGCCAATATTGTTAATGGTTGATAAAGAGGAATTGAAGGAACCTAAACTTCCAATAGAACTCGCCGTTTCGATTTCCTCGAACGTGTCGTTACTGTCGTTGCTGATGGTTTTTGCGATATCAACTGCACTGAAAACTGGACAAGACTTGAGTGGAGGAGACCAAATTGCCGCCATTAACAGAGGAGTGCTTGACCAGAAATTCAAAAGGCTCGAATTACAGGCCAGTTCAAATCGAACGTAGTCCATGTTCTCAATCAACTTTTGGGTAATTTCAACGAGGTCCAAGTCTCTGATGAAGGCTGCCTTGTTGTAGTAAGGTTTCAGTGCAGAATTATCTCGATGAATGGACATGAAGTAGCTGGCCAAGAAGCCCTCGTTCAAGGCGATTCGAATCCAAGCCCTGCAGTAACCGACCTCAGTCGTGACCTGAGGCAAAGCCTGTATTTGATCTATAATTTGTCGATGGGAAAAGACGAGCAACGGTCCCCAAAAACTAGGCTGTGGCATTGCGTCGAAATCGGGACCACTCAGCGCTTCCGTCACTCTATTCAGAAGACTGTCCTTCAGTCCATGAAGAAAAAGTGCCTCCAAAACGGAACAAAGTGCGATTGTTTCTTCGCAGTTCGACACGGGAATGCCTTCTACGACTCCTGGCGCACTTTGCATTTCCATTACGCAAGCATTCAATTGCCTTTGGAGCGACTCCCGAACAAGAATGTCTCTCTTGTTTGCTGCAGAATTCACCTAAGGGAAAATAAATTAATTATTCTTCTTTCAGAGAAACAGAAAATATGACGCAACAGTTCTAACAACACTTTCACAGAGTTGCCACGCTTTTCCTCATTTTAAATTCTCCGACTTTTCCAAGTTTTCCAGGTTAAAAAACGTAATTTTTTTCAGTTAACTTTTGGCAAAATATAAATGTAGTTTTGCCAAATAAAATAACTCCATCCCTGATTTACAGACAAAACTTTGACTTTTTTCCTGATTCTAAAGAATATTCTGATTCACCCGCAAAATGATTAAATACACCAAAAAAATGTTTTATTACATTTATTTACGAATTTCTGTATTCGAAAACATCAATAACTTCAATTTTAAATAATTATTTAATCATTATTATTTATCCATAAGAATTAAGATTTTCCAAAATTTCAAATTCAATAACATATGAGAATATTATTATTATTACAAAACATGAAGAATGCGATCACTCCGAAGAAAACGATCGCTTTCTTCATGTTTTATAATAATTTAACCTTCCTACTTTGCTACTGTAACTTCTTCAAAAATTATTTTCATCATTATTCATTTCGATTATTCATTTCCAGAATTTTTAACTAAAATTCTTCTTTAAGTCAATATTTTTTTAATTTTTGAAAAAGTTCTTTGAGAATTTTCAAATTCATTTGTTTACAAATTAATTTTACGAAATTTTGATTATTTTGACATTCTTCAATTAAATATATTAGAAATTAAAAACATCAAATAATTAAAAAAAAATTCCACTAAACTTTCCGAAAAAAATTAATTCAACAGAATTATTAATTAAAAGTATGATTATTTCTATAAAAATCCTCGCTTTCAATATTCAATTATCATCTAAAATTTTAACTGAAATACATTTATAATTCAATATTTATTTAGAAAATTCTACGAGAATTCAATTATTTAAAAATACAAAAATAAATATTTTGTCATATTGAATGTTTCTAAAAATAGAATTTTCATAAAGAATTTTATTAACAAACTTTTAAATAATTGAATTCTCTTGACAAATTTTAATAAAATTTTTAAGAATAATTTCATTTTTCGAGAAATTTGATGAAATTGTATTAAAAATAATTGAAATTCTGACAAGAATTTTATTAAAAGTTTTGAAAATAGTTGAATTTCGGGGAAAAATTTTATTAATTATAAAGATAATTGAAATTTTGACGAGAATTTTGGTAAATTTTTGAACATAATTGGATTTTTGCAAACAATTATATTACTTTGGAAAATAATTGAATTCTTGAGATGAATTTTATCAAAATTTCTTTTTAAATAATTGAATTCTTAGGTATGTGAAATTTTATTAAAATAGTAGAAATTGAAAATAATTGAATTTTGACAAATTTCTGAAATTAATTAAATTGAATTGTTAATTAAAATTTTTTAAAATAATTTTATTTTTTTAAGAAATTTAAATAAAATTGTATTGAAAATAATACTTAAATTCTAATAAATAAATTGTAGCAAAACGTTTTTAAAATAATTGAATTTCTTTGATAAATTTTAATATAATTTTGAAGAATAATTACATTTTTCGAAGAATTCGATTAAAATTGTACTAAAAATAATTGAAATTATGCGATGAGCTTTATTATTTACGAAAATAATTGAATTCTTAAAACAAATTTATTATTTATAAAAATAATTGAATTTATAAAAAAATTTAATATTTATTTTAATATTAAATATTAAATTTTAATATTTATTTAATTTATGAAAAATTTGTTAATAATTGAATTCCTGTAAAATTTTTATTATTTATAAAAATAATTAAATCTTTGAATTCAAAATTATTAAAAATTTTTTTCGAAAATTGAATTCCTTTAGTAATTTTATTAATACAGTAGTTATTGAAAATCATTGAAATGAGGAAACTTTTTGAAAATAATTATTGAACTTTGGAGAAGAATTTTGTTTTTCATAAAAATAATTGTGATTTTGACGAGAATTATTAAAAAATTTTTAACATAATTAAACTTTGTAAGAAGAATTTTATTACTTTTGAAAATAATTGAATTCTTGAGACGAATTTTATTAAAATTTGTTTTAAATTGAATTCTATTGTGAAATTTTTTAAAAATAGTAGACATTGAAAATAATCGAATTTGGACAAATTTTTGAAATTAATTAAATTTCTACAAAGAATTTTATTAAAATTATTTTGAAAAGAATTGAATAGGTACGAAAAATTTCATCAGAATTTTTGAAAATAATTTTATTCTTTAAAGAAATTTAATTAAAAATGTATTGGAAATAATACTTAAATTCTAATAAATAAATTGTAGCAAAAGTTATTAAAATAATTCAATTTCTTTGATAATTTTTAATAAAATTTTTAAATATAATTACATTTTTTCAGGAATTCCATTAAAATTGTATTAAAAATAATTAAAAGTCTGACACGAGTTTTATTTTATTTATGAAAATAATTGAATCCCTGTAAAAAATATTATTTATGAAAATAATTTTTAAATAATTGAATTCTTGCGAAATTTTTATTATTTATTATTTATTTGTTTTAGTGTTTTTAACCAAAATTCTTCTATAAATCCAATATTTTTATAATCAATTAAGTATATTTTGAAAAAGTCAACTAATTTCAGAAGAATTTTAGTTGTTATAATTATTTTAAAATTTATGTTTTATAAAATTTCGAATTAAATTCATTTAAAACTGAAATTTTTCAAAATTTCAAATTAAATTTTTTTGAAGTTCATCTATTTATGAAAATTGTAAACACAACTCTTTTAAAATTTAATTAATTTTGAAATATTGAAGTAAAATTAGATTTGAAGAATAAACACAATAACTTTAGAAAACAACAATTTTCCAGGATTTCGATCGAAATTCCCTGATTTTTCCAGGTTTTTTCAAGGTTTATAAAATTCCCTGACATACCCAGGTTTCCAGGTTGCGTGGCAACCCTGATTTCACTTTGTTCTCCAAATACAAAATTGACAATAGAATACTCACCTTTCTCAGGAGGGAAATCATTGCTAAATTGACACTTTGCGTAATTACTGAGCATCCAATCGTTGCATACGATCATGGTTCAAAAAAATCATCACCTAGATTGATCGTAGGAGTCGAAAACTGCTGCCTTGACGAAAGTGACAAAACAAAGACTGACGTATGAGTCAAAAGGAATTTCGCATGTATCAAGCATGTCTGTGCTCAGGAGGAAGTACGAAGTGACTATCAATGAGGCAAGATGATAAAGTAAATTACTTGAACTTCGACCCGATAAAATCGTCTGCTAGTATTCAAGAATTATATCATCTATATCACTATATAAGTATTTTCCTTTAAGGTTAGAATGACGCATCCAAACATGCATGTAACTCAGAAACAAATATCTCCATTTACTTTTGGAGAAACTGATAACAACGAATGTATTTTAAATTTTATCCGAATTGTTCAACACCCTCGTAGTATTGCGTAACATTTTATTTACGTCGTTTTCAACAATAAACTTCAAATCAAAAATCAACACATAACAACACAACTTGACTACTCTTTGCTACTCTTCCTACTCTTTTCTCTTGTTTTTGCTCTTTCCCATTCCCGAGGATATGCGCACGCAATCACGCATTCGTACTATCTACTATTCCGAACCTGCCTATTTATACCTGCGAAGTGATCCGAAGACACATTTTTAAATTATCATAAAACGGTAAATTTCTTTAGTTTTTAACGTTTTCAATGGGTACTAATGAAAGAATAATAAAAATACGAGACCATATTCTTTGATTCATTCATATTTATCTACAATAAAATTGTTATATTTGCGAATATCAATTTACTGCTTGATTAATAAAAAATAGGGTTATATTTCAACATGTTTTTTAAAAAACATATATGGGCAATTCCACGTGAAATTTTTCTACCTATAAATCGAAATTATAATAGAAATCGATCGCTTTCTTCATGTTTTATAACAAATACTTTTATACGTTGTTTAATTTAAAAAAGGTTTGAATTTGAAATTTTTGAATGTTTTAATTCCTGTGGAAAATCCTGTTCCAAAAATAAGATTAAAAATAGGAATTGTGCATTTGCACAATATTTTTCTTCTTTTTCTAAAACAAAATAATAATTTTGTTAAAAAAATTGTAATTTATAAACAAAAATAATGCAAAATAAATAAATTTTCTATTTTTTAATTACAGTTGTTTAACAATTTTCTAATTTTGTTTATAAGTAAAGTACAAAAATCTGCATAATTTCAATTTGACAAAACATAATATTTAACAAAATTTTAGCCTTTTTAAAGAACCGGTTATAAGTTTTTTAAGCTCAAAATCATTGCCCTGTAAGTCAAAAATGAAACTGATTTTAATCCCAATTTTTTGAGAAACATTTTGGTAATCTTTAAACAAATACGAAATGTTTTCAAGAAATTAAAATTTTAAATCCTTTTTTTATTTAGAGGTCGAGAATTTTGAGTCTCAAAAACTTATAACCGGTTCTTTGATTGGGACTCTCAATTTTTTTCGATTTTTATTCCAAACATTGCAACAAAATACCACAATTTTTAGTAAAAAATTGCAACTTATTTTGATTTTTATAATGCGAAAAATAACTATTTATTTCAAGTACTTTGTTACAATTTTTGAAAATCAACTTTTGAAAAATTTTAATTGCAAATTTTGAAAATAATTCAGTTATCAAAAATTTTAATGAAAAATCTTTAAAGGTATATAAGCTTCTAATTTTTTAAAATTCAATATGTTTAATATTTTCAATTACATATTTCCAAAAATAATAACATTTTAGAATTATTTTTAACATTTTGGAGAAAACAATAATGATAAATCGTCCAAACGCCCATCCTGCCGGAAGGACGTTCCGAAAAAAAGGCTTTTAAAAAAGGGAATTCAACTTTTCTTTTCTGGCACTCCTTGGGATTAAAGTAGACGAAAAGACGAAAAAATCCATATTTTTTATTTTTGAAAATAATAATATTAAACCATTTTTCAAATCCTTCAAACTTGCTATGTTTCTAAACAGTGAAAAAAACATTTTTTCGTAAATTTAATGTAAAATCCCCAAAAATCAATATTTTTTGACCGGACAAGTCTCTTTCTCTTCAAAAACGTTCAAAGAATGAAACCTAATTTTTTAATTAAAAAAAAATTCATTTTTAATATTTTTCAGTATATTTGAGTAATACTCAGGCGCGAGTCCCTTCGAAATTGCTCTATAAAATTAATATGGAAGCAGATAAATATAAAACTAAGTATATCGTTGGAAAGGTAATGAAACAAGCTTTCAAATGATGTAAATATCGAGTCTTTAAATTTATAAATCTGGGCTAGGTAGTCTCTTAAATAAAGCGAAAAGCGTCCTGCCGGCAGGACCGGGCTTTGTCATTCTGTGACTAAAAATTATGTGAATTTTTGGAACATGTAACTTCTTCAAACTACCCAGCCCTTAGTTTTGAACTTACAAGCTCGATATTTATATGCGCTGAAAGCTTGTTTCGTTACCTTTCCAATGATATATTTCGTTTTTTATTTATCTGAATCCATGTTAGTTTTCTTTAGTGATTTCGGAGGGACTCACCTGAGTCTTTTTCGTCCTGCCGGAAGGATGTTGGACGATCTATCAATAATGTTCAAAATTTTTAATTAAAATTCATCAAAAAATTCATTAGTTTTTTAAATTTTTATACAAAAATTCTTTTAAGAAATACAATTATTTTCGAAAAATTACATTAATAAAATATTTTTAAAAACTAAATATTAGAATTGTTTTGTAATAATTTTATTTACGATTCAATTATTTTCTTGGACTTATTAAAATTTTTGACTTTTGAGAAATCATGGTCCTGTTTATAATTAAAATTCTTCAAAAATTTGATCATTTTTATTTATATTTTTCAAAAATCCAATTATTTTTAAAAAATTTTACCAAATTTTAATATTGTTTGGAAATTTTTCAAAATTGAAAAACTATTATCCTTCAAAAATTATTTTAAAAAATTAATTGTAAAAATTTCTTTATTATACACTACCGTCCACGAGTATCAGGACGATTACATTCGACTCTATGAAAAAACATGCCATCACTTTTTCAATCATATCTCGGAAATTAAAGGAGGTACAAAAAAAAACTTTAATACGGTTAGAAAGCTGATTTAATTCTGCGTAACATAAGCCGTCTTTGAAGTCATTTCGTTAATTATTTTTTAAGTTGTAGAGTGAAAAAGAAATAAAAAAAATTATCAAATTTTCTAATTTTTGTCTCTTGACTTCAACTTTTTCAAAAATCCAGAAAAATTTAGATAATATTTTTCTAAAAACACAGAAATCTTCGTTAGAATTTCAGCTTTAAAATAAGCCTTCGGAAATTAAAAAAGGTTATCCGTCCCCGATATATCATTAAAAATGTGAAGCCGTGTTTCGACCGATTGGTGCATTGAAATTCAACTATGACGACTCGATTGTGGCTTCGCGCGGTAGCGAATGAGAAAGAAAACAGGAACGAATTCATGCGGGGGAACGATAAACTTTTGAGTTTCTTTATATGACTCGTGAAACATCATTATTTATTATTCTCCAGCATAAATTCGTCCCTGTTTTCTCTCATTCGCTGCCGCGCGAAGCCAGAATCGAGTCGTTTTAGTTGAATTTCAATGCACCAATTGTCGAAACACGGCTTCACATTTTTAATGATATATCGGAGACGGGTTTTGTGGCCAAGGGCCGAAACCCTTATAGCGAGGCTCTAGTGTCCGTCCGTAGTTTTCCCTAGCAACAGTTGCCATGGCAACCGTTGCTATGGTGATGGTTACCATAACAACTGTTGCCATGGCAACCGTTGCTATGGTAATTGTTGCCATAACAACCGTTGCCATGGTAATTGTTGCCATAGCAACGGTTGCCAGGGTAATGGTTGTCATAGCAACGCTTGTTATTAAAATCATTATGTGGAGTTTATGATTGATTTTATTATTTTCTATTAAAATAATTGAATTCTAGAAGAACTATTGGAAAATTATTTAAATCAATTGATTCAGACATGAAGTTTTGTTGAAAATTGTAGAAAATAATTAAATTCAGGAAAGGTTATAATTTTAATTTTTAGAAATTATTAAAGTTCATAAATTTTATTCATTTTCCGTAAACATTAATATTTTCCTGTCAAAGATGTTTATTAATTGTCAAAGAACTGATCAATATAATCATTATTTTTCAATCGGATTCATGTTTGTATGCGTCTTTTCTTTTTGGTACAATTTTATTTTAAATATTTATATCTATAATTTTCAGTGTAATTTATTCTTGAAAAGGCCCTACTTCGTAGAGGCGAAAGCTCGATTGAAAAATAATGATTATATTGATCAGTTCTTTGACAATTAATAAACATCTTTGACAATAATTTGAATCTGATCAACAATAAAATTTTTCCATCTTCTATATTAATATTTTCCTTTATAAAAAGAATTCTGTTAGGGAAAGTAATTTTATTGTCAGTAAATTGTCAGGGAAATTGATGATAAATTGAAATCATTTGTTAATTTTGAAAAGTTTATATTTGTAAATCGAAAAAACTTATTTCTTTTTATTAATTTTTGAATTAGAATGATATAGAGTTGTCTTATATTTTGCAAAAACACCTGTTAAAACTTTTAACCTCTTGTTTTTTTAACCCTAGAAGGAGTACGTTAATTTACTCACCCTCTAAGGAGTAACTAGGGTGTACCGACACCCCACGCTTTAAACTTGTTTTATAAGGTTTATATTTGACGTAAAAAAAATTAATTATAATGAATTGATTGGTTTTTTTAGTAAGGAAGACAATAATATTATTCATATTTTGATAAATTAAAAAAAATTTGAAAAAAAACCATAAAAACCCAAAAAAAAAACACCAAAAAATTGCAAAATTGACTTTTTTCACAAAAAACGTTGTAGTTTCTTAAAAATTTGACTAATTTAAAAACTATTTCAGGTTTTTAAAGTTAAATAGATACACTTTTTAAGGGAAAAAATTAGTTTTTGTATTACTTCCAAAAAACATAATTATTTGAACATCTGAAGTGAAAGAAATTAAAGACAGTTGACGAATAGTGAAAATCATAAAAATGAACTATAAAATGGACTTAAACAATTAATATTTACTAAAAATGGTGTTATAAATTAAAAATTTTACAAACTTAATATATCTGAATATATAAACATTAAAATTAATAACTTATGAAATGATTCTGTAAGTTAATATTTAATCAAAGTTTTAATTATTAACAATTCATAATACCTCTAATATATGTTAAAATATTATTAACAATATAGAATTTATAAATTAAATTTGACTGTCATATATACTATACATTTTTCTGTATTAGAATTTAATTTCTGACTGTAGAGAGAGCACAGAAATTTTTAATAAATCTTAACTCAAATTTCATAAGTTGTTACAAATACAGAATGTCTATTTTTCATAAAAATAAAATTTTGTATAAAAATGTTTCTTTTTTATAAAATACAACTTTTCATGCATAACCTATCAATTTATACTTTATCAGATAATTTTAACTGATTAAAAACGATTTTTTTTTTAAAATTTGAATTTACTTATCTTGACAATTTTTGTAACGTTAGGGAGTAAGGGGTGTTCAGACACCCCAGACATGGGAATACTTTAAATTTTGCTTGGGGTGTCCAGGCACCCCGGTTACTCCTTCTAGGGTTAAACTTTAAAAGAAAAAGTCTTTCTTGATACATATAGTGATAATACTACATGATCAAGGTACATATATACAGAAATGTTAAATATTTCAGAGCAGCTTAATATGATTCAACGTTTTATTCCATCTAATAAAAATGAATCTTTCTGGAGAATCATCCATATAAATTGTGTTTATAAATAAATTTGTTGATTGTCAATTTCTTTTCTTGAAAATATTTTTATTTCTTTATAAAAAATGCTGTTAATAATATAATAATATTTGAATTATTGAAATGTAAATTAATTATTTTTCTAGAAGTCTGCACTCTGTTGGGTGAAGCACCTTAAAATAGAAATATAAATCAAGTTGGCATTTCCCCTTGAAATGGAAGAAAATAGAATAGAATTTTCCATCCGCAATGTTGTAAATTATTCAGTAATTACATTCTGCTTATATTTTAGCAGTAGTCACTGCTTTTTCCTAAGTAAACAGGGACGTTAACAGGTTTTCTTTCCTAGGCCTATATTTAGGTGCATAGGGGGCATTCGATTGTTGAAAGAGTGCAGTTGGTGCGTCTTCTCCCTGTTTGACGACGACGACGGTATATGGCGAGATATGGTGAAGTGAAGGGAAAAGAAGATAAGCGCAAAGATTGCAACTTTGCAAAAAAAGATCAGTTTAATTAAAAACATTTTTATTTTATTTAATACCTAATATGCATCATTTCTTTATTTTCTAAAATTCTATTTCATTTCCCAATAAATAATAGAATCTATTATAAGGAAAAAAGTTATTTTTTCATAAAAACAACTATACAATTTTCTCAATATATCGAAACTATTTTACATTTGAAATAATACTGAACACATGATAGAATTATGTATAGAACATAAAATTTACGCTTTCTTTCATCATTATACTGTGGAAGCCAAATTAAATGCCCGAGCACATGTGAATCCAAGCACGATAATAATGATGCACTAAAACATTGTTGATAGTTTTGCAAAAAAATTTTCTTACATCATAATATATTATATGTATGTATGAAATATGGAGAAAATGTAGTTTTAGATTAAATAATTATTATTGTATTTGAATTACATATGGGAAACATAATTCTCGGTTTGTCATCAACTTATTACTTCTTACGAGTTTGTTTATTACACACGATTTGTGAAAAAAATTGTTTCATCCACATATAACCAATTACTTGTCTATTATCAAATATAAATATTTATTCGAATCAGATCATTTTTAACCAATAATTTCATAGTATTAACAGAATTTATATTGAAGAGAATTTTTCTAAATCTGAATAACAAAATAACGGATTTTTTGTTCAATAAAATTTATATTAACCCACATTTTTTATTAATAGAATTTCTATATTTAATTGCCATTATTTTTATTTAATTGTGTTTCTATTTAGTTCAATTCTGAAGTTTTAGAATTTTTAATTCTCGAAATCTCTAGTGGTTTTTAATTAAATTTTTTTTATTAAATTCGACCTTGTAAACCTGAAAACAGTGAACATTTGAACTATATAAGGTGAGAAATAATAATTCGTCCCATAAAATAAGAATTTTTCAAAATGTTAAGAGTTAAAAAAGTACATGTTTGATTTTATCGATTTTATTCAATTTAAAAAATTTCCCTACTGACAAAAAATTTGTTCCCTGACTTATGTGTCAATCCTGGTCTAATTTATTTATTCTAAGGGCCCCTTAGAAAGGGCACATAGTCAAGGTTGGCCCACTGTTAAGGTAGGCCCATCGTCAGAAATAAGTTACATTTGACCCATATTCAGGTCAATTTTAAGGGCAGTTTTAACCTACAGGTCAAAAATTGATAAACTAATCCCTCTGCCCTCAAACTTTAGGTCAGTTTTAAGGGCAGATTTAACCTACAGGTAAAAAATGACAAACTAACCACTATGCCCTCAAAATTTAAGTCAATTTTAAGGGTAGCTTTGACTTAAAAGTCAAAAATTGACACATTTATCGCTCTGCTCTCAAAATTTAGGTCAATTATAAGGGCAGTTTTAATCTACAGGTCAAAAATTGACAAACAATTCCCTATACTCTCAAAATTTAGGTCAATTTAAAGGGCAGTTTTAACCTACAGGTAAAAAATTGACAAGCAATTCTTTCTGCCCTCAAAATGTAGGTCAATTTTAAGGTCAGTTTTGACCTAAATGTTAAAAATTCACATAAAATTCTTTCTGACCTCAAAATGTAGATCAATTTTAAGGACAGTTTTAATCTACGGGTCAAAAATTGACAAACAATTCCCTCTGCTCAAAAAATTTAGGTTAATTTTAAAGGCAGTTTTAATCTACAAGTATATAATTGACAAACAATTTCCTCTGCTCAAAAAATTTAGGTTAATTTTAAAGGTTGATTCAACCTACGGGTCAAAAATTGACAAATAATTCTGTCTGCTCGAAAAATTTAGTTCAATTTTAATGGCAGATTCAACCTGCAGGTCAAAAAATGACAAACTAATCGCTCTGTCCTTAATATTCATGTCAATTTTAAGGTTAGTTTTAACCTACAGGTAAAAAATTGACAAACAATTCCCTGTGCAATCAAAATGTAGGTCAATTTTAAAAGATTTAGACCTAACTGGAGAAAATTGATAAACAATTCCCGCTGTCCTTAAAATTTAGGTCAATTTTAAGAGCAGTTTTTATCTACACCGTAAATATTGTCGAGAAAACTCCTTCTAACCTGACCTTCCCTCAAAATTTAGGTCAAATTTGACATATTTTTAACCTACTTATCAAAAAAGCAAATTAATTAGGATACTTCAAGAGGTCGTTACCTTATATTAAAATTTGACAAAATTCTTTACCTATAGGTTAAAAGAAGCTTGACTTAAAATTTAATAGTAAGTTTAAATCAATAAAAGATGTTATAAACTGACATCTATTTTTAAAAATTTTATTAAAATTTATTTTTCTTTAGAGGGAAACATAACCTCAAACTTAGTTTAAAAGTTATAGGTAAGGGTGTAAAAAAAACGCCAAAATTAGGTCAAAATAATAGGTGGGAAAGCAAACATAACTTTAAAAATAAATAGAGTCAAAATATAAGTTAAAATATAATCTAATTTTTCACATATAGGTTAAAAAAAGGTCAATAACAATTGTTTCATTACTTCAAAATCCATGTGTACTTTGTCATATACTTACTTGAAATTTATAAAAAGTAAAATAAACATAAAAAAAAGATAGGGGGTTGTATGTTATGATGCATTCATATGCACGGAAAATTTTTTTTCTATTTTTTTCTATGGATGTGTCAACTAAAGAAATGGATGTGATAACTTAAAAATGGATATCCCGTATTTTTCAATATATATGGTTGTCCCAACCATGCAGTTTTTTCCGTGTAAGAAAACATTATTTTAAAGTTATAAAAATTTTAATTAAAATAAATATAAAAATAGAGATAGGGGGTTGGCGCGCGAAGCGCGCAGGGGGGCGAAGCCCCCCTAGTATATATATAAAATACTTTTCTTTCTCCCTTTTTAAATTTAGATTTTCACCGTTTTCAAGATTTATTTTTGTATGCAGACCCCCAAAGTTTTCTTCGTTACGTTATTTGAATTATATTTCTAATAGAATTATTTTTAAACTATGAAATGAAAAATATTTTCTGTATTGTGTAATATTAAATATATAGGTATGTAATAGGCCATTGAAACAAATTTAAAAGTCAATCTAATTCGTTATTTTTCTATTTAAAAAAATGTATATGAACAATTTAATTGGGTAAAAACTTTATTTTCAACACAAAACCTTCAATTTTTCCAATTTCTAACAAAAATTTCTGTTTAAATAACTTAAATCTTGAACAACTATCATAAAATAAATAAATTATTTAATGAATAACTTTACTTAAATATTTTAATATTAATTCAGTTTTAAAAAAATTGCGTTTATAATTTTCATAAATAAGTGAACTTTAAACGGTTTCAATTTGAAATTTTAGAAAATTTCAATTTTCAATGAATTTAATTAGAAATTTTAAAAAACTTAAATTTTTGAAAAATTCTAATAATTCAAAATCTTCTAAAATTAGTTAAATTTGTCAATATATATTTAATTAATTATTAAAAATAATGGATTTATAGAAGAATTTTAGTTAAAACACTAAAAAACATTGAAAATTGAAGAAGTTACAAATATGATTGCAAAAATTCTATTATGTACTATTTCAAAAGTAATAAAATTCTTATCACAAAATTCAATTATGTTCAAAATTTACAAAAAAATCTCGACAAAATCCTAATTATTATCTTTATAAATAAAAAAATTCTTTTTCAAAATTCAATTACTTTCAAAAATTTTCCTCATTTTAATAATTTTCAATTTCTACTATTTTAATAAAATTACCCAAAAGAATTCAATTATTTAAACACAATTTTAATATAATTGTACGCAAACATTTAATTATTTTTATAAATAATACAAATTTCACAGGAATTCAATTATTAATAAATTTTTTATAAGTTTCTTCTCAATAATTCAATTATTTTCAGAAAATAAAACTTATCGCAGAATTTCAATTATTTTTAATACAATAATTTTAATCGAATTCCTTGAAAAATGTAACTATTCTAAAAAAATGTATTTAAATTTGTCAAAAGAATTCAATTATTTAAAAATTTGTTAATCAAATTCTTTATAAGAATTAAATTTTAAGAAACATTTAATTATTTAATAAATGATTTACTTTTGTATTTAAATAATAAATTGAATTCTCATCGTAGAATTTTCTAATAAAAGTTGATTTGAAAATAAATTTTAGTTTAAATTTTTGATAATATAATAGAATATAAAAATAATTTTTAAGAAGTTACAATAACAATATTCTTATAATATAAAATAATGATTTTAACACTCGATCCTCTTTAATTATTATAAAACATAAAAAAATTGATCACTCCGAGTCTTCGACTCGGAGTGATCGTTATCTTTGTTTTATAACAATATTTTTAAAGTTGTTTACATAATTTCAAGAAGGTTTGAATTTGAAATTTTTGAAAATCTTAATTTCTATGAAGAAATAATAATAATAATTAAATATTTTAAATATTTAAAAAAGAAATTATTGTCATCGAATAATTTTACAATAATTAAAGATATTTACGTAAATAAATTTAACAGAACATTTTTTTCAATAATTGTTTTTCTTTTATTTTCTAAAAATTCAAAAATTTTCAGTTTCATTTTCAATTAAATTTTCTAATTGACAAATAACATAATTTATAAACATTTTTTTTCTTTATTTTTTAAAAAACTTTGGATTTTAATAAAAGAATTGAAATTAAGAAATATATAGAATTGATGACAATTATTTCCTTATGAAAATTGAGAATTTTCTGCGCAAAAATACTAAGAAACGGAAATATCAAATGTTTTTTTTTCCCAAAAGAAAAATAAATGAGTTTGTAAACAATATTGTTAAAGAGAAATAAAAATTATGCATAAAATGGGTATATTTTCTAATTCTTAATAAAAATTGTTTAACAATTAACAATTTTCTAGTATTTTTTATAAATAAAAAGGAGAATAATTTGCATAATAATGTATAGATCAGTCAAACGAAATTTGTTTTTCAAGGTCCCACTCTGATTTTAATTTTACTTATCAATCATTTATCTATATTTATTAACAATATTTTCAAAAAAGTCAAAATTTTGAAACTCCGTAACTCCAAATATATTTTATCAAATTCAATAATAATTCATATTTCGACTTTTAGTAATAATAGTACCTAACATTTTGGCAAAGTTTCGAGAAAATTCATTTCTTGACCTGGACAGGTTGAGGAATTACCTCTATACAGGTTAGAAATGATGTACTTTTGGTGCGTGTGTTAGAAAAAGGTAATTTTAATAAAAACGATTTTATATCACAGTTTATAAATTGAAAATATTGATACCAATTTCAGTATAGTGAAATGAAGATTTAAAAGAAAAGCAGAAATAATATAAGTGAAGACCTCTTTCATTGAAATACTGAAATAGGACAGAATTATATTTTCTTTGCGTAGGTCTGTTTTTTATGGAGGCTCCCAGCTCGAGAGTTCCGGCACTGGCTGGTCTCTCTTCACGTTCGCGCAGGTTCTCCACAAAGATCTCTCAACTTCACAGCAACACTAGCAACAGTAGGCTCGGTGCAGGCAGCAAACGAGGGTTGCCGACAAAACGGGGAGAGGCGAGAGAAGAGCAGTTCGTACGGTCGCTCGCTCACTTGGGTTTATTATTAACATCCCTCTCTCTGTCTCAGGGTTTTCTTTTTTTACCTGCCCTACGAACGGTGTGAGTGAATCCGTCAGTGTCTCGGCCAGGGTTAAATGAAACTGGTTTTTCTCTGTTCTTCCTCATCTGCCTCATCTTTCGGAGCAGACCCTGGTCCTGCCCTTATCGAGCGATCCGAGTGCACGTGTTTCGGGGTTGTTGTCCGACGCCAGCTCGTCCCCTGTAATTTTCAATATCCATTATTACTATGATATGTTGCATTGGTTGCATTCGTCTTTTCACCGACTATTGGATCATACTTGATTTCTGCTCGCATCGCTGCAGAAACAACTGATTCGTGACTTCGTGTCGTGTTAATTCTCGACAAGGATGCTACGGAAACTGTGAAATTCCAGCGAGAGAGGAAATATCATATTTGCAACTCTATCGAGTGCTGAGAGGAAGTGTGGATCGGAAATACCCGCAGAAATGACAGGTAATAGGCTTTCAATTGAATCCTTTCAAGTGCATTTGCTCGTGTGTGCAAGGATGAACGAGTCGCGAGAAATGGAGTCAGATGTTTAAAGAACACTCTCAGCAATTAATGCTTAGGGAAAAATTACTTCTTCCTAAATTTCAATGTCAACTTTTTCATTATTCATGTAGATAATTTAATTTTGGGGAAAAAATGATTAAAATTAATATACGGTACTAATTGCTCTTTATCATTATTGAATTCACATTGTTACGTGATCGAAAGATTATCTCAATTATTTGAATCTGGGTCTCTTTCGTGCAACACATAAATGTTATGGTGAAAGTGCCCATTTTCAACAATTGTGCTAATGATTGATAATCTTGTATCTAGATCATGGTCATGTATTCTTTTATTAAACTTTGGACGCCCAAAGGAGAAATGTTGGATTAATTTCAACTTTAGGATTTAGAGGACGTTCGTGAATCCAAGTTTACTTCAATTCCTTCACGCTTGCTGTAATTTTATTTTCAAACTATAAAACTTATATGATAAATTTATAACAACTATTGAAATAACAAAATATTGTTGAGAAAATGGAATAATCGATTTGTTTTCTTTTCAACAGTTTTAAGTTTGAAATGAAAGGGTTTATGCCACCATTTCTAGATGCAAGCGTTTATCGACTAACTGTTTAATGATTGCTGTTTATTCCTTTTGTTGATGAGTAAAATTTATCAGTAGTTGACCGTTCAAGCACATAAAACCGGCTTTAACGGATATCATAAACTACAAACAAGTCCCCCGACACTAAAATTAAAATATTTTTATAAAAAAAAATCTCATACTTGCTTCTATCTCATTGCAAATGTGATTCGACTGTTTTTATGGACTTTTTATTAAGGGAATTAATTATTACTTATACATGATTATTAATTCATACAATTAAATGTATGGTTTATTTCAAAGAGTAAATAATTTACACTCGAAAAAATAAGACTTACATTCAATAATAAATGTTCATTTTTAGAAAATGGGAAACTTTGCTGTGACTGCTTCTTTTTCTCTAACTTGAATAGAAAGTATATATTTAAATTGTTAATATTTGAGAAATATTTATTTTTTACAAAGCTCTTTGTTTCCAGAGTTACGCATAAAGAATTCTCACATATTTTCCGTTGAAATATAAAACTACGTTTTGAATCTGTGTGATTACTGATTAATAATTAAATTTTAGTTGATAAAATTTTATCAGTAAATGTTTTTTTTTTACTTTCATAAGGGTCAAAGAAAAGATGAAGAATTCAGGCCTAGGATATTATCACTTTTTCGACTATTTTCAAATAATGCGACTTTTATCGACTTATATTAATAAATTGCAACTTTTTCGACATTTCTTCAAAATTTTGCAACAAAATACCATATTTTTAGTATAAAATATTTAACTTCTATTTTTATAATGTGAAAAGTATAACTATATAGACAAAATCTTTGAAAATTTATTTTTGAATAATTTTTCTAATTAAATTTTTGAGATATTCAATTTATTAAAAAGATTTTGAATAATTAAAATTTTGTAAAATTTAATTGAAAATAAATCATTTTTTCAAGTATTTTATTACATTTTTTGAAAATTAACTGAATTAATTAATTAGATTCTAAAAATAATATTATAAAATAGTTTTGAAAAAAGTAATTCTCTGAATTATTTCGTTCTAATTTCTTAAAGTTCAATTATTTTCAATATTTTCAACACATTTCTGAAAATTCAAATACATATACAAAATACTAACATTAAAATTTTTTAGAATTATTTTTAATTAATAATTATTATTTTTAACATTTTGGAGAAAATAAATCATGTTCAAAATTTTTAATTACAATATTCTTCAAAAAATTAGTTTTTTTAAAATGGTATGCAAAGTTGTTCAATTATTTTCGAAAAATTACATTACAATATTTATAAAAAACTAATTCTTAGAATTGTTTTATATCATAATTTTTTAAAATTCAATTACCTTCGAATAAAGTAAATTAAAATTTTTAAAAATTCACTTTTTTATAATTTTGGAGAAATTATTTATAATTAAAATTCTTCATAAATGTGATTATTTTTTTATAGTTTTGAAAAACTCAATTATTTTTAAACAATTTTATCAAATTTAAATTATTTTTCAAAGATTTTATATAAATTTAAATTATTTTTTAAAATATTTCACCGAATTTCAATTTTTTGGACATTTTTTAATTGAATGTAATATTGTAAAACTATTATCTTTCAAAAAATTATTTATAAATTTATTAAAATTTTTGAAAATATTCTACCTTAATATCTTTTAAAAGAAAAATGGATGGTTTCAATTATTAAAAAAAAATTGAATTTTTGTATTTAAATGATTGAATTCTCAAAGAACTTTCAGAAAAATGATTAAAAATGAATACAAGATAATTGATTTAGAGATGAAGTTCGAAGAGTTATAATTATAATTTTTAGAAGTTGATAAATTTCAGAAGTCGAAATTTTTTAAATATTATTTTCTCGACTTATTTTATTTTTAATCGACTAACGTGATTAAATTAATAATTAAACATTAATGTGATTAATAATTAAATTTTAGTTGATAAAATTTGACTTGTGGTTTTTTTTACTTTCACAAGGGCCAAAGAAAGGATGAAGAATTTATTAATCTTATTTTATAAATATATTGTAGTAATTCTAATGAATTTAAATTTTCACTATTGTTTAGAAATACTCGACAGTAATTGTGAAAAACTATTAAAACCTGTATAATGGTCTCAAATCAAGTCAGGAGTAAGAAGCAATAATTATTTCCGCTTTAGGATACATTCTCTTTAGGGATAACATATAGAAAAGAGATTGTCGAGTTATTCGTAATTGACATTTTTCAAAGAATTAATTATGACTGTTCATTTTCTATTTGAAGGATTTTGTCTTCTTTATTTTATTATTATTTGAAATTTTACTGAGTATAATGTTTAGGTGCACGGAGAAAAATAAAAAGTAACTTTTACTATACTTTCATAGTAAAACCTGAATTGTCAGAAACTTCTGCGCATTTCTGGTAACGTTTACTACTTTCAGAGTAAATTTTGCTACATTCGAAGTAAATTTTACTACTTTACAAATATGTTCTTTTGAACGTAGTGAAATTTACTTCGAACGTTGAACGTAGAAAAAAGATTTTTAGCAAAATGTTTAGATGAAGCGCCCAAAACAATCATTATTCGCAGAGATTCAATTATTTCCTAACGGTGAATCACTGACTTCTTCGAATATCATTATCATGCCTCATTCATAATATTTTATCCGTTTTGTTAGAATATACAAGAGAATTTTATTGTTTTCATTTAGACTTTTATTGTCTTTGAATTTTATTATCCAATTGATTTCATTTTCTTGGAATTTTATCTGAATTTTATATAAGCAATGAATTTGTGGATTTTACTGTCCGTGGATTTAGTTTGTCATAAATTATGCGAATTTTACTGTTCAGGAAAATGAAGGAAGAAAATAACAAGTTCAGAGTTGCCATATACACAACCTGGAAACCTGGAAATGTCAGGGAATTTTGATCGGAATCCTGGAAAATTATTGTTTTCTAAAGTTATTTCAAGCTTATTCTTGAAATTTAATTTTTCTTAAATATTTCAAGATTAATTCAATTTTAAAAGAGTTGCGTTTACAATTTTCATAAATGGATAAACTTTAAAAGGTTTTAATTTGAAATTTTGTAAAATTTCAATTTTCAGTGAATGAATTAAATAATAAAAATTAACACAGGAATTCTATTATTTACAAATTTTTATTAAATTTCTTAGCCATAATTCAGTTATTTTCATAAATAATACATTTTTTTTATGAGAATTCGAAGTAATTCAGAAATAATTTTAATTTTTATTTAAGAAATTTTAATAAAGTTCTTTCCAAGAATTCAAATTTTTTGCAAAAATAAAATTTTTCACAGGAATTTAATTACATAAAAAAAATTTAATAATATTTTTCGTCAGATTTTAATTATTCTCAATTTTTCAATGAAATTTCTCTACGGAATTTAATTATTTTCAAAAAGTCTTCTCAATTCAATCAATCAATTATTTTCCAAATTTTTAATTAAAATTATTAAAAAAACATAATTAAAAAAAACATTTAAAGAAACTTGTCAAAAGAATTTAATTATTCATAAAAACAAAATATACTTTTAAAGAATTTTAATTTCAAAAAAAAATTTTAATATATTTCGAATAAATTCAATTATTTTCTAAAATCTTAATAAATCCTTCGAAACAATTCAACTATTTTTATAAATATTAAATACTAAATAAATTTTCCAAAATTTACAATAAAAAAGAGTTTCAATAATTGAAATTTTGTAAAATTAAATTGAAAATAATTGATTTTTTTCAAAGTGTTTGATTAAAATTTTTAAAAATAAACTTTAAAAGAATTTTAATTGTAAATTTTGAAAATAATTGATTTCTCAAAAATTTTAATGAAAAATCTGCAAGTGTAAATTTAAAAATGGTATATAATGAAAATTAGCTTCATAAAAATTATATTAAAATATTTTTGAAAAAAGTAATTCTTAGAATTTTTTGCATTCTAATTTTTTTTAAATTCAATTATTTTCAATATTTTCTCAAATACAAATTTCCAAAAATTCAAATACATACAAAAAATAATAACATTAAAATTTTTTACAATTATTTTTAACTTTTTTAAAATTAAAATTTTGAAGAAATCGCGTTTATATTAATAATTATAAAATTCTTTAAAAATTCAATTATTTTTTGAATAGGATTTACCAAATTGCAATTGTTTGGGAATTTTTCAATTCTATATAATTGAAAAACTATTATCATTCATAAATTATTTTCAAAAAATTAATTTTAAGATTTTCTTTATTATAATTTTTTGAAAATTAATTAATTACTTAAAAAACATGGACGGTTAGAATCATTATAAAGAACTGAATTTTTGTATTTAAATAAGGTAACAATATAAACAGATTTATTTCACAAAAATGAAGGTCCTGAAAACATTCTAAGTTGTATTTAAATAATTGAATTCTGTAAAAACTTTCGGAAAATTGTTGAAAAATAATTGATTTCGAGAAGAAGTTTGATTAAAAATTGTAGAAAATAATTGAATTTTAAGAGAGTTAAAGTTGTAATTTTTAGAAGTTATTAAATTTCAGAAGGTTTTAAATAGAAATTTTTAAAATTTTATTCCTGTATAAAAATAAACAAGAAGTATTTAAATATTTATTTAACGAAATTATTCAAGTTTTAAATAATTAAATTTAGAAATTAGTGAATGATCAGAAGAGTAAAAAATAAAATTTTGGTGATGACACTGAATTAAATAAACGACTTTTTCGACTTTTTTTCTATTTTAAGGAGAGACCCCCACCTTTATTTTGACCCCTTTAAATTATAAAATTATTAAACAAGGTAATATTTTTTTTCTTGCATAATTTTTAACTTGAAAACATATAAGATGGTGAAAAATATTTAATTTTAATTTTTGAAGAGGTTAGAATTTTTTTCTTTTGACCTATTGCATATTATTGCAAATCCATGCGAGAAGTTGTTTAGAATGGTAAAATATGCATGGAATAAAAATTTCGTTGAAAAATATTAAAAACTGTAAGAGAAGATTAATTTTTAATATTCAACTCTTTCACTTTTGCCGAAATTTCGAAAAGCCTTAAATCTTTAATTTTTTTCAAAATGGTATACTTTATATATACCGAAATAAATGCAAAAAGCCATGATTCTTATAGTTTTTACCATGAAAATGAGCTAATCGTCAATTTTAACTGTTTTTTTCGACTCAGAGCATCAAATTGGAAAAAGGACTTCCGAAATTTCGGCAAAATTTAAAGATTTGAATATTAAAAATCGATCTTCTCTTACAGTTTTTAATATTTTTTAACGAAAATTTTTTTCCATGCATATTTTACCATTCTAAACAACTTCTCGCATGGATTGGCGATAATATGCAATAGGTCAAAAGAAAAAAATTCTAACCTCTTCAAAAATTAAAATGAAATATTTTTGACCATCTTATATGTTTTCAGGTTAAAAATGACGCAAGAAAAAAAATATTACCGAGGCCTGGATCATGAAACATGAAAAATTCTAGTCCCTTTTTTAACCTGAAATTACTGAAAATAGAAAAATGTTTTTTCAGAAGCCGAATGCTGCTGCCGATATTCTTGTATCAGTAGGTCATAGACACAAGGCAAGAGGTGAACGAGATTAAAAACCTGGAGCAATGTCTCGAGACGAGGTGCTCGCGACCATGGGTGTGGAAATCGTTCAAGTTGCGGCGACCCGCTTGAGCAATAGTTTCGCCTACATGGACGACGTGTCCAAGAGCCTCTCCCGCGGGTCCCGCCGGCTGAAGTCAAGTTTGCTGGAGGAACGAGCGACCGACGAGTCGGACCCCACGAGCAACACGAGCTCCGTCGCTTCGGACGACTATCACGGGGCGTCCTCCATCCCCTGCTCCCTGGAAGGCTCGGTGCAGACGCCCGATAGGAAACGCGTGAGTCTCGGCAGCCATCGCCAGAGACTGAAGAGCAGCTGCACCATCAGCGGCGACAACGGCAGCATCGGATACGGGTCGTCGGCGCCGCTCGAGTCGGAGAATTCCTACTCGTCTCACCCTGGATATCCGCTGACGCTGACTGCCGACAAGGGGAGCAGTCGGAAGTCGAGCTCCTCGTCGAGCAACTCGCCCAAGGAAGAGGACACGAGGACTGCTTCCTCGGCCACTTCGCCTCCGACTTCACAACGATTCCTGTCGCCGTCTTCCTCCATTCCACCCTCGACGACGTCCGTTAGTTCTTCCTCCAGGACGCCTGCTAATTCCAGGTGAGAAATTATTTCTTCCAAACTGGAGAACATGGAAATGTCAGGGGATTTTATAAACCTTCAAAAAAATCTGGAAAAGTCGGAATTCTTTTTAATACAATTTTAATCTAATTTCTCGAAAAATGAAATTATTCTTAAAAATTTTATTGAAATTCTTCAAAAGAATTTTAATTACCTATTTAAAAATTTGTTGATAAAATTCTTTAAACAGGGTTGCTACGGTCATGGAAAACCTTGAAAACCTGGAATTGTCAGGGAATTTTTTCTCGGTCAGGGAAAACCTGGAAAACCTGAAAATGTCAGGGAATTTTATAAAATATTTTTTTTCAAAAATCGCGTAAATTTCAATTTTTCATTTTTATTCTCACTTTTAATTTTAAAAAACTCCATTAACTAATTTTTCAAGTTAGATTCAAAAAAATTTATTAATTTAATAACCATATAAATGTTTTATTGTCTCAAATGTTACGCGCGAAACTACGTGATGTTGCATTTATTATTATTATTATTACGCAAATTACAAGATTTTTTAATTTCAAATTTAAATTTTTTAATAATTATATTTTCAAAAATTTTAATATTTTTCTTCGCAAGAATTCAATTATTTTTATAAACAGTAAAAATCTTTTCAAAAATACAATTACTAAATTCAATTCCAATACAATTGTAATAAAATTTCACGAGAGAATTAATTGTTTTTAATTTTTAAGAATAATCAATAATTTTCTAGAAATTTTAATAAAATAATAACAAAAAATAAAATAAAATTGAATAAAATTCAATTATTAAATGTTTAATTTCAATTATTAAGAAACACGATTATATTAGAAACTTGAAATAAATTGTTAATGAAGTTCAATTATTTTAAAAATGATCAATTATAGAAATTTAATATTATTAAAGAAACTCTATTTAGAAAAAAATTAAAACAAATTCTTCAAAAAATTTAATTAGGATTTTCAATCATTTTAATAAAATTCATAAAATTCTTCGCAAGAATTAATTGTTTTTATAAATATTAAAATTCTTCGAAGAAATTGAATTATTCTCAAATTTTTTGATAAAATTCTTTGCAAGAATTAAATGATGTTCAACACATTAATTTTAAAATTGAAAATATTTAAAAAGAAAAAATATTAAAAACAGCAAACAACTAACTAATTTGGTCAGGGAATTTTAAGAAAAATGGTCTGGAAAACCTGGAAAAGTCAGGGAATTTTGAAATGCTGAAACCGTAGCAACCCTGTTAAATGAGAGTTCAATTTTAAAATACATTCAATTCTTCAATAAATTATTTTCTTTTGTATATAAATAATTGAATTGTCGTAGAATTTTCTAATAATAATTGATTCAAATATGAATTTCAGTTAAAACTTTAGATAATAACTAGCAACAATTCGCGCGCGGCTAACTTCTTACTGACTTTTTTTAAATAAAATTAGCAATTTTAAAAATAATAGAATTTGAAAACTTTCTAATTTAAATTTTTGTTGAAAACACTAAAAAAGTTTAATTTTGGAGAAATTACAAATAATTGCAAAAATTCAACTACTTAAAAAAAATAATAAAATTCAACTATGTACAAAATTTGAAAAAAATTTTGTAAAAATCCCAATTATCTTTATAAGTAACAAAATTCTTCTCCAAAGTTTAATTATTATTTTCCTAAATATCAAAAAAATTCTTGTCCTAATATCAATTATTTTCAAAAATAAAATGCATTTTTCTAATTTCAATGATTTTCAATATCTACTATATATTAATAAAATTTCCCAAAAAAATTCAATTATTTAAAAAAAATTTAATAAAATTGTATGCAAACATTTAATTATTTTCATAAATAATAAAAATTTCACAGGAATTCAATTATTATTTTTATAAATAATAAATTTTTTTTAAGGAATTCAATTATTTTCATAAAAAATAAACAAAATAATAATTTTGTTAAAAAAATTGTGTTTCATAAACAAAAATAATGCAAAATAAATTGCATTATTATTAACTTTTTTATAATTTTTCTTTTCAAATATTTTCAATTTTAATATTAATATATTTGAAAATCATCGAATTGTTGCAAAGAATTTTATCAAAAAATTTGATGATAATAGAATTCCTTCAAAGAATTTTATTATTTAGGAAAATAACTGAATTCTCACAAAGAATTTTATTAAAATTTTTTTAAAATCCTAATTAAATTCTTTTGAAGAATTTCTTTGAAATTTTTTTTAAACTAATGGAGTTTCTTTAATAATTTTAATTGAAAATTTTGAAAGCATTTGAATTTTATGAAGAAGAATTTTATGAAGAAGAATTTTATTAAAAGTAAATTGAAAATAATTAAATTCTTGCGGAGAATATTACTAATATCTATAAAAATTGTTTCGAAGAATTTATTAAAATTTTTGGACATAATTGAAATTTATGGAAATATTAAAAAATATTTGAATTCATCCGAGGAATTCAATTAAAATTGTTTTAAAAATCATTGAATTTTTGTAAAGATTTTACTATTGAAAAAAATAATTGAATATTGTTTAGAAAGATTTTACTATTTATAAAAAATAATTAAAATGTTTCGCGAGAATTTTAAAAAATTTGAAGAAATAATTAAATTGTTATGAAGAATTTTATAGAAATATTTTAAAATAATGAAATTTTTTTGAGAAATTCAATTAAAGTTGTTTTGAAAATAATGGAATTTCTTTAAAGAATTTTATTAAAATTATGTATATATTCAAAATCATTGAATTCATCACAAGAATTTTATTATTTTTTTAAAAATAATTGAATTCTTTCAATATTTTTGACGAATATTTTTAAAAATTGCATTGAAAGTAATTTAATTTTTATATAAAATTTTTTAAAAATATTTTGAGAATAATTGAATTATTTTTAGAGAATTTTAAATTCTTGTTGAAATTGCATTTTATGAAAATTTTTGAAAATAATTAAATTCTTTCGTGTGATTTTATTTAAATTTGTTTAAAAATAATTTAATTCTTTTGAAGAATTTTACCATTTATAAAAAGAACTGAATTTTTTTGAAAGATTTATTAAAATTTTAGAAAATATGAACAGTAATAATTAATTTTGTACTTAATAAGTGAATTTTTTTAATTTTGATTCAAATTAATATAGTTAATTAATAATTAATAATTGAGTTTTAAAAAGGTTTCAAATTATAATCTTTGAATGTTTGAATTTTTCATACTTTTAACTTAAAATTGTGTAGATTTATTTTTTTTGTAAAAGTTAAATTGAATTTTTTAAAAGTTATTTGAAGTTTTTATTTTCTAATATATATTTTATTGAAGAATTTCCGAATTCCTGAATAATCGATGAAATTTCGTAAAATTGAATTGTAAACAAAAGCATTATTTGAAAATGTTCAAAGAAATGTTTCAAAAATTATTAATAAAAATTAATTTAAAGAAAAATTTTAATTAAAAATCCTGGAAAACAATAATTGAATTGAAGTGATGAAATTAATTTTTAATTATTATGGTGGCCACATATCAGTAAGACAAAATTTTTGTCAGTAACGTCAGGGAAATATCAGGAAAAAAAATATTTTGTCACAAAAATTTAGAAAATTGAGATTTTTTTCGATTTATTTTAAAAATTTGTGACTTTTTCAACTTTTCTTCCAAATATTGCAAGAAAATATCATAAATCATTTTTCTATTTAAATGTTTGAAATCTACAATATTAAATAGATTTTGAATAATTATGAAATTTTGTAAAATTAAATTGAAAATAATTAATTTGTTTTCTAGTATTTTGTTAGAATTTTTGAAAATCAACTTTTGAAGAATTTTAATTGCAAATATGGAAAATAATTGAATTATCAAAAATTTTTAATGAAAAATCTTCAAACGTAAATTTAAAAATGAAAATTAATGAAAATTAGCTTCTTATTTTTTTAGAATTTTGTATTTTCAGTACTTTCAATTACAGATTTCCGAAAATCCAAATACATAGGTAAAAAATAACATTTTAGCATTATTTGTAACATTTTGGAGAATAAAATCATATTCAACATATTTCATTAAAATTCATCAAAAACTTAATTACTTTTTTCAAATAATATAAAAACTCTTTTAAGAAATTCAAGTGTTCCCGAAAAATTACATTAAAATATTTTTAAAAACTACTTAATTTTTAGAATTTTGTTACCATAATTTTTTAAGATTTATTTATCTTCGAATAAAGCAAATAAAAATTTACTTTTTTAGTAAAGTAGTGGTTGCGATATTTAGAAATTATTAAATTTTATAAATTTTACGCATTTTTCGCAAACTTTCATATTTTCCTGTAAAAAAATTTTGTCAGGGAAAATAATTTTAATGTCAGTAAATTGTCAGGGAAATATCAGAGGAATTGATAAACTGAAACTTGTCACCACTCTGAAAAGTAATAAAAATCTCCGCAAAATTTCAATAATGTTCCAAATTTTTAAAAATTCTCGTCAATATTTCAATTATTTTCAAAAGTTAATAAAATTCTTCTCCGAAATTCAATTATTTTCAAAAATTATAATAAAATTCTTGTCAAAATTTCAATTATTTAAATAAAATTTTAATAAAATTCTGCGGAAATATTTTTAATTATTTTCATAAATAATAAAAATTTCACAGGAATTCAATTATTTACAAATTTTTTGTAAATTTCTTCGCAATAATCCAAATATTTTTTATAAATAATAAAACTGTTCTCAGGAATTTAATTATTTTAATAAATTTAATAAAATTCTATTTAGGAATTTAATTATTTTCAAAAATAATGAAACTCATTGTAAAATTTCAATTATTATATATCTCGAAGAATTTTCTAATAAAAATTGATTTAAAAATTAATTTCAGTTAAAATTTTAGATTATGTTCAAATTTTAAGAAAAATTCTCTTCAAAATTTCAATTATCTTTATAAATAATTTAAACTCTTCTCCGAAATTAAATTTAATACAAAAATTTTAATAAAATTCTTTGCAAAATTTCAATTATTTACAAGAATTTTCCGAAAGAATTCATTTATTTAAAAAATTTTTTGATAAAATTCTATACAAACATTTAATTATTACTTTCATAAATAATAAAAATTCTCCAGAAATTTAATTATTTACAAATTTGTTATAAATTTCTTCGCAATAATTTAATTATTTTCATAAATAATAAAATTCATTGCAGAATTTCAATAATTTTTATTCAATTTTAATCAAATTTCACGAAAAATGTAATTAATTCTTAACAATTTTATTAAAATTCATCAAAAGAATTCAATTATTTAAAAATTTGTTGATAAAATTCTTTATGAGAATTCACTTTTAAGAAATATTCAATTATCCAATAAATTATTTATTTTTGTATTTAAATAATCGAATTCTCGTAGAATTTCTTAATAAAAATTGATTTAAAAATGAATTTCAGTTAAAATGGTAGATAACAATTGAATATTATAAAAGTATAATAAGCCTGAATTTATAGAAATTAATTGAATTTAAAAAGGTTCCAAATTAAAATCTTTGAAAATTTGAACTTGTCATGCTTTTAATTAAGCATGAAAATTGATGCTTAATTTAATTGATTTTTTTCAATAAGTTTAATTGGATTTTTTTTTTTGGAAATTGT
Organism: Leptopilina syphax; assembly: GCA_032872505.1. Classification (NCBI taxonomy): domain Eukaryota; kingdom Metazoa; phylum Arthropoda; class Insecta; order Hymenoptera; family Figitidae; genus Leptopilina; species Leptopilina syphax. The sequence continues at coordinate 54,558,415 of CM065468.1, forward strand.
TTAACAATTTTTTTTCTAATATATATTTATAATTGAAGAATTTGCGAATAATCAAAATTTCGTAAAATTGAATTGTAAACAAATGAATTTGAAAATTCTCAAAGAATTTTTTCAGAAATTATAAAAAATAATGGATTTAAAGAAGAATTTTAGTTAAAAATGATAGAAAATAAGAATTTAATTGGAATAATGAAAATAATTTTTAAGAAGTTTCAGCAACAATATTCTTATACAATAATTATAAGATAATGATTTTATTACTAGATCAGCTTTAATTGTTTATAAATCATGAAGAAATGGATCACTTCGAGTCTTCCATTTCTTCATGTTTTATAATAATATTCTTAAAAGTTGTTGAATTTCAAAAGGTTTGAATTTGAATGTTTTGAAAACTTTGATTCTTTTGAAAAAATTAATAATTATTAAATTATTTATATTTAAAAAAGAAGTTATTGATGTTTTCGAATAATTTTACTTTTAGAGAAATTTGTAAATAAAAGTATTGGTTCATTTTTTTTTTTTTTTGAGTATCTAATTATTTTTAGTGTGAATTAGAATATTTTTTAGAGTCAGGGAAAAAGTAAAAATTTTGTCTGGAAATCAGGGAAAAAGAAAATTAAATTTTTGTCTTAACCCTGATTGAGTAATAAATAAATATTATAATAATGGAGAATTTTGATATTATATCAAAGTTCCGTATTTATAAAAATTTATTAGTTATTTAATTTGGTAAAAAATAAATATGGTTTTCAAAAACCTGAAAAAATTGCGTTTTTTAATCTGGAAAACCTGGAAAAGTCAGGAAATTTAAAATGAACAAAATCGTGGAAAAACCGTGAAACGATAATAATAATAATAATTTTGCTATTTCAGAGGAACCACTGGCAAGAGTCAGAGTTCGCTGACCAGGTCCCGTGGCGTGGTTCCAGGGACTGTTGCGCCCTCGACGTCCTCTTGGAACAGTTCGTCGGTGGAGCAAGAGTCGAACTACGTGATCGATGTTGAGAAGGGAAATGCGTACCACAAAGGACAATTCCTCGGAAAGGTGAGCAAATAAATAGAACATCAGGCACTTAACATTTATGCGACATAATATTATACGTGGACAATAAACTTCCATCTCACTGCTGAGCAAAAGGGTAAATGTGTAAATAAATTTACACCTCAACTTGAAAAAGTTGAAAAAAGAAATTATCTCTTTGAAATTCTAAACAAACGCTTCATTGCCACCATTGCCACCGGTCGCTGCTAGAGGAAAAGATTAATAGATTACCGAGTTGAATGATAATGCCTTATTGCCTGCCTTCACGAAGATTCCACGCGAAAATGTGAGCAGTTTTCATTCTGGGAATTTATTATTATTATTTACTTTAAATTGCACACGAAACTTTGAGAAAATCCTGTGGGAATACAATGTACAATAGAATCTCTCCATTTTCTCTTGCTCATAGAATTTAATATCAATAATTTAAACAAATCATTTTTTTAATTATCACAGGCCTCGGATATTATGACTTTTTCGACTTTTCCGAATATTCAAATACATAGACGTACAAAAAATAATACAAACATTAAAATTTTTCAGAATTATTTTTAACATTTTGGAGAAAACAATCATCATGTGAAAATTTTTTTTTAATTCTTCAAAAAATTACACCTAGTTTTACAAAAACTCTTTTAAGAAATTCAATATTATTTTCATGATCTTAAAGTTTTGAACGTTCAAATGAACGAAATTTATTTATTTCTTCTTCAAATTAAACTTTTAATACAACATTTTGTGTCACTATTTAACAAATTAATTATAAAGTTTCTAAATGTAAAATTTAAGTTTTTAACATTAATTGTAATCAATAAACTATGAAAATATTTTTAACAAAAAATATTTCGTTCATTTGAACGTTCAAAACTTTTTGTTTTTTAAAATTTACTTGTCTTTGAACAAAGTAAATTAATTTTCTTTTAAATTTACTTCTTTAGATTCTTCTTAAAATTTCAGAAAAATCATATTTATATTTATAATTAAAATTCTTGAAAAATTTGATTATTTATTTAATATTTTTCAAAAATTCAATTATTTGAAAAGATTTTGTCAAATTTCAATTATTTTTAAATGATTTTACTAAAATTTGATTGTTTTAAAGAGATTTTATCAAATTTCAATTACTTTTAAAAGATTTTACTAAAATTCAATTGTTTGGAAAATTTGAAATTTTTTATCTTTAAAAAATTATTTACAAATATATTTTTAAAAGATTAATTTTAAGAGTTTCTTTATTAAAATTTTTTAAAAATATTATAAATAATAATAACTTTGAAAAAAAACATGAACAATAATGACAGTTACAAGATAAAATTTTTGTTGCAACACTGAATTAAATAAACGACTTTTTCGACTTTTTTTGTATTTTTAATCGACTAAAGCGACTTTTTTTGTGTCTTAAAGTCGATATATCCGAGGCCTGTTATCATAACTTATTTTCAAGTAGATTTCCAATTGTTATTAATCTCGAATTCTCGATATTTCGAGTCTATAAGAATATTCTGAATAGATTGGATATTGCAATGTTTACAAACAACTTGTACTTTATGTTTACCTGTAAATAATATCTCCAAGTTACGCTTAGGAACGGAAGGGCCACTTCCTCTCCCTTCGTTCCCACCTTTCGTCTTTTTTCTTTTTCCTTTTTTCTCTCTTCACCAGTCACACAACCTAACTCGTTTCATTTTCATCTCTCCCTTCGGGTATATTCAGTGCGTTCGTTCCCATCGTTTGAGCGCAACTTCTAGCATTCATCATCTTGGATTCCTCCTAAAAAAAACTGACTTAGAACCTAAATTGGACGCTTTCAATTTTAAATTCATAAAAGTAAATCATGAGAAGTGAATTTTCTTTACTCCAAGCTAAATTAGATTCTATTTATGGGTCATTCTCTCAGAAAAGATTCAACACTTTGTTCAAAAATAATTAAATTAACTCAAATTATTAAAAATTCTGCATATCACACACACATAGGAGTCAACAATCTTCAATTAGATTACATGAGAAACAATAAAAAACCGGGTTACCACAGGTCTGGGAAATGTCGGGAAATTTCATCCAAACTATACTGAAAAAATAACAAATTTTTAGAATTTACTACAAAAATGTTCATTTTTAGTAATTAAAAAACATTTTTAAAAAACTTAAAAACCTTGAATTCTTCTTGAATTTTTTTTACTTTAGAAATTTTACAATCAGAGCAGGGCTCGGATTGTGCGACTTTTTCGACTTTTTTGTGAATAAATGCGACTAATCATCTCATTATTTTCATAAATAATAAAACTCATTGCACAATTTTAATTATTTTTAATATTTAATATAATTTTAATTTCAATTCTGCTGAAATTCGTTGAATTTTTTAATATGTATATGTATTAAAATATATTATTTTCAGAATTTTAAAGCAATTCTTAGAAAGAAATCAATTATCTTAATAAATATCAAAATTCTTCTCAGAAATTCAATTGTATACAAGAATTTTAATAAACTTCTTTGAAAAATTCCATTTTTTTCATAAATAACAATAATATAAATATAAATATATAAATCACGAGAATAAAATTATTATCAAGAGTAATAAAATTCAATTCAGAAATTTAATTATTTTCAAAAATTAAAAAAAAAATTCTCGTTATGATTTTAATTATCTTTATAAACAGCAAAATTCTTCGCTGAAATTCAATTATTTAAATAAATAATAAATCGATTATTCGGAAATTCTTCAATTAAATCTATTATAAGAAAATGAAAACTTTCAATAATTTCAGAAAAAAATCAATTCTACAAAATTTTTAGTTAAAAGTACGATAAATTTAGATTTTCAAAGATTATGATTTCAAACCTTTTCAAAATTAAATTATTTCTAAAAATTTACGTAATGCTTTTAATATTCATTTATAATCTAAAATTTTAACTAAAATTCATTATGAAATCAATTTTTATTAAAAAATTTAAATTTTACTAGAATTCAATTGCTTAAATACAAAAATAAATAATTTATTGAATAATTGAATTCTTTTGATGAATTTTAATAAAATTTTTAAGAATAATTACATTTTTCGAGGAAATCGATTAAAATTCTGTAAACAATAATTAAAATCCTGCGATGAGTTTTATTATTTATGAAAATAATTGAATTATTGCGAAGAAATTTATAAAAAAAAAATTAGTAAATAATTGAATTCTCGTGAAATTTCCTATATTTATAAAAATAATTAAACGCTTGCGTACAATTTTATTAAAATTTTTGCAAATAATTGAATTTCAGAGAAGAATATTTTATTATGTATAGAGATAATTGAAATTTTGAACAGATTTTTTAAAAAATTTTTTAAAGTAATTGAATTTTGCAGAAGAATTTTGATATTTATAAAAATAATTGAAATTTTGATAAGAATTTTTAAAAAAATTTTAAAAATAATTGTATTTCTGCGAAGAATTGTCTTACTTTTGAAGATTTTATTTTATCATTTATGAAGATAATTAAAATTTTGACGAGAAATTTAAAACAATTTTTGAAAATAATTGAATTTCTGTGAAGAATTTTATTATGCGTTTGAAAATAATTGAATTTCTAGGATGAATTTTATTATTTATAAAAATAATTGAAGTTTTGACAAGAATTTTATTAAAAATTTTTTAAATAATTGAATTTTGGAGAAGAATTTTATTATTTATGAAGATAATTAAAATTTTGATGAGAAATTTAAATAATTTTTGAAAATAATTGAATTTCTGCGAAGAATTTTCTTACTTTTGAAGATAATTTAATTTTGCTAAGAATTTTATTAAAATAATAAATTGTATTCCGGATTGTTTCATATTAACCTATGTGTTGTCGAGAAATGTAATTTTTTTACAATTTTTACAATTTCGTGTTTCTTTTTTGTCGTTTTTTTCTAAAATTTCATGCGACTTTTTTCCGATTTTTTCGAAAATTTTAAAATTATTCATCAAAAAATTAATTAGTTTTTTTTAAATTATACAAAAATTCTTTTAAGAAATTAAATTATTTTCAAAAAATTACATTAAAATATTTTTAAAAACTAATTCTTAGAATTGTTTTTTCATAATTTTTTAAGATTCAGTTATCTTTGAACAAAGTAAGTAAAAATTTATAGAAATTTACTTTTCTAAATTTATTAAAATTTCGTAGAAATCTTGTTAATATTTATAATTAAAATTCTCCAAAAAATTGATTATTTTTATTTATATTTTTCACAAATTCAATTATGTTCACGTAGGATTGTAATTGTAATTTTTAGAAATTATTGAAATTTATAAATTTTACTCATTTTCCGTTAACTTTCATATTTTCCTGTAAAAAGATTTTTTTAGGGAAGAAAATTTAATGTCAGTAAATTGTCAGGGAAATTGATAAACTGAAACTTGTGACCACCCTGCTTTTGCAATTATTAAAAATAATTAAATTGTCAGAAGGTTTTAATTTATTACTGTGAAGAAATTAATAACAATTAAATGTTTATTTAAAACATTATTTTAGTGTTAAATAATTTTATATAAAATTCTGAAAAAATTAGGTTTTTGAAAAATTTTAATTCAATTGTTTAAAGATACATAGGTACTTAAATTTAAAAAAAATTGTATTACATAATTTCATTAGAAATTTTTTAAAAATTCGAATTTTTGAAGAATTTTGATTTAATAATAATTGATTTTGAAAATTCTTTTTTTTATAATTTAACTCTTTTTGGATTTTTTTAATAATATAGATTAAGGAGGAGCTTAGAATTATCTCTGGAAATTTTAATATTTTTTTAACAAGAAAAAGATAAAATGAAAAATGTAGGTATAGAAAATTTGAGGACGAGTATAATATTATCATACTAAATGAAACAAAGTGCGACGTAAATTATATATGAAAATGCTTGATCAACAGAAACTGAGAGATACAAGATTATTTCATATTCCAATTAGCTGGAAATTTTATTCGAAACTAATCAGATTTGCATTCACTTTCGAAATCTATTGGAAAACAAAATAGAAATTTTCTTGTGACATGGTGGATTTAAAATTATTTCCGTTCCAATTGTTCAGCTCTGATAGTTTTTTAGTAATAATATCAATAATTCATGTAATATATAATTTATTTTATTCTAAAATATAAAAAGAATATTTTTGAAAAACTGGGTAAAATAATTTAAGTTTAAATAAGATTAAAAAATAAATGATTTTAACATAATATTTATTTGACGTAAATTTTTAATTTCATCACAATGAGTCTCTCTCATATTCTAGCGTGTCTTAAGTTTTAATTTAAATTTTATTGAAGATTTCCTTCTGTGTGTTCTCGGTTGATGAGTTTATTAAAGCTTATTATCACGGAGTAATAATAAGGAGACTGCTCTCCAGCGTATCCCCTAGTCAGACTGGTGCCAGAATTCTGCCTTGGTTCACTGAGTAGTAATGACTTTTCAAAAATAACGCGCATGTGCAGTTTGCAACTATCTTCGTCACTCTTGAAAGAACGATGAGAGAGATCATTATTTTGACGTGCGAGTTGGAAAGTGTGGTTATGTTTTACTGTTGACAATATATATTATACTATTAAATGATATTAATAAATTGTAATATAGGAAATGTGTAAGTAGATATTAATTATATTAGCATTATAGCGATTATAGCATTATATTATATTGTATTCATTCACTTTATCATACAAAGAAAAGAATTACTCCGGTTCGACAAAAATAATCTTTTTATTAATATCTACTCACACCTATATTACAATTTATTAATATTATAATATATTGTACTTACTCTTCTCTTTGCAGTTTGTTAATTAATGTTTTTTCTTATTTAAATCTTGATTTTCCCGTATAGTTGCTGTTGTCAACAATAAAACATAACCACACTTTCTAACTCGCACGTCAAAATAATGATCTCTCTCATCGTTCTTTCAAGAGTGACGAAGATAGTTGCAAATTGCGCATGCGCTTTATTTTTGAGAAGTCTTTACTACTCAGTGAACCAAGGCAGACATTTGGCACGGTATCTCACTGGTAGTACAGTCTCCTTATTATTACTCCGTGCTTATTATCAACATATATTCTATCAGTGCATTGTGGGTTTTAAAATTCATACACCCCTTATCGTTATCTTATTGGCAGGATGTTTGAACATTCTTATTTGTTTTCTTTTGTATTTTCTTTATAAACATTATATTGCTTTCTCACGGAAGTATTGTTTCACCAAACATTTTCAAACTCCATTTTTTCACTTTTTTTACGTTTTCTGATTAATAAATTGTTGAATTTCAAAAAGATTTGAATTTAAATGTTTTGAAAATCGTAATTCCTCTGGAAAAATAATGATTAAATATTTTTATATAAAAAAGAAGTTATTGCTGTTTTCGAATAATTTTGCAGTTATAAAGAAATTCGTAAATAAATGGAACTTATATTAAATAAATAAATAAATAAAATAAATAAATAAATGTATAATAGAACATTTTTTTGAGTATCTACAGGGTTGCCACAGGTCAGGGAATTCAGGGAATTCAGGGATTTTTAGTAAAAGTACTGGAAAAATAAATTGAATTTTTGAAAATTCATAAGAAAACTCTGAATTTTGATGTTTTTTTGTTTGCCTCGTAAACTATGAAATTACCACGAATTTTAATACAAAACCTTCAATTTTTTCAATTTCTGACAATAATTTCTTTTTAAATAACTTCATTTTTCAAGAAGTATCATAAAATTATGACTTAGAAATTATTTAATGAATAACTTTTACAATTTTCATAAATACTAGATTAATAGAAGAATTTTAGTTCAAAATACTAAAAAAAAATTAAATTTTAGAAAAGTTACAAATCATTCCAGAAATTCAAATTATTTTCAAAAATTATGAAAATTCTTCGCAGAATTTCAATTATGTTCAAAAATTTAAAAAAATTCTCGTTAAAATTTCAATTATCTTTATAAATAATAAAATTCTTCATCGAAATTAAATTATTTTTAAAAATTTTAATAAAATTCTTGGCAAAATTTCACAGGAATTCAATTATTTACAAAATTTTTAATAAATTTCTTCGAAATAATTCAATTATTTTCATAAGCAATAAAATTTTCACAGGAATTCAATTATTTAAAATACAAAATTTCATAAAATTTTTCGAAAAATATCAATTATTTAAAAAGTTTTTTATAAAAATTTGACGCAAGAATTCAAGTATTTAAAAAATTTTAACACAAATTCTTTTCAGGAATTCAATTATTTTTATATATAATAAAATTCTTCACCGAAATTCAATAATTTTTATAAACTTGAATAAAATTCTAGAAAGAATTAAATTATTTTCAACAGTAATAAAATTCTTCGCGCAGAAATTCAATTACCTATGTTTAAAAATTTTTATCAAAATTTCAAATATCTTTATATAAATAATAAAATTCTTCATCAAAATACAATTATTTTTATAACTTTTAATCAAATTCTTGGCCATTCACAGGAATTCAATTATTTACAAAATTTTTAATAAATTTCTTCGAAATAATTCAAATATTTTCATAAATAATAAATTTTTCATAGGAATTTAATTATTAAAAATAAAAAATTTCATAAAATTTTTCGAAAAATATCAATTTTTAAAAAAGATTTTTCTAAAATTCGTCGCAAGAATTGAATTATTTAAAAAAATTTAACACAAATTCTTTTCAAGAATTCAATTATTTTTATAAATAATAAAATTGTTCGCAGAAATTCAATTATGATAAAAAAAATCCTTGTCAAAATTTCAAGTATCTTTATAAATTAATATTAAAATTCTTTTCCGAAATCCAATTATTTTAGAAAAATTTTAATAAAATTGTTGGGATAATTTTAATTAATTTCATGTATAATAAAACTCATCGCAGGATTTTAATTATTTTTGATAGGTACAATATTTTAATCGAATTTCTCGAAAAATGTAATTATTCTTAAAAATTTTATTAAAATTTGTTTTGACAAATTTTAATAAACATTCAATTATTTAATAAATTATTTATTTTTTAATTTTAATAATTGAATTCTTCTAGAATTTTCTAATAAAAATTGATTTAAAAATGAATTACCGAATAATCAATTTATTATTTATGAAAATAATTGAATTATTTGGAACGAATTTTATTACATTTTTTTTAAACAATTGAATTTTTTTGAGAAATTTTACTACTTGTAAAAATAATTAAATTTTTGCGAAGGATTTTATTAGGATTTTTGTAAATAATTAACTTTTTTTTGAAAAATTTTATGGTAATTTAAATTATTATAAAACATGAAGAAGGCGATCACTGAAAGTCTTCTTCATGTTTTGTAATAATATTCTTATAAGTTGTTGAATTTCATAAAGGTTTGAATTTGAATGTTTTGAAAAATTTGAATTCCTACAGAAGAATAATAATGATTAAATATTTATTTAAAAAATAAGTTATTGATTTTTTTGAATAATTTTCCAATTAAAGAAATTTGTAAATAAATGCAATAGAACATTTTTTTGAGTATCTAATAATTTTTAGAGTGAATCAGAATATTCTTTAGGGTCAGGGAAAAAGGGGAAATTTTGTCTGGAAATCAGAGAAAAGTCAGGAAAAAAAGGCAACTCTGATTAAAATCGAATCATTTTTAAAAAAATTTATAGAAACTATGTATATGATAAAAAATTTGAATTATTTATATATTTTTAAGTTGTAAGAACAAATAAATTTTTGTCCCCTTTTTGAGGAGAAAAATTCACCTTTTCACCTTTTTTGAGGAAAAAAGGTACTGTAATGCCTGTCTTTTCCCTGCAATTCTAAGAATATTTTAGCTGATACATTTAAATTTTCCGTTGCTTCTCTTTCGTTGGTTACGCAGGTTGGATATAATGTAACTTCCTCCAAACCACAGATATTTGTTTCACTTCTTGCAACATGTTATATATATTTACGAATATGATCACGCAAACCTACCGACAATTTTGTGGTTTACTTTCCTTTAGAATTCCCACACACACACACATATATCAAAAGTATAAATTTTTATTTTAATTCGTTGTAATTTTAAATTAGACCTCAATAAAACATTACTGAATCAAAATTTGTGTTAACGATAAATAAATAAATAGATAAAACAAGGGGAAAAATGTGTAATTTGTAATTACATTTGACCCATTGTTTAGTTTATTGAAAATTTGACGAAAACCTTATTTGTTTGGAAGCGAGTTTCGAAGGCTAAAATCGGTAAAATCGGTAAAATGTAGTGTCCTGAGGAAAGGGTGACGTTAAATTTTGTTAAAATCGGGTTGACGTTTTGGTGGCTTCAGTAAAATAAAAACCGGATCTGAAAGAGGCGAAAGAACGGTTTCAGAGTAAAGCGTAAAGCGAGTAAAGTAAACCGAGCTAGCGTCATCGTCAGCAGCAAGCAGATGGGCTGTGTACACGAAAGCAAACCAAATGACTATGTAGGTGTCATTTTTCAAAATGGTGTGAGTGAATGAGTGTGTGCTCTGGAAGGACCTGCTCGCATCTTTAAAAAGTTATCGACACAAAGGACCTGTTAAGGTTCCAAGCGTGGGTCGTGAGAAAAAATATATTCTTCTTCTCATTCGCTTTCTTCTCTCTCTCTGCAAGACCTTTTTTATTCCCCTCGACCTGAAAGTGCCTGAAAGTGCCTGAAAGTTACTTCAAAATATAAAAGCGTCGAGATCAGAACAGGAATTTTCTTAAAGTCACTATTCTACTTCTTCGTCTTCGTCTTCGTCTTTTCATGGAAGACTGCGTCTTGCCCTTTTACTAATCTCCTTTACTTGCAGTGCTCTTTGTAACATTGCGTTTTATCCCTTTGTTATCCATTTCTTATTCATTTTTTCGAGTTTTGCAGGTTTATCAAGATGGAAACTGTTATGGTAATCTTTCCTTTTTAAGTGCATGTTCAACTTAAATGTCTGGAAAAATAGTGTCTCGAGTTTTTGCACTTTGATTATTGTTTTCTTATAAAAATAAACATAATATTTATTCGCGCTTTCTCCATAAAGACGTCGTTAAATTTTCTGAGTTCTTTTCTAAAACGTTTTTATTGCGATAATAACAAATTTGCTAAAATTTTAAATTAAGAATCGGCATAAATTAAATTGATGAATATACTTGTTAAATTCAGCAATACAATATTTAAAAGAAAATTTTAGAATATAAAAATTGCTTCGTAGTTATAGATTCTGCGGATTTGTCCTTGAAAAGTCAGTTGGATCAATAAGGAATTTTATGTTGGGAATCGATCAAACAAAAGTCAAATTTCTTCTTCCATTCTCGGCTTATAAGTTATTATTATTATAAAGAAAATTACTATTAAAAAAAAATTATTCTTTTATTATTATTATTATATTTTGTGACACAAATAATTTAAACACCAAAAGCAGGCTTCGCACTCATCTACTAAAACCTACTATTTACTACTTTTTTTACGTTATGCTATGATTTCGGTACTTTTTTTACATTTCATGCACTAAAAGCTACTATTTCTGTTTTTTTTAGAATTTCTACAACTTTAAATTCGCTAATACTATAGAAGAATTTTATTAAAATTTTGAAAAATCATAATTAAATTCTTTTGAAGAATTTCTTTAAATTTTTTTTAACTAATGGAGTTTCTTTAATAATTTTAATTGAAAATTTTGAAAGTAATTGAATTTTATGAAGAAGAATTTTACTTATTTATAAAAATAATTAAACTGTTTCCAGGAATTTATTAAAATTTCAAGAAATAATATTATATTGTTATGAAGAATTTTATAGAAATATTTAAAAATAATGAAATTTTTTTGAAAAATTCAATTAAAGTTGTTTCGAAAGTATAATTGAATTTCTTTAAAGAATTTTATTAAAATTAATGTATATTCAAAATAATTAGAAAAAAGTCAGGAAAATAAAATGGAATTTTTGTCAGTTTTGTGATTTGTCTAAAACGAGTTTTTTTTAGTTGTCAAGTTTAATTTTTCAATAGCTACTTTTTTTAGTTTGAAAGCTACTTGTTGATACTTTTTTTAAAAATTTATTATTGAGTAGTGCGAAGTCTTGAAAAGAAACTGTAGCTCAAAACTAGTTACATAAGCTTACATATTTCCAAAATAAACGTACCGTTTTGTAAGGATAAAATAGGTACAATAAAAGAAAACGGGAAAAAGTTTATTTTTAGAATTTCTGAATGGAGAGAAGAATGTTATTTTACCCTACAACTAGATTTACGTAGAGCATATTTTCTCTCGGTTTCTCTCTTTGAAATTACTTCCATGGCAAAAGACACCTGGGTTTATTCGTTTAGACGCTGGGCAAATATTTATATTACATATATGTTATTGTTTCGCTGCCTATTCACGGATTATATTATTATACATAGTCCCAGACAGACAGTTTGCAAATAATGAAATAGAAAATAATTTATCTTTAGCAGAATGTCAAAAGATATTTTTGCGATTTTTGGCATTTGGCCACCATCTTTTTTTATTTATTTTCATGACATTCACAACGTCTAGGAATTTCTTAAAGGTTTTTGTGCCCTTGATATAAAGGCACTGACATTATATATTATACATACATAAGAGACTATGACCATTCAATTTCTTGCAACCAAACATTTTCCTGTTTTCCTGGAAAGAAGGTACTTACAGTTTTCTTTTTCTTTTCAGGGTGGCTTTGCGAAAGTTTACCTTATAACCGACATTTCAACGAGGAAACAGTATGCTTGCAAAATCATTCCCAAGAATCGAATGCAGAAGATTCACATGCAAAAGGTAATCTTTAATTTTTATATTAAATGTTTGAGTTTTAAAAATTTTCTATAATTTAAATTTTTTTTGAAAACACTAAAAAAATTCAATTTTTGAGAAATTACAAATTATTGCAGAAATTCAATTGTTTTAAAAAAAATTCTTTTTATAAAATTCATTATGTTCAAAATTTGAAAAAAATTCTTGTAAAAATCTTAATTATCTTTATAAATAACAAAATTCTTCTCCAAAGTTCAATTACATATTTTCATAAATGTCAAAAAAAATTTTTGCCCTAATTTCAATTATTTTCAAAATTTTTTTTTTAATTTAAATGATTTTCAATATCTACCTACTATTTTATTAAAGTTTCCCAAAAAGAATTTAATTATTTAAAAAAATTTTCAATAAAATTGTATGCAAACATTTTCACCTATGCATTTTCATGAATGCAAATTATTTTCATAAATAATAAAAATTTCACAGGAATTCAATTAAAAAATAAAAATTATGATAATAATAATAAAAATAAAAAATAATTTAAAATTCTAGAAAATAGTAATTGAATTAAAATAATGAAAATAATTTTGATGAAGTTACGCAGTAACAATATTCTTATAATATAAAATGATTTTATCTCTTGGTCATCTTTAATTATTATAAAACATGAAGAAATCGATCACTCCGAGTCTTCGACTCGGAGTAATCGATATCTTCGTTTTATAACAATACTTTTATAAGTTGTTTAATTTAAAAAATGGTTGAATTTGAAATTTTTGAATTTCTTAATTCCTATGGTAAATCCTGTTCCAAAAATAAGATTAAAAATAGAAATTGTGCAAATATTTTTCTTCTTTTTCAAAAACAGAATAATAAATAATAATTTTGTTAAAAAAATTGTGATTCATAAACAAATGTAATTGTTTGTCCTAATAAATTTTTTAAGTTTTTGAAAGAAGAACATTTTATGTTTAAAAAATGCCTAAAATGGTTACAAATGTCAAAGAAACTTGATTATTGTTCATAATAATTGTCAATAACAATGATAATTATTAACTTTAAAATCATTTTTTACCAAAATCGAGATAGATTACTTAAATAAACATAAAATTTGTCTGCATAGAAAAAGAATTTTTTATTAAAATGAACCAAAGTTATGTATTTTTTGTTAATTAACATTGTTTTCAACAATTTAAATAAATTGTACTATGCATTATTATATGTCTGATGGTCATGCTAGACTAATTTAAATTGATTTCAATCATTTGCAATGAAAAATAAAAAAAGTACTAAAAAATTCAATTGTTAATAACTTTTACAAACAATTTTTTTTGGCTTAATATTTTCAGGAATTCTTCTTAACCACAATAATATTAAGAGTAAAAAAAAAATATTTTGGTTTATTAAAAAGTAAATTTTTTAGTTTTAGGTGATCCGTTTGGGAAATTCTGACCCAATATTTTTTTATTTTTAACATATAATATTCCCGACAAACAGTCAGACAGACAAAGAGAATTTTTTTTTGTGGCATGTTTGGAATCTTTACATACTACTGCTTCCATGCAAACATTTTTGATTCTATTTAATAGAAGATATAAGAGAGAAATCCCATTAAAGTAATTAATATTTTTTAAAGATATTGTTTATTTGGTAAAGAAGATTATGTTCTTTATGCTTAGATTGCGAGAGAGGTGACGATACACAAGGAACTGAATCATGTCAATGTCGTTCAGATGCATCATTACTTCGAGGACAACCTTAGTGTCTACATGCTCTTGGAAGCTTGTCCACGAAAGGTACGATACTTGACATTGTATGACCGAAAGCTGAACTCTTTGTCTTTAGCTCGCCGCATTCTTCTCTTATGCCTGAAAGTTCACATTCACTGTTACCGTAACAATTCTCATTTAACTTTCGCTCTCCTTTCCAGCCTCGATGACACACGCTCTCTGCCTTCATGTTGATTGTTATTCAAATGTACAAAAAAAAAAAAAAAAAAAAGAGAGAGAGAGGTCACTCGTGGATTATTACAAAACCCAACTCAACGTATCTCTACTTCAATTTCATATGCAATCTTTAAGTACGTTTTGTTTTTTAAAGTTTCGCTTCGAAAACATAAAAGAAAGCATCCTTGCCTTTGAACTTGACTCTTCCTTTCTTCGGTTTCGAATCAATGGCTATTTATAGATAAAAAAAAAATTATTCTCAATTTTTATTTTCATTTTTTTTTTAATTGGAATTTATTGCTTCATTTTGGCATTCTGGGCTCGAACTATGTCCGTAAATGCCGTAAAGGTCCGTAAATTTGCTTCAAGTCTGTAAAAGTCGGTTTTTTTTAAAAAAAAGGTCCGTAAAGTTCGTAATTTGATGGAAAAAAATAAAAATTTTTATGTTATTATTTATTTATTATTTAATTAAATATAAAAACAAAAAAAGTTCGTAAATTGTACGATATAATTTAAAGAACTTTACAGAAGTTACAAATGATTGTAGAAATTCAATTATTTTCAAAACTAATCAAATTCTTCGCAGAAATTCAATTACGTTCAAAAATTTTTAAAAAAACTCTCGTCAAAATTTCAATTATCTTTAGAAATATTAAAATTCTTCTCCGAAATTGAATTTATTATTTTCAAAAATAAATTTCATTTTAATAAAATTCTTGGCGAAATTTCAATTATTTTTAAAAATTTCTCTCAAATAAATGATTTTTAATATTTAATTTTTTAATATTTTAATAAAATTTTCCAAAAGAATCACTCGGAGTGATCGATAATTTCAACTTTATTATTAATTTTTAATAAAATTCTTGACAGAAAAAAAATTTAATTTGGTAGAAGTTACAAATTATTGCAGAAATTCAATTATTTTCATAAATAATAAAGCACATCGCAGAATTTTAATTATTTTTAGTACAATTTTAATCGAATTTCTCGAAAAATGTAATTATTCTTAAAAATTTTATTAAAAATCGTCCAAAGAATTTAATTATTTAAAAATTTCTTGATAAAATTCTTTATGAGAATTGAATTTTAAGAAAAATTTAATTATTTTATAAATTATCTATTCTATTTGTATTTAAATAATTGAATTCGAGTAGAATTTTCTAATAGAAATTGATTTTAAAATGAATTTCAGTAAAAATTTAGATAATAATTGAATATCAAAACAAATATAACCTAAATTTAAAGAAATAATTGAATTTTGAAATTAATTTTTTTAAAAAAGTTTAATTAAATTTTTTTATATTATTCGAAGTTTTTATTTTCTAATATATGAAGAATTTACGAATATTTGTTTTTTTTTTGTTTCCTAACTTTGTTAATAATTTTTCTTTTTAAATATTTAAAATTTTTAAATTAATATGTATATTAAAAATCATTGAGTTCTTGCAAAGGGGCCATTCATAAACTACGTCACACAATTTTGCATAATTTTTCCACCCCCCCCCCCTACCCACGTCACAAATTTTACATGCTTTAGCGCCATTTTTTCTACAGAACGTCACAAAAAATGAATTCCACCCCCCCTCTAAGGCGTGACGTAGTTTATGGACGGCCCCAAAGAATTTTATCAAAAAATATGAGAATAATTGAATTTCTTCGAAGAATTTTATTACTTATGAAAATAATTGAATTCTTGCAAAGAATTTTATTAGTTTTTAAAATAATTGAATTTCTACAATCATTTGTAATTTCTGTAAAATTCTCCATATTACCTATACCGTACAATTTACGAACTTTTCGTCTTTTTTCAGTTTTTTTCTATCAAATTACGGACTTTACTGACTTTTTTTTCAAAAAACCGATTTTTACGGACTTGAATTTTTTGAAAATCCTAATTAAATTTTTTTGAAGAATTTCTTTCAATTTTGTTTAAAATGCTTTAATAATTTATATTTGGAAATTTTAACTGTAATTGAATTTTATAAACATTTTCTTTCAAGTTTTTAAAATAATCCTGTTTCTTAGTGATTGAAATTAAACAATTAAATTATTGAATTTTATTAAAATTTTTAGAAAAATAAGTGAATTCTTTTGAAAAATTTTATAACAAATTAAGAAAAAATTAAATTATTTCGTGAAATTTTGTTGAAAATAATTAAATTTTTACAAAGATTTTACTGTTTAAAAACATAATTGAATTGTTTCGAAGGATTTATTGAAATTATTCAAAAATTTATATTTGAAAATAAAAAATTTGCTAGTATTCTTATAATATAAATTAATGATTTTATTACTGGGCCATCTATAATTATTATAAAACATGAAAAAAAAATTATAGTCTTAAGTAAAATGTTCTCTTATTTGACTTGGACTGCTTATATTTTTGTCAGTATTGGTCCGTAAAGTCCGTATTTTTAAATACTTTCACTGGTTCGAGCCCTGTATATACATTGAATAAATAAATGAAAATTAATAATTGCAGAGAAAATAAAAAATTTTGTAGAAATTAATTGCTAAAGAAAAGAAGTAAAATCTGAGCGAAAAATTGAACAATATTTAATTATTGTTCAATAACATTAGTAAAAATAATAAGATTAATAATTTGGTTTGGGGTTTACCTTGAATTTACCTGCATAGAGGCATACTGACAACAGTATCTATTGAAGTGGAAGGAATTTAATGACGTTTTACCATGACAACCTTGACCTACGGTTTTTATAATTACTCTATGGTTCGCGTGATAATTTCTTAAAATAAAGCGGCGGTAATGGAAGAGAGTCGATCGAGCGTGCTGCATCGGCATCGCCGCTAGTTTGATGTGAAAATACAAGTGCTTCTGCAACAGCTGCAGGTGATGCAGAGTACTTTTTACGATGGCCAATGCAGCCTGCACATGCTAGTCAAAGCGAAAGGTGCATATTAGATTGCACATGACTTCAACTTCCTTGAAAAACCGTTTCGAATTTTATTTATATTTATATTAGGAACACAATTTTATTTAACTTTTAATTCAATCACAAATATACAAATACAATTTTTCATTGAATACTTGTTTAAAAACTGAATATTATATCTTATTCTCAGAACTTTCATTCCTCGTTGAATAATTTATTTCACAATTTTATTTTTTTATTTTTTATTATCTATTTACCGTATACAATCAAATTACAAGACTATTTCATATTAAAAATGCTACTAGCGTTGACCTACATTTTCATCCTATTTTCTTTGAATTTCATATATCTGTTCTTCTTTCTCCTATAAATCATTTTCGCTTTTCATTATAATTTTTGTTTTTACATTTGAATACTAGAAGCAATGAATATGTTCAGTCGTAAATTATTATTAGCGGAAATTTCTCTTATTATTTGTCGCGTATCGTCTGGTCTTTTTTCGCCACTTATAAAAGAGAGAAAGCTTAAATGTGAACTTAACGAACAATTTTACGATTTTACATCATACAATCCACAAAAATGGGTTTCGCCTGAATGGAAATAAAATTAATACATAAAAGGAAGTAGAACACAGAAATCTTAAAGTGCCATGAAATATCAAAACCAGTTTAGGATTCAGATAATTTATATTGTATAAACGCTTTTTCACACCAATGAGATTTCTTAATAATTTATAGAGGTTTAAAAATTGATGAAATAATTATTTATTAACTTAATTTTGTCAGCTATATTAACAATTAGATAAAAGGAAAATTTATAAACTATTAATTTACAGTAATACTATTTTTGTTTTATTAAGTGAGACAGTGTTTGGTGTGTTATTTTGAAAAGTCTTTGTCGATTATTTTCTATATGCATAATATGCGTATGGAGAATAATGGTGCATTTTGTAAAAGAGAAATCGTAGTTGAGTAATAGGTTGAGAATGATTCAGAAGTAAAAACTAAAAAGTGAGTTAAAGTATTTAGAGTATGGTGATTCATCTCCACATGCTATGTTTCAGAGTCTGATGCACGTGTTGGGTTATCGTGGCAAAGTAACGGAACCGGAAGCCAGATACTACATGAAGCAAATGGTAACAGGAGTTGCTTATATTCATTCGCAAAAAGTCGTTCACAGGGATTTGAAACCTGGCAATATGTTTCTCTCGGAGCGAATGATTGTCAAAATCGGAGACTTCGGATTGGCCACTCGCCCTGATGGTCAACGCAGAAAAGTGTAATTATTCATTTCCCACAAATTAATTTCATATATGAAACAGGGAATTCAAGGAAAAGTCAGGGAAAGTAAATTTGATCAGGAAAATCAGGGATTTTTTATTAAGAGTCTTGGAAAATATTAAATTTTTAGAATTTAAAAAAAAATTCTGAATTTTATTTATTTTTTTTTTGCATCATAAACAATGAAATTACTGCGAATTCCAATACAAAACCTTCAATTTTTTTTATTTCTGACAATAATTTCTTTTTAAATAATTTAATGAATAATTTTACTTAAATATATCTAAATTAATTGAATTTTACAAGAATTGCGTTTACAATTTTTATAAATAGATGAACTTCAAAAGGTTTGAATTTTAAATTTTACAAAATTTCAATTTTGAATGAATTTAATTAGAAATTTTAATGAACTTAGATTTTTAAAAAATTTTAATAATTCAAATTCTTTTGAAATTAGTTACATTTTTTAATATATATTTAATTAATTATTAAAAATAATAGATTTATAGAAAAATTTTAGTAAAAAACATTTTTAAAAATTGAATTTTGGAGAAGTTTCAAATGATTTCAGAAATTCAATTATTTTCGAAAGTAATAAAATTCTTCTCAGAAATACAATTATATTTGTTGAAAATTTTTTTAAAATTCTCGTCAAACTTTCAATTATCTTTAAAAATAAAAAAATTCTCCGAAATTCAATTATTTTCAAAAATTTTCCTCAATTCAATAATTTTCAATATCTACTATTTTAAATAAAATTTTCCCAAGGAATTCAATTTTTTAAAACAAATTTTAATAAAATTCTACGCAAACATTTAATTATTTTCATAAATAATAAAAATTGCTACACACTGAGAGAAGTTAAGCGCAGATGCTGAATAGAGCACAGTACAGATGTTGAACCTAACTTTCGAGCAACATCGGTTCCACTTTGGAATAGATTCTGCGTTTTTAATTTATTTTGACAGAGATTCAATTATTCTTATATAAATATTAAAGAACTTTTTCAAAAATAATTAAAAATAATAAATTTATGGAAGATGTTTAGTTAAAAACAGGAAAGAAAATTCAATTTTGTAAATGTTACAAATTATTGCAAAAAATCAATTATTTTTAATACAATTTTAATCAAATTTCTCGAAAAATGTAATTATTCTTAAAACTTTTATTAAAATTCGTTGAAAGAATTCAATTATTTGAAAATTTGTTGATAACGATTCTTTATGGGAATTGAATTTTAAGAAACATTCAATTATTCAATAAATTACTTATTTTTGTATTTAAATAATTGAATTGTCGTAGAATTTTCTAATTATAATTGATTCAAATATGAATTTCAGTTAAAATTGTAGATAATTGAATTTCGATCTTTGAATGTTTGAATTTTTTATACTTTTAACTGAAAGTTGTATAGAGTTAATTTTTTTTGAAAAAGTTCAATTGAATATTTTTTAAGTTATTTGAAGTTTTTATTTTCTAATATTTGATTGAAGAATTTCCGAATACCTGAATAATCGATAAAATTTCGTAAAATTGAATTGTAAACAAAAAGATTTGAAAATGTTGAAAGAAATGTTTTAAAAATTATTAATAATAATTAATAATAATTAATTTAAAGAAGGATTTTAGTTAAAAATTTTGGAAAACAATAATAATTGAATTACAATGATGAAAGTTGTCTTTTGTTTATACTTTTGTTTTTTTTTAACTTTAGATAGAAAATGGAAATCATCAGAATTTTTTTTACTTCTTTTCATTAAAAGACTAAAATTTTGTTAAATATTATGTTATTGTCAAATTGAAATTATTTTTGTTCTTTACTTCTAAAAAAAATTAGAAAATTATTAAACAACTGTGATTAAGAAATAGAAAATTTATTTATTCTCCATTATCTTCTTTTTGAATCACAATTTTTTAAAGAAAATTATTATTTAGCTTTAGAAAAAGAAGAAAAATATTTGCACAATTTATATTTTAATCTAATCTTTGGAACAGGATTTTCCACAGGAATTAAGACATTCAAAAATTCAAAATTCAAACCTTTTTTAAATTAAACAACTTATAACCGAGAGATAAAATCATTATTTTACATTATAAGAATATTGTTATTGTCACTTCATCAAAATTATTTTCATCATTTTAATTAAATTATTATTTTCAAGAATTTTAAATTATTTTTTATGAAAATAATAATTGAATTCCTTAAAAAATTTCATTATTTATGAAAATAATTGAATTCCTTGTGAAATTTTAATTATTTTATGAATATAATTAAATGTTTGCTCATAATTTCAATAACATTTTTTATAATTGAATTCTTTTGAAAAATTTTAGTAGATATTATAAAAATCATTGAATTGAGGAAAATTTTTGAAAATAATTGAAATTTTTGCCGAGAATTTTTTCAAAATTTTTTAAAATAATTGAATTGAATCCAAGAATTTTATCAAAAATTTTTTAAATAATTGAATTTTTGCAACGAATTTTATTAAAATTTTCAAAAATAATTGAATTCTTATAAAAAACTTTTATTAATTTTTTTTGTTAAATAATTGAATTATTGCGAAAAAATTTATAAAACATTTGCAAATCATTAAATTCTTGCAAAGAATTTTATCAAAATATTTGATAATAATTGAATTTCTTCGAAGAATTTTATTGTTTATGAAAATAATTGAATTTAGGAAGAATTTTATTAAAATTTTACATATAATCTTAATTAAATTCTTTTGAAGAATTTCTTTGAGTTTCTTTAAAATAATGGACTTTATTTAATCATTTTAATTACAAGTTTTCAAAATAATTGAATTCTATATGAATAATTTCTTTCAAGTTTTTATAATAATCCTTTTTCTTAATAATTGAAATTAGGCATTTTATTCTTGAATTTTATTTAAAATTTTTGGAAAATAATTGAATTTTTTGAAAAATTTCTTTAATTTATTCAATTCAATCGAATTTTTTAATAATTGTATTGAAAATAATTGAATACCTGAGAAGAATTTTATTATTTATGAAAAATACTTTAATTCTTGCGATGAATTTTAATAATATATTTCTTTTTAAATAATTGAATTCTTTTGTGAATTTTTATTGAAATAGTAGATATTAAAAATAATTGAATTTTGATATTATTGAAATTAATTTAATTCTACGAAGAATTTAATTCAAATTATTTTGAAAAAATCGAATTGTTAAAAATTATTTCAATATATTTTCTTCATGAAAATAATTGAATTATTGCGAAGAAAATTATAAAAAAATTTGTAAATAATAGAATTCCTCTGAAATTTTTATTATTCATTCATTCAAAATTGTTATTTTCTAAAATTTCAAATTAAAATTTTTTTTAAATAATTGAATTCGTTTTGGGAAATATTTCATTAAAATCGTAGATATTGAAAATCATTAAAATTATTATTTATAAAGATAATTGGGATTTTTACGAGAATTTTTTTCAAGATTTGAACATAGTTGAATTTAATAAGAAGAATTTTATTTTTTTTAAAGAATTTTTGCAATTATTTTTAAATTCTACATAATTGAATTTTTTTAGTATTTTCAACAAGAATTTAAATTAGAAAATTTTGAAATTTTATTATTTTTAAAATTGCTAATTTTATTTAAAAAAGGTAGTAAGAAGTTAGCCGCGCGCGATTTGTTGCTAGTTATTATTACATACTTAAGTGGAAATGTTTTTTGAATTCTAGAACAATCTGCGGGACGCCCAACTATATTGCTCCGGAAGTTCTCTACAAACAAGCTTACAGTTACGAGGCGGACGTTTGGGCTCTGGGTTGTATTCTGTACGCACTGCTCGTCGGCCAACCTCCGTTCGACACAGCGACACTGAAAGAGACGTACACGAGAATCTGCAACAACCGATATCGGGAAGTGGACGACACGATGGCCAGTCGCAATGGACAGGATCTGATTCGCTGGCTCTTGCACCCGAATCCCGAACTGAGGCCGTCCCTCGAGCGGGTCAAGGAGCACCCCTATCTCACCAAGGAGTACGTGCCGTCATTCTTGCCCGACACGTGCTGCTACCGCACGCCTCAACTCTCGATTATCGAGCCACTCACTTCGGCAGTCTCGCCCTCGTCGTCCGTCATTTCGACGAACAACAATATTCACGCGGAGGAAATAACGCAGCACTCGCAGCTGAGGGCCCAGTCGCCGTCGCGAGTCGACGGCCGCAAGCATTCGGGCAAAGGACAGAAGGTCTCGAACTGGCTGGCGAGGAAGCTGTCGAAGCTGCCCAAGCTGCCGTGGTTCCGACAGCGCCTCAGCAGCGTTCTCTGTCCCGAGGCGAGGAAGAAGCAAACCCTGATGGAATCCGGCGGGCAGACGCCTGTTGTGCCGCAGAGTGTGCAGATGAGCAGGGCACTCGAAGATGGCCTCGCCGAGATAAAGTGTCGACAGGCGGCTAGGAATCCCCCCAAAGTGGATGATGTGACACCCTTGTTTGTCATCAAGTGGATTGATTACTCCAACAAGTACGGCTTGGGTTTTCAGCTATCTGATAAATCTGTCGGGGTGCTCTTCAATGACAGCACGAAGATGAGCTACACTCCCGATAGAAGGTACCGCTACTCTCCATTACCCTCTTAATTCAGTCAATTAAAATGTCAGGGAATTTTATAAACCTTAACCTTGAAAAAACCTGGAAAAGTCAGGCAATTTTTATCGAAATCCTGGAAAATCGTTGTCTTAAGTTATTGTGCTTATTCTTGAAATCTAATTTTACTTCAATATTTCAAAATTAATTTCATTTTAGAAAGAGTTGTGTTTACAATTTTCATAATAGATCAACTTCAAAAGATTTTAATTTGAAATTTTGTAAAATTTCAATTTTAAATTAATTTAATTAGAAATTTTAAAAAACTTATATTTAAAAAAAATTTTAACAACTAAAATTCTTCTGAAATTAGTTATATTTTTAAATATTTATTGAATTGATTATTAAAAATAATGGATTTATAGAAGAATTTTAGTTAAAAACACTAAAACAAATTGAATTTTGAAGCAATTAAAAATAATTGCAGAAATTCAAATATTTTCTAAAGTAGGCAAATTCATCTCAGAAATTCAATTATTTTCAAAAGTTTTAATAAAATTCTTCTCTTGGCAAAATTTTAATTATTTTCAAAAACTTTTCTCAATTCAATGATTTTTAATATACTTTAATAAAAATTCCTAAAAGAATTCAATTATTATTATAAATAATAATATTTTTTACAGGAATTCAATTATTTTCATAAATACATAATAAAACTCATCGCAGACTTTCAATTATTTTTAATACAATTTTAATAAAATTCCTCGGAAAATGTAATTATTTTAAAAAATTTTATTAAAATTTATCGCAGAAATTCAATTATTTTAAAAACCTTTGATACAATTTATTTATTAGAATTTAAGATTATTTATTAGAATAAAGAAATTCTAATTCTATTTTCAATACCTACATTTCTAATTAAATTTCTTCGAAGAATTAAATTATTTTCAAAAATTTTAATGAAATTTATCGTAACAATTTAATTTTTTTCAAAATAATTTTAAATAGAATTCTTCGTAGAAATTTAATTAACTTCAAAAATTTGTCAAAATTTAATTTTTTTCAATGTCCACTATTTCAATAAAATTTCACAAAAGAATTCAATTATTTTCAAAAGTAATATAACTCTTCGCAGAAATCTAATTATATGTTAAAAAATTTATAAAAATTCTTGTAAAAATTTCAATTATCTTTATAAATAATAAAATTTTTCTCTATAATTTAATTATTTTTAAAAATTTTAATAAAATTCTTATTTTTTTTTGCTTGCTTCATGAACTATGAAATTACCTCGAATTCTAATGCAAAACATTCAATTTTTTTTATTTCTGTCAATAATTTCTTTTTGAATAACTTAATTTTTGAAGAACTATCCTGAAATTATTATTTATAACTATTTAATGAATAATTTTACTTAAATATTTCAAAATTAATTCAATTTTAAAAGAGAGATGCGTGTCCAACATCAAATTTTATAAAATTTCAATTTTCAATGAATTAAATTAGAAATTTTAAAATACATAGATTTTTTAAAAATTTAAATAATTCAGAAATTCAATTATGTTGAAAAATTTTTAAATATTCTTGTCAAAATTTCAATTATCTTTAAAAATAATAAAATTCTTCTCCAAAATTCAATTATTTTTAAAAATTTTAATAAAACTCTTTTCAAAATTTTAATTCTTTTCAAAATTAATAAAATTTTTCGCAGAAATTTAATTATGTTCAGAAATTTTTAAAAAAAATCTCGTTAAAATTTTAATTATTATTATTCTGAATAATAAATATATTCTCCGAAATACAATTATTTTCTAAAATTTTAGTAAAATTTCTCGCAAAATTTCAATTAGGTTTAAAAATTCTTAGAAATTCTCGTCAAAATTTCAATTGCCTATTTTTATAAATAATCAAATTCTTTTTCAAAATTCTGTTATTTAAAAAAATTTTAATAAAATTCTTGGCAAAAGAATTCAATTATTTACAAATTTTTTTTATAAATTTCTTCGCAATAATTCAATTATTGTCATAAATAAAAAAAATTCTTTTTATGAATTCATTTATTTTCATAAATAATAAATTTCATCGCAGAATTTCAATTATTTTTAAAACAATTTTAATCGAATTCCTCGAAAAATGTAATTACTCTTAAAAAATTATTAAAATTTGTCAAGAGAATTCAATTATTTAAAAATTTGTTGATAAAATTCTTTATGAAAATTCAATTCTCCGAAACATTTAATTATTTAATAAAATATTTATTTTTGTAGTTAAATATTTGAATTCTCGTAGAATCCTTATTAATAAAATCAGATGTCTGTCTGTACATTGCTTAAAACTTCAAAATGTTAACATGATTAGTTATTATGGACATCAGAGATTCCAAAAATGTTCTTAAAAAATTTAATGTATGTATGTATGTATGTATGTATGTATGTATGTATGTTTGTCTGTCACAAAAACTTTGTACCCCAATCACACAAAAACATGTGAATCGATTTAAGTCCAACTTGGTAGGTTATTAGGTATTGACCCAAGGAAGGTTTATAAATTTACAGATTTAAAAAATATTAATTAGAACGGGAGATATTCAATTTTTTCAAAAAATTCAAAAAATCGAAAATTTCAAAATTTTTTATTTTTCATGGATTGCTTTTGAAGTTTATATACTTGAGTATTATATGTTATTTAGTCACATTATAGCATAACTTTGCAAAAAATAAAGTCCTATAACTAATATGTAAGTATAAAAATGTTTTCAAAAAATCGAAAATTTCAAAATTTTACATTTTTTTATGGATTGCTTTTAAACTTTCTATATTTGAGTATTACATGTTATTTGGTCACATTTTAGCATAATTTTTCAAAAAATACTATTCTACAACTAAGATGTAAATATAAAAATATTTTCAAAAACTTGAAAAATGGAAAATTTCCAAATTTCACAATTTTTAATGGATAGCTTTTAAACTTTCTAAAAATGAATATTATATGTTATTTAGTCAGATTTTATCATAATTTTGCAAAAAATACTATCCTACAAGAAATATAAAAAAATTTTCAATATATCAAAAAATCGATACTAATTACTATATGAAGTATAATTCAGTAGTATTTTTGGAGTCTCTGATTAATATTTTGATGTCAAAATAGTGCAATTCAAAATTATTTATCAAATCAATCTAATATTTTCAAGAAGTTCAGAAATATTGAAAATGGAAATTTTTTATGATTAAAATGATTTCGCAGGATGTCAAGAATTGTAAGTCACCTGTGATACAATACAAGCATATTATGCCACTAGGCAAAAACTTACATGTTAAAACGTTTTTTCATTTTAACTCTAGATTTAACTTTAAGAGATGTTTTGAGCAATGTAAAGACAAAAGTTAACACGGTGTCTATTTTTGTTTAACAAAATTCCCTGCTTTGTCCAAACTTTTCACGGTTTATCTCTTTTTTGTCAAATTTAAATTTACTTGATTTTATCCATAAATAAATCTACAAATGGCTATAAAAATTTACTTATTTTATGAAAATACTGTTTCTTAAGTTCATATAAATATAGATTGTATTACTTGCTGTCGTACAGTTTTCTGTTTATACTAATACATTTAACTGGGTATCTACCAAACGGGAAAAACTGTAAAAAGCTGGGAATATGCCGAACCGGGAATTTTCCTATCAAATTAAGAAAAAGTTTCATTATATTAATTCGCTTTTAAAAAATTGCTTTTTACTTCAATTTTTATTGATGTATAATATTTATGAAAACAGACCCGAGTCAAAATTTAAGCCCTACTTTCAGCCTAAAATTTAGGTCTTATGTTAGGTTTTAGCAATCGTAACGTAGGGTCTACTTGCGATACAATTAGTTCCAATTAGACTCTACTATAACTCCAAAAACTGTATGGAAAATTTAATTTTTTTAATACATTAATTAAAGTACTACAAATTGATAAATATTGTTCTCTGCATTTGAATTGGTTAAAATAACTAATTTGATAACAAAAAGTCAATCACTGATTCAAATAGTAATATTTTCCTACTAAAATAGCTATAATGGTAACTAATTATTATTTTTTTCCGGTCAAATTAAATTCCCTAGCTATTTCCTGATTTTCCAGATTGGTAGAAACTTAAATGTATTGGTAGAAACTAAAACCCGTCGAAGACGGGTACGACAGCTAGTTTTCTAATAAATATTGATTTAAAAATGAATTTCAGATAAAATTCTAGATTATAATTTAATATTGAAAGCATTATAGCGTGGATTTTTAGAAATAATTGAATTTTCATAAAGGTTTCAAATTAAAACCTTTGAAATTTGAACTTTTTATACTTTTAATTAAGAATTCTGTAGAATTAATTTTTCTCGAAAAGTTTAGTGGAATTTTTTTTAATTGTTTGTAGTTTTTAATTTCTAATATATTTAATTGAAGAATGTCAGAATGATCAAAATTTCGTAAAATTAAATTGTAAACTGATTTGAAAATTCTCAATGAACTTTTTCAAAAATTAAAAAAATATTGAATTAGAATTTTAGTTGAAAATTCTAGAAATGAATAATAATCGAAATGATAAAAATAATTTTTGAGGAAGTTATAGTAACAAAGTAGCAAGTTTTAATTATTATAAAACACGAAAAAAACGATCACTGTTCATGTAAAATATTGTAAAAATCTTTGTCTAATAATTGAATTCTTTAGGGAAATTTTTTTTAAAATTTTTGAAAATATCTGAATTCTTGTGACGAATTTATGAAAATAATTGAATTTTGCAATGAATTTTATTAAAATTTCTGAAAATAATTGAATTTTTTCAAAGAACTTTGCAATTAATTTATAAAGATAATTGAAATGTTGAAGACAATTTTTTTTTATTCTTTGAAAATAATTGAATTTTATTTGCAAGAATATTTTTATTATAAAACATGAAGAAATCGATCAATCCGAGTGATCCATTTCTTCATGTTTTATAATAATATTCTTTTAAGGTATTGAATTTAAAAATTTTTTTCTTATGAAAAAAAAATAATGATTGAAAAAGAAGTTAAGTTATTGATATTTTCGACTAATTTTACAATTAAAGAAATTCTTAAATAATTGAGATAGAACATTATTTTTTGAGTATTTAATAATTTTCAGAGTGAATCAGAATATTCTTTAGAGTCAGGGAAAAAGCTACTTAATTTGGTAAAACATAAATGTAGTTTTAAAAACCTGGAAAACCTGGAAAAGTCAGGGTATTTGAAAAAAGCAAAAGCGAGGCAACCCTGTTGACATTCAGCAAAAAATTGAATAATTAATATTATTATTAATATGTTATTATTCAATTATTGAAAAAAACAAAAATAAGGTAATTATAAAAATAAAAAATGAATTATTTCAGGCGAGTCGAGTACATGAGAACCGATGACGAAGTGACGAGATATCACAGGGAGAAGGATGTTCCTTCAGCATTAGAAACGAAACTAGATATTCTGAGATATTTCACGGAATATATGGAGCATCACCTAACAGAAGGTTGGTATAAAACGCATTGTAAATTTTGTGAGTCTCATAAGTTGCTATTTTCTACTATTTTTTACTATGATTCTCTGTTCAGGTGGCGAAATCAAAGAAATTAAAAACACGCGCCAATCGCGCTCCGCTTGTGTGCCAAGAATGCGGCGCTGGCTGCGAACGGACAAAGCGATTGTGATGGAACTGACCGGACCACTTCTTCAGGTGAATTTCTTCATGGACCACACGAAAATGGTCGTCTCGCAGGAGCCATTGTGTAAAGAGTACCTCATCACTTACATCGACGCCAGTAGACGTGTCTCTTCCTACTGGCTAAGTGATCTCCGGAGTTACGGTTGCACCTCCGAAATCCACGAATGCTTGCACTACCTTTGCAAAGTGTCCCGCGAGTTTGCTGATCTCGACAACAATGCAGTTGGCTGATTGCCAACGTTTAGAACCTTTCTCGAGGTTAAAGAAACCAAAATCTAGAATTTTGCTTGAACTTTTATTTTTCAAGTTATTCTATATCTTCTGTGATCTGAATTTGTAGTGATTTCTTAGGAGGAAGGTAGAAAGAAAGGAGATGGAGAAGGAGAATTTCTCGAAAACTGGATAAAAATAACATTGTTA
This sequence comes from Leptopilina syphax, assembly GCA_032872505.1. Classification (NCBI taxonomy): domain Eukaryota; kingdom Metazoa; phylum Arthropoda; class Insecta; order Hymenoptera; family Figitidae; genus Leptopilina; species Leptopilina syphax. The sequence continues at coordinate 54,588,018 of CM065468.1, forward strand.
TTAAAACTTTAAATGTTACATTTAGAATTTCTATATTAGAAGTTGTTATAGAATTTAGTGGAAAAAAGAGTTTTTTGTGCGTAAAATTAGAGATTATTTATTTATTTTTATCCAGATTTCTGTTATTATTTGTACTTCGAAAATAAACTCCATTTTCAAAAATGAAAAAGGAGAAAATTGCACTAAAAAAAGAACTTTCTGTGATTGATTTCAAAGTTTAAACTCGTTTCCGGGACTCTGTTGAGTTTTTCAAAACTTTATTATAAAAGAAGCTTATGTCTCGTAGCTTTAAAAGAACGAATATAATTATAAACTCGATTCGCGACTGGTTAATGGCCGTTTTGTACTCTCGAGATGATCGCACAGTAGTTGTTGAAACTCTTAGAGAATTTAGCTTAAACGCAGAGTTCAGTCAAGGCTACCAATTAAGTTGAGGGTCTTTGGTAATCCTAGTCAGATGCGTTTTTTCAAGTTTATTGAAAGTTCATGAAAGAGAACAGATGGTCACTGCCAATTTGTTGCCACTGTAGTTACATGTCGCTGTTAATTCCAGGACGATTCGTTTAATAATATAAAAAAACAAAAAAAAATAATAGAGTCGTAAAATTGTTGTTATTACTATTGCTATTATTAATAATATTATTATTAGTTATTAAATAACTATACTTTACTTTATTAATTTAATTAAATGCATTGTTAAGTGGTTTAGTCAATTGTCAATTACTCGTCAATTGAATTTCATTGATCGTACATTGAAAGTCAATTTAATTTAATTGATCTTTAATTACTTAACGATTTAATTTCATTAGTTGTTAATTAATAAATGAATAATCATCTATTATAAAACATCATCGATATTATATATTGAACAGGAACAGAAGGAAAGTCACTGTAATTAGAATCAAATCTTCATTGAGTCTCTCGTTTTCATTACTGTTACATTTTTATATCGCGCAATATCTCCTCCAAAAGTGTTGGCTTCAAAAAAATTGCAATCAAACAGAAAAGTTAAACCGAGAAAAGAAAAAGTTAATGCATTTTTTAAAACAGAAATCAATTATTTTCATAAAATGAAATTAAAAAGAAAAGACAGTTATTTGAAAAGGCTATAAAAAATGTAAATTATCTTTTTTTTTGTACTCCTGAAATTGTAATTTTTGGAAACGGAAGCTTACACGATGGTGAAATGGTTAGAATGTTAGATATATTATAAATGTATAATATAGTGATAAAGAGTTTCATTTGCTCTGTGATCGTGAAACGGTGTGTTAGATCTAAAAATTTGAGATATAAATTATATGCCTTAGAAATAATTAACGTTCCGATTCATTTGCTTTTACGAATGATATTCCTTCGCTTCATATTTTCTTTGTTAAGAAACGAAAATTGGACGTTATTATAAAAGAGTTACGTTTATTTTCTACGATCGTTTTTTTAACGAAATATATGTACAAGGCTCATGTTTCACGTTGAGAAACGAATAATGAAGATAATTAAAGATCTCAAATGCGAGTTTTCGCAAATCAATTATTGCCTCCATATTATTATTCACATTCCTTTTGAATTTATTGAAAATTAATTTTTTTATTTTATCGTATAAACATTTTAAAATTCCTAATTTTTTTAACTTTGAAAATTACTAAAACATTTTTTTAACAACACTGAATCAAATGAACATTTTCGACTTTTTTTTATAATTTATTTCTTTCTTTTGATTTCTTTTCGAAATTAAAGCTGATCCGAAGCTTATGAGGAATAAAAGATAAATAATTTAATTTTATTATTAATTTATCCAATTTATAGTTGAAACTATAGTGCAATAAATAATTTGCTTCAAGTCCGTAAAAGTAAGTTTTTATGAAAAAAGGTCCGTAAAATCCGTAATTTGATAGAAAAAAGACGAAAAGTTCGTAAATTGTACTATATAATTTTGGAAATCTTGAAAAAGTTAAAAATGATTGCAGAAATTCAATTATTTTCAAAAGTAATAAAATTCTTCGCAGAAATTCAATTACGTTCAAAAAATTTTTTAAATTCTCGTCAAAATTTCAATTATCTTTAGAAATATTAAAATTCTTTTCCAAAACTCAATTATTTTAAAAAATTTTAATACAATTCGTGGCAAAATTTCAATTATTTTCAAAAAATTTACTCAATTAAATGATTTTCAATATTTATTATTAAATAAAATTTTCCAAAAGAATTCAATTATTTAAAAAAAATTCTACGCAAACCTTTAATTATTTTCATAAAATAATAAAAATTTAACAGGAATTCAATTATTTACAAATTTTTTCGCAATAATTCAATTATTTTTATAAATAGTAAAATTTTCTACAGGGAGAATAAAAAATAATAAAATTCTTTTTAAGAATTCAATAATAAAACTCATCGCAAAATTCCTATTAACTTTATTACAATTTTAATCGAAATTCTCGAAAAATGTAATTAATCTTAAAAATTTTATTAAAATTCGTCAAATGAATTCAATTTTAAGAAACATGCAATTATTCAATAAATGCTTTTTTGCATTTAAATAATTGAATTCTAGTCGAATTTTCTAATAAAAATTAATTTAAAATGGATTTCAATTAAAATTTTACATTAGAATTAAATATTAAAAGCATTAAAGCGTGAAATTTTTGGAAATAATTAAATTTTAAAAAAGTTTGAACTTAAAACTTTTGAAAATCCGAATTCTTTTTTTTTAAACTAAAGATTCTGTATGAAATTAATTTTTATGGGATAGTTCAATTGTCAATTTTTCTTTATGAAATTGTAGATTGTAAATTATGAACAAATGAATTTGAAAATTCTCAAAGAATTTTTGCAAAAATTATTAAAAATAATGCATTTATAGAAGAATTTTAGTTAAAAACACGAAAAAAATTTAATTTTGGAAAAGTTACAAATTATTGTATAAATTCAATTATTTTCAAAAGTAATAATATTCTTCGCAAAAATGAAATATTGTTAAAAAACAATCAAATTCTTTTTAGGAATTCAATTATTTTCATAAATATTGAAATTCATAGCAGGAATTTAAATTATTTTTAATACAATTTTAATCAAATTCCTCGAAAAATGTAGTAAGTGTTCTTAAAAATTTTATTATAATTCGTCGAAAGAATTAAACATTCAATTTGTTTTATAAATTATTTTTTTTTGTATTTAAATAATTGAATTCTCGTAGAATTTTCTAATAAAAAAATTGATTTAAAAATGAATTTGAGTAAAAATTTTAGATTATAATTGAATATTAAAAGCTATATAGCGTGAATTTTAAGAAATAATTGAATTTTGAAATTAATATATTTTTTTATAAGTTTAATTGAATTTTTTTTACATTATTTTAATTTTTTATTTTCTAATATATTTATTTAATTGAAGAATTTGCGAATAATTCGTATGAAATTACTAATAAAATCTGTGTGGCGATTTGAAACAAAATTATTCGCACGAATATTCATGCTAATAACACCCGAATTTTTAATCTGGATTTTCAAAAAATCCGCACGAAATGTCTATTGAAAATTTTGTAAAAAATTTTCGGCCACACTTTTGGACGAATTTTGTACGATATTCGTGCGAATTACTAACGAATTTTTTATAGAAATTAAAAAAAATATTCTGTTCGTAAAATTTTGTAATAAATAATTAAATAATTAGTTTACTGCTCTTAATTAATTAGTAAAATCAAAACATTTCACAGCTGAAAAATGTTGCGAAAGCATCGTATATGTAATATGTACAACAGGTTAAAAACAGAACAGAACAGAACGACACAACAGACAGTGAAAGTTTATTGTAGAAACAGCATAAAGGCCTAAGCAGAATACGGAAACGGGAACAGGATGCAAAAGAAAATAACAGAAGCTGTCTGTGTCCTTTTCTTTCTCACGAGGTTTCCTACAGTAAAAAGGCCAACGCAGAATGAATACGGAACGGGAATAGGGCATAAGAAAGAAAAGGACACAGACAGC